>CM053787.1:304700503-305000503 GCA_028749045.1 Cupressus sempervirens | reverse complement strand
TTTTATCACTCTTATCATTTGAGATCCATTGAGACACTGTGGCTGGAGTATTATTGGTTGGTATTTATCTTTAGTCTGTTCTTGGAGCATTATGATAGATGATATACCTTATGATGGATGTATTTGTCTGGTATCCTTTCATTGTTGTTTAGCATATGTTAGTTGATGTTATCTTATGCTTTGCTTTGCATGTTAGTAGGATGTTTTAGGAGTGACATTCCTACTATGTTAATACCGATGATCTCTTCGATGCTTTGGAATGTTATGCACTGAGGGATGGCTAGGATCCATGATGGTCTAATGATGCTATTTACGGTTGGGAGGAATCGTGCACTTAGTTATTTATGTTTGTGATATATGGTTATCTTTTATGATGGATGTTTATATCTTTATGATGATGATGTATCATGTATGATATGTGGTTTCATTTATGTTATTGCATCATGGATTAGTATTGGATGATTATGTACTTTAATTACATGGATGTTTATTCTTTTAAGCTTTTCATATCTTGTAACATGTACAGTGAATGATTGAGCTAAACTAAAATGTAATCACAAAAAAGACACTTGTAATATTGTTTAAGAACATTGGATTTATCCTTGTTATTTCTTTGTTAAGGATGTAATGTTAGATGAATAAGTTATGACTAGAAGTAATTCAACGTTAAGGGATCTTTAAAGAATGTAACTTGATATGTATGTTGTGTTTATTTTCAATTGTATTGTTATTGCTTCCGCTATCGTGTGAATGATGTAGATGGTTTTACTTTCATGTTTAAAAAAAAATAATTGTTTGGTAAACTTAGTGAAATTCTTTGGATCCCTTGGCGGGGCATTACATTTGGTATCAGAGCTCGAGTTTCAACATTGGGAGCTCTGGGTATATTGAAATGCTACTAGTTATTAAACTAGGTGAACTGAAACAGAACTTAAAACTATTACTTGCATATTTTTCATACTTCAAAATTGGAAATTCTACTGAAAACATAAACGAAGGCAAAACTGAAAATTGAAAACTCATTCTAGTTGCAAAACATGTATCTTTTATCTAAGTTTCAAGGTAGTATACCTTTGTTTATCTTTGCAAGCATTAAGTTGCTCTTGTTTAGGGGATATATTTCAGTAGTTGTTAAAGGAATGATGTTGGATCGATATGGTTTTCGGTTTACCATTAAACTAGAATCATATTGCTCTAAAGGTGTTGTAATATCTTCAGTGGAATCATGCCTCCCTACAGAGGAAAGGGTTCAATGGGACCCGCAAAGTGAGTATCTTAGTTTTTCTTTCTTGTAGGCTTCCAGGAGTAAGCCTAATCCCAGGGGGGGTGGATGTAGTGCCTGCCCCTAGTTCGCATTTTGCTAACATTGTTGAACTCTTTTAGAGCTAGTTTCATGTTGTTGGTTAGCAACATTCTTTTGAGATTATCAGATATTGTGCTATGGATTCAGTTTATTATGTGATGAGATTACTTAGACTCTACATTTCATGTATGTATGATGATTATTTTTAGTGTTCGCCATTATTGATGGTGATTATTACATTGCTTTCAGTTATTAATGATGATTAGTAAGATGATTTATTATCATATGTGTTTTATTATGGATACTTACCCCATACTTGCATGTGTATGGTGTGCGTGTTTTCTTTGCGTGTTTGCTTTTGTATGGCGTGTTTGATGTGGTTAAGGAAGGGAGTTGTAGTCACCTGCTAGTCAGGATCTACACGATGTACCACTTCCTGCCATTGCCTATTTAGTTTAGTATATATTGTGCTTGTACATGCATGGTTCTTATGCAGGTTGCAGGTACCGGGCATCGACTTCCCTGAATTGCCAGGATGAGTGTACCCTATCACACTATCTCAATGATAAGAGAGGGGAGATAAATTCTCAAGTCCAAATCCCAACCCCTTAAGCCATTTGTTCTAATTGAAAAATTAGGACAAGTATTCGAGTTGAGTAACCTCCGAATACGTTGGATAACGTAATTCGTGATATTAACCTTTGGTTTGATTTTGTATGTATTTTGGCTATGATGAGTTTTCATATTTTTACCTTATGAGTCTTTGATGTATTTTCTATTAATTAAGCCTAATTAAAAGATTTAATTAATGGTTTAATTAAATGGAAAATTAATATGATATTTTAATATTTATTTTATTTAATTAATTGGGAAATTAATTAAGTAAAATAATTAAATTTGAAGATAAAAGTTAAAAGTTTAAATTTGGAATGTGACAATATTTATTTTAATAATAATATATTTGGAGTTCATTTTTAAATAAATGACTAAATAATATTATTATTAAAGCTAATAAATATTTTAGCAATTAAGTTTTGGAAATGAAATTTAAAAGTGGAAGATATATTTAAATTATTAAAAGATTCTAGATTTCATGTGATTAAAATATAAATATATTAAGATTGAAAAGTGGAATTATTAAAGTTAGTGCATGAGATTTAATAAATAAATAAATAAAATTGGAAAGAGTAAATTAAATATTATATTAATTAATGTGTATTATTTTAATATTGGCTCACATAGGAGTTGGCAAATTCTCGAGAGTTATCATGTAGACAACACGGAAGTTTGCACTCTAAGAATGCACTAGTTGTCTACACTTAGAAGTTAGCATTTTATTTGAGCACATGGTGTCTACAACCTTAAGACTCATCTAGAAGGTTGGAGAAGACCCATGCTTAGTTGTCATGCTTATCTTCTAGTTGTTCTAGAGACACTCTAGATGCATCTTAGAGGCCTTTATATAGAGGCTCCCCTAGTGTGTTTGGACAAGCTTACATGAAAGCTTAAATGCAAGCTTAATGGAAGCTAGGAGCTACAAGCTACAAGCTTTAAATGGAAGCTTCAAAGCTTACATGTATTGGAGAAACCCATTTTTTGAAATTCAAATAACGGGTGCCTGTTTCTTACAACATGAGGCAGGATTTTTTTTTCCTGCCTCGAATTTTGGTTTGGAAGACAAATTCATGCCTTGCCATAATTTTTAGAGGGTCTTCCTGATCAAATTTTTTTACAAAACAAAAACCCATTAGAGCTCTCACTGTCCTGATTTCATAAATATAAATTTTATAGAGTTATGATTTTATTTACTATTTTATTATTATTATTTAATCAAAGGTGGTACCTAAATGTAAAATAGCAACGTTCACTAAAACTTTAATAACTTTTTTATTTTATATTTTCTTAAATTAATTTATATGTCATCAATCTACATTCAATTCTTTTGAAGTTAATTTTTTTTTTTTTGAAAAAAGAGTAATTTTGATCAAATTATGGTGTCCGTACATGAGAGGTTTTAAAATTTTCCTTTATAGCCAATTAAAAATTAATAAAAAAAAATATCATTAAAAAATTCAAGAAAAATATTCTCATCAATCTTTGGTGTGTTAGGTAACTCCATTTAAAAGGATTTGCAAAAATTCATTCATTTGTGTCAAATTATGGTGTCCGTACACGAGCGTGTTATGGTCTTGAAACAAGCATTTTGAAAAAGTGGTTTTTAAACATCCATACCAAAAAATTAATCTATCACATGGGCATACAAATAAATTAAATATTCAAAAAGAATATTCCAGGCACTACAATTTTTATTTCTGAAGTTTTTTTATATTTAATCTCTAAATGGCTCAAATTTTGGTAGCAATTGACAAAATATTTCAAAAACAGGAAAAATACTTCCACTTTTTGGCCAAAAGTGAGACCCAACTTCTTGCACTGGTCCATAATGTTTTCCAATTCTTAAATTCTTATCTCTTTTTTGGTTCTCAAGGTATATTTCCACTATTTGTCAATCCTTTGATAAATTTCATCAAGAATTTGGTCTCTGATTTCTAGTGGTGCATATTTGAACTTTTTCATCATGAAAATTAATGTATCTTCAATTTTGTTCTTGTCTTCATCACTTATTATTTCATATTTATAATATTTAAAATTTCCTAGGCCACTATTCTCACTAAGAGAATGTACAATTTCATATATAGTTTTAGGCCTTTTATATGAAACAACTTGGGCATGGCTTACCTCATCAGATTTAGTTCACTCACTATCATCAACATCATCATCCTCATCTTTTACTACGAGCTTTATTCTCCTTTTAGTAGATATCTTGACCTGATTTCTAGATGGCCTAATGTTCTACTTCCTTTTTTGATATATTTTCACTTGTGGTGTCGTAGGCTTTGTAATTTTGACAATACCCTTCTTCAATGTAGGAGTGGCCTTGTGCATAATTTATGTTCTAGATTTGGTATCTTTAGGGATTAAAGGGTGTAGTTGTAGACCATTTCTTGCCTTTTCTTGATCGTGGCTCAGAAATAAAAATTGATTTTCCCTTCCCCTCTTCTCCTACTCCATCTTCACCTTTTCTTTTAGTGATCATTAATGGTTTCTCAGATTCAACACCTTCATTGAATGTGCTCTCTAGTGTACTTTACATTTTCTTTCATTTCTTCTTAATCTTAGTGACCACAATATCAAATTTTATCTTCTCTTTTGCCTCCTCATATGTATTTAATCTTGGATCACCCTTATTCATGGGCTCATTTAGTAATTCTTCAATGACCTTAGTAGCCTAATCTATATTTACTTTATACTCCATTGGTTCTAGCCATGCAACCGTTGATACACAAAATTGACAAACATATTATCAATATCAATAGGGAAAAAAAACTTCATCATGGTACTTCTCAACTAGAGTAGGGGCATCCTGAATCTTTGGTTCATTCATATCTTGAAATTTTAAAAGTAATCATCCAAAATTATTTTAAAATTATATCTTAGTGCCTGAATATACTCATTGATTTGGTAGATAACTGGGGCATCTAATTTCTGGCTAATTTGATCGATTGATGGGAAATATTTTTCATATAAAAGAAAATATATACCAAAAGTGAGCCAAACTTGCATGTATTTTTCCTCACAACTTAGATGGTTTTCATTTGTTGATTGAGTTGTAGCTCGGCGATGTCATATCTATGACCTTTGTTCATAATTTTAGAACCTATATCAACAACTATGCATGAAACAATTTTCAATCTACTAGATTGAAATATCTTATATGCCAAAATATACACATTGAATTTAATCTCCCAATCTGTAATAGTACCCACTACTTCTTTAGTCCCATTGTCCCTTTGTGTTTTCCTTGATTTCATTCTTGGGACCCATTCAAATTGTTTTAACTATTTATGTGACAGGATATTTGGTAACCATTTGAATAATATCCTTTGTGATTTTTACTAGTGCATCTAGCTAGGTGTGCATATCATGCACTGTACTCAAAACTACCCTACTCTAGTTCTCCTTGAAATCCACCAAAAAATGTAGAGCATGAATGCGACTAGTTTCCTCCAAATGCTTAAACTCATCTTTTAAATTTTCATCAACATACATTTGACCATTTACCTCAGAAATTTCACCATCTTCGACTTCTCAAATTTTGCAATGATGAAACAAATGAATACTGTTGGTGTAAATAGATATTTACTATTTACACTTTACTTAAGTTTACTTAGGTTAGTGCATTATTTTATTATTTATTTTGTGAGACACTTAAGAGTTTTCACACCTTTTTGAGTTGTCATGTTGACAACATAGAAGTATACAACTCTAATTCAACACATGTTGTCTACAACACTGGAGTTTGCATCATTCATTGAGTTGTTATGTAGACAACATAGTTATTCACACTCCCAATTTAGCACATGGTGTCTACAACTTAAATTTGCATGCTACACCATTGTAGGCTTATCCTCTCATCATCCCACTTACTTCCATGCTTAATGGAGGATAACCCATATTTGGTGGACATGTGCCTAGTTGTATGACTTATGATGATGTTGATTCTTAGGCATTCTAGATGCATCTCAGAGGCCTTTATATACAGGCACTCCTAGTGTACTTGTACATTGAATTGAATACTATACAATTATTCTAATCATACTCTGGTCTATTTTGTGCTTGTGTTTGAGCTCCCTGGTCTTGGGTGAATTTTTCCCTAAGGAAAATTCTTACATGGTATCAGAGCTGAGAGAGATTCTTGTCACAAAGCCATTGGAGACCTTGTTGCTTCATCTCTCGAAGGGACCCGATTCAAATCCAATGCATTTGCAACAATTGGGATCGTCTAGAGCCAAAGTGGACCTCACCATTGTGTTTGGAGCGACAATTCGGTGAAGATCGACTATAAATTTGCCTATTTTAAGCCATAGTCAACCGTGAGGCAATTTTTTTTGCAAACTGGAACCCGAAGGCCCGATTTGTAAATCTGGTATGGTCATTTTTCCATTTGGTTAATTCATTTTTCAGATTTTTTATTCTACTATTTCTTTGTATTTTTCAATTTTTTTCCAAATTTCTTTCCTAGTCGGGCTTCTAGAGATTTTTTTTTGCAGAACTAGGTAGTCACACCCTGACCTTGTAAGGAGGAATATTCTGTTACATGTGGCATGTTCCTTTAACGATCGGCTTCACTTCCAAATTTGGCAGAATATTCCACATTAGAATGTCTTACTACAATATTTGGGCCGCAACAAATATCACCGGCGGCTAACAAATTTCAATCGGACTGGCTACCAACAAGTTTCCACCAGTGAGAACCTTTTATATATACAATTCCAACAACATAGTTTTTAAGCATTGCCCACTACATTCACCACAATAATGTGGGATTAAAATCCCGATTGCCCCCTGCCGACAAAAATTACTAGCCATTGTGCAACATTTCCCGATGCCAACTGAGTTATTTTGACCTCCACCAAAACTTGCTCCTTGATGAGATAGTCTTGTAACTACCTTTTAAACTTTGGCATCAGGTTTCCTTCGTGCCATGCATTGTGGCCACGACCACATTCGAGAGCCCTACGCACAAGCCACACATCAAACACTGCCAACGTCGCTATTCTATTTGCCACCCACCATTGAGATAGTTTTGGCAACATAAATATTTTTTGACATTCCCTATGCATAGGTCTTGTCCACTTAGCCACATCAAGTTAATCCATGCATCTACCTACTAGATTTGTCCTCCACATAAGCAAGCAGACATGTCCACTAGAAATTCTTGGGCATGCGGCATGCGACGCAATCTAAGCTAACCACACGACTATCTGCCATGACAGTACTACTGACTCAATTTGACTTAAGACATGTGAGCACTAGCTCAATGTACAATCTACAAATTGTATGTATTGACATCATCAACCATAGAGGTGATGTCATCACCATGCTAGCAAGGGCCTACATTTTTGTTAATGTCAAAAAACTACTATCTTAAATTTGATGACCATTTGGCCATCATTCAGAGGCAATTTTGAACTGATTTGATGGCCATTTCACTGTCAAATTTAACATCATATTTTCCTCTCTAGACCCCTCTTTATATGCAGTTTTGATTTGGCAACCCAACTTTGAGAGGACATAGCTCAGTCATTTGGACTCCAAATCAGGTGTGATTTTTTTTGATTTTGGGTAAAATTTCTTGAACTTTTCAGTGGTGTAGCTCTTTTCTAGTTTTGGTGTATGGATTTGTTAGAATAAGTGTTTTTTAGCAACTGTATCTATCTTATCCTACATTTTGTAGCTGCATACGCTCTGTACGGGCTCATCTGGACTCCTTTTTAGGTTCTATTTTTTTTAAAGTGTATACTTTTTTGTCTACTTTTCAGATCTACAGTTAGATTACAGGTTTGTGTGGACAAAAATACCACTTTTAGGAACAAGTCCTATTTTGTATTGTAATGCTTCACAATTGTTGTATTTTCTGAGCTACATTGTAAAATTCCAGATTTGTACTCTATACAGAGGTTGTAATCAACAAAATAAAAAACCCCACTTTGTCCATTTTGACAAGTGGCCTATTACATACTATATATAAAGTACCAAAATCATTCATTTAGGGGTGGGGCTTTTTTGATTGAGTGAAAAGCGGGGTGTGTGTGTGTGTGTGTGTGTACTATTTATTGTGTATCCTTGATCTTGTGCTATTGCATTATGGGTTCTTTTTCAAAGTTAACTCCACATAATTGTGCCACCTGGAAAGAAAACATTAAGGAACCATTGGTAGAAAAAGGTTTACTGCATTATGTAACTAGTGCAACAAAGAAACCTCCTACTGCTGTTGATGAAGCTTAGAAAGAAGACTGGGAATCTAAACAAGAGATGGCCCTAGGAACCTTGTTGAAAAATATCTCTAATCCTTTCAAATTTCACATTAGTAAGCTTACTAATCCAATAGAGGTTTGGGCTAAGCTTGAAGCATTGTATGGGATAGCAGATGAAGACATGGCTTACACCATAGAGGACAAACTTCTCAATTTGGATTCTAGGAATTTCAATAGCATCAAAGACTTTCTTACCCAAGTAGACATGTATAGGGCACAACTTAAGGATTGTGGTGAACCCATCAAGGATGGAAAGATGATCAAACACACCATGACTCATCTTCCACTTGAATATGCTCCTTTTGTTTCTAGTTTTAACACTAACAAATTAATGATGGATAGTGCCTATATTAAGCCTTTATTTGAGAAATTTTTAGAAATGTTGATCTTAGAACATGAAAATCTAGTGGGTATGGGAATTCTCAAGTCTTCCAAGACCAAAGCCTTGGTAGAAAATGAAGGTAATTCAAGTGGTAAAAACTCCAACAAGAAGTAGAAGTAGTGGAAGGCTAAGCCAGAAGATGACACACAACAATCCTCCTCAAAACAACAATCTTCCTCAAATCAATCTTCTTCCACTCAACAATATTCTTCACAAAAAGGAAAGTCTTCTTCCAAAAATAACCAAAAGGGGAACAATTCCAACAAAAAGGAGAAGAAAACTTGTTCCTATTGTAAGAGGAATGGTCATGATGAACATGAGTGCAAGGATCAGAAAATTGATGAATTGGTAAACATAATGAGGAAACACAAAATTGATGTACCAAATGTATATAAGGATAAGGGATCTTCAACCACTTCAAAGGGTAAGGGACAAGCTTTGGTAGCAAGTACAAACAATGCTGAGGAATGGGTTCTTGATTCAGGAGCAACATATCATATGGGTGCTTCAAGGGAGCAGTTTTCCTCTTTGAAAGCATCAAATATACCATACATTAATGTGAGCAATGATACTCAAGTGGAAGTAGAAGGTAAAGGAAATGTTGAGTTGGAAAATGGAATTTTCAAGGATGTTCTTCATGTTCCTAAGCTTAGCACCAACCTTCTCTCCATCTATCAAATAACACCTACTTGAAGAGAAAAATATAGCAAAAAGTGAGAAAAACTTTACAGCTACTCAATCATTTTCTACTATATGCACAAAGCTTGAGGAAGCAACTAAACTTTTAAACTTCAATATGAAGAGAATATATTTCATAATCAAGATGCAAGGAAATAAGAATGGAAGAAAAGGTAACTTGGTATCTTTTGAAAATATTTTTCTAGGTGACACCTTTATTCTTTGCAATGGAGTTGAGAAAAGCCAATGGAGATACAATATAATATGAAAAATTATGTAATCAACAACTTAATCCTAGTTTCAAAGATATTGTATGGGTTTGGCAAGATGATGATCATACTTTGGGACTCAGGTCATTCTTAAGGAAGATGCTAAAATTGGTCCACACAAGTATTGCATAGAATTGAAATTATTTTTGTCCAATTGGTCTAGAGATATCATACATAGTGAAACCATTCCATAACACTAGAAACTCATCAAATAAAAGGAACAATATATACATTCATATCTTTCACTTGGTACTTACCTAGATGGATGAACACCATCAGCTAATTATTGTGGTCATTTCACTCCAAGAATTATAATTACATGTAGATAATAATAAAATAATAAAATACATGGAACAATCATTGCCAACATAATTTGCTCCCTCTTTATTTACATCCTTGGAGGAAGGTTATTCTTGATAACAAAAATAGGCCACATTGAGTAAACATATTTTATCTCTCGAAATGGATTGACAGCATCAGTTGCTAGAGAAAACCTAAGATTTTGAAGTTCTTCTTTAAAGTATGGCCACTTTTCCTCTATGCTCATAAATTTTGAACCATCCAGAGGAATTTCAATAATGTCATCTCAACTTCTATTGTGTGCATGTTAATCCATAAATTGTGCCAAGCTATTACACCTGAATAATCATTTAAGACGTGGAATAATGGGGATGTAATGAAGAACCTTGTGAGATACCTTTTTTGTCACTTGATCATCTTGATATCTACTTGTATGACATTTGGGGCATTCTGTTGCATTTTTGTGTTCTTTATGGTAAGAAACATGATCTTTAGGACAAGCATCTATTACGTGGTACCCCATTCCAATATGTTTCATAGTGGCACATAATTCTTGGTATGAGGGAGGGAGAACATAAGACGTTAGTATAAAAAATCTTAATGGTATATATTTCACATTTTATAGACTATAATGATGTATATGAAAAACCTTAGCATACATGACATTGTTATGTTGGATAAACCATTGATAACCTTGAAATTCACCAACAAAAATACAACAAAGAGAAGAGTTGATTGGGATATTTCTTAAAGGGAAGTATTTTACTTCTGAAATAAAGGTATATCATGGGCAACCTCAATTTCATTCTCATCATAATCATCGTCATCATCATCAATAGCAGTAGCAACACCAGTACCAAATATGTCATGGATTAATGCATTCATACCATCATATTCAAATATGTTTTTTGGCACAAGATCATCATCTTCCATGGGATCATGGTCTTCTCCTTCAATACTCACACCTTCATGTTCCTCCATGTTCAACGTCCATGTTCCTTTGAGATGTGGTGGTCCATATCATGTACTACCCTATGGAGATCAACCTATATAAAAATGATGATAATCAAACTCCCGTTCCATGGTTCACATGTATATTAATTGCGAAAAAAACAAAAAAAAAAGTTACCAATGGATGATAATCAAACCCCCCTTCAATGTGACCATTCTCCCCATAATGTCTCTTAGCTATTTTGATATTGATTCTTCTTGTCTTTAAGCTGTTATAAATCTTGCAAGGACAATAACATTCATCATCACCTTCTCTTTGAAAGTTAGACAACAATCTAGTGATTGTTTTCCTATTTTGATCAAATTCTCTTGTATTATCTAACATGATCCTTCTTCACAAGAATATCTTATTCTTGTACCCTTATTGGGTTTGTTGTACTTAATGTTTATATCTGCACTTATAGTTTTCAAAGAAAAATTTGGTGTAATCAATGTGTATATCTACAAAAATATTGGACATTTTGTACTTAATGTTTATATCTGCACATATGGTTTTGAAAGAAAAATTTGGTGTAATTAATGTGTATATTTTCAAAAAAATTGGATGTGTTGTACTTAATGTTTATATCTGCACATATGGTTTTGAAAGAAATTTTTGTGTAACTAATGTGTATACCTACAAAAATATTGGACATGTTGTACTTAATTTTTATATCTACACATATGGTTTTGAAAGAAAAAATTGGTGTAATTAATGTGTATAATTGCAAAGATATTGGACATGTTGTACTAAAAGTTTATATTTGCACATATAGTTTTGAAAGAAAAACTTTGTGTAATTAATGTGTATATCTATAAAAATATTGGACATGTACTTAATGTTTATTTATGCACATATGGTTTTGAAAGAAAAAATTGGTGTAATTAATGTGTATATCTACAAAAATATTGGACATGTTGTACTTAATGTTTATCTTTGCACATATGGTTTTGAAAGAAAAATTTGGTCACCTCACTCAAATTCACCATTATTCCTTTTCAACACCCCCCCTTTGCATTTCATCCCTATTCATTACATTTCTCACCCAATGATCAACCCATCTTACACCTATAAATATGCTCCATTTATATCTCCATCTACTACATCAACACATCTCCCATTTCATATTGATTACTTATTTGGACTATCTTTCTCCCAGTGATAAGTTTTGATAGTGGTAGAGAACTGATAATCTTAGTTGTTGATGAGAACCAATAGATGTTATTGTCTAGCTTAGGGACATAACAAGAAGATATGGGTGCAATGAAGGAAATGTCATAATTTATGTTTCATTTATGCTTCTTCATTTTGATTTTGTTTGAGGGAAGCCGGCGAATGTTAATAGAAAACAACAATGCATTTTCTAAGAGTTTACAATTGTTCAAAAAAGTTAATGTTTTAAAAGAAATGCACCTAAAGAATTGTTAGCTCAGAAGAAAGAACATGGTGTTGAATTCCCTCATTAGGTGCAACATGGATTTCATGATAATGATCTCATATTTTACTAACCTGCCATATTAAAATATTGGGCATCCTACGCAACCTTTGTACACTTTGCATCTTCAATTTCTTTATTTAAATAATCATCAAAAGGAAAAAGAAACTATCATTCCACTAATTAGGTCCGACATAGACTCCATGAAAATGATCTCATATTTTACTAGCCTTCCTTATTAAAATATTGGGCATCCTACACAACTTTTGTATGCTTTGTGTCTTTAATTACTTTATTAAAACATTCATGAAAAAGACCAATTAAATTCACATGTGTCCATGCCATAAGAATCTTGTCTCTCCTCTCATTGAAATCATAAGACCCAAGATCTAAAATATAATATATAATATATGCAACTCTTCATGGATATGGAAAAAAATCCAGTCAGGGTTTTTGTTTTATACAGGTTTTATATAGACAGATCTAGATAAATCAATTGCTTTAATTAGGGGTTTTTAATGCTTCAATTGGTTTTCTTGGGTTTAAATCCAAAAATGTTAGTCTAAAAATGGTTTTGACACTTGAGTGCCAACACACTTAACCACTTTCTACATTAAAGCTGAGTACACTATGTATGTCAAGTCATAGGTTGTGCTGAGACAGGAAAGTCATCAGGTGCCGAGCAACCTTCAGATGCCGAGTGACTATAGGTGCCGAGCATGATCCAAGTGCTGAGTAACCTTCAGATGTCGAGTGACTATAGGTGCTGAGCATGATCCAAGTGCCGAGCAATACTTAGGTGCCAAGTCATAAAGGATGCCGAGCATATACAGGAGCTGAGTTACAGAAGGTGACGAGCATCAAGAATCAGCAAGTTCCGAGTAACTCTGAATCAACATATGAGTTTGTAACTTCACAAAATTAGATTTAAATAATTTTCATGGCCAACATATGATGAATCTCGATTTATTTAAGTGATAAGATCAAATAATTTATATTTCCTATGCAATCTACATGCAACCAATAAGGAAAATGGAGAAGGCATGCAACCAATGATAAAATTATAATGAATGAGCTAGAATCATAGATTCAATATGGATCGTAGATCCACTTCTAACCCTAAGTCTTCGAATGTCTTTATAAGGAAGAATAAGTCCCATTGTATAGATAGTGACGAAGGTGTGGAAGGTAAACTATTTTCAGAGTGAAGTATATTAAGACTTAGAGGAAGAGATCAGTAGAAGAATATTCAATTAATTAGAACAAAAGCATGGGATACAAATGAATATCAGATCTCAGAGGATCAAGATAAGAAGAAAGCAGATCAAGTGCCTGTATTCAACAATCAAGGATTGTAAGCTATCAGGTTTATTATACCTAATACTCCTTATCCATTGTATTAGAAAGGAAATCCTATGATGATAGGTTAGCTTAACATCTATTTTGTAGATCCTTTAAACAGGTGATTAAATCCTTTAACAAGGTAGCACTTCATGTATTTAGTGTTTGTAAATCCTTTAACCAGGTCACTATTGATACAGTGTAAAGCCTTTAATAGGGCAGACCATCAGACGTGGTTAAACATTATTGCTATAGTAATTTTTGTGGGTATCATCTCCACCCCAGTTTTACCTTCTTATTCCTGGAGGGTTTCTGGGTTACCAAATCTCAAGTGTTATGTGGTGATGCATATTTGTTTCTCATGATTGCTTAATGTTTATATGCATGCATGTTCATTTCAAAGATATGTTATTAAGGATTTAAAATAGATTAAAAAGCTAGTACTTCTGATTCACCCCCGCCTCTTAGAAGCATTCTTTCCAATAAGATATTACAAAAATTGGTATCAGAGCTACTTTCTCTCAAAAAAGGAGCCTATCAGCTTGGAGGAAAAGATCTAAAGATGGAAGTTTTCAAACTTGGAAAGATCATTGAGAACTAGGTGATAGATGTGCATCTTGCTCTACAAAAAGTAGAAGAAGCTAGAGTGGAATTAAGAAAATCTTTGAAAAGAAGAAAGGAGATAGCCATAACTGAAGATGATATACACTACAAGGAGATTGATACCACACAAGTGTTTGCCAATGGAGACACTAAAGAATTTGATGTAGCAATAGCAGAACTGATGGAGAAAAATAAAGTTCAAGCAGAAGAGATAAGATCTCTCAAGGTGGAACATGAATCACAGGCCATAATGTTATGTGGAATCACTGAACAAAAGAAAAGAGCAGTTGAGGACAAAGTCATGATGGAAGATGACAAATGGAATCTTGCAAACAGACTGGAAGAAAAATGTACTGAATTAACAAGGATCTCAAACATGCAGATGGATACGCTTGCCCAAATGATGAATCTTCATCATGAACTTAATATGAAAGATATTGAGATCTCTACTTTAAAGATGCAAAATGAATTATTGCAGAATGAATTGAACATAGAAAAAGAGATAGCAGGAAATCTCAACAAGTCAAGCGAAGCCATAAAGTACTTTGAACAATTGCTCAAATCCCCAAGATCCACCCATGATACATCAGGACTTGGATACAACATCACTGAAGTTGGTGAATCATCAAAGAGTGTTGAGTAAAGAAGTTACAAAGGTAAGGATTCTAAACCCATTTTTCATTACTGTAATAAAAGGGGACATATTGCTAATGTTTGCAAGAGTAGATGGATCAATCAACAAAACACACCCAAGAGCAAGAATTCTAGTCACAAGTACAACATGCAAGGACATATGACACAAGATTGCAGATCCAAAGTCCCAAGGACACAAAGATTTAATGTACATTGTCATAATTGCAAGAAATATGGACATAGGGCATTTGAATGTAGATCAAAGCCTATGTGGACAACAAATCAACTAGCAAAAGAGAATGAAGGTCACTATCATTGGGATTATAACACCAGGTACAATTATCACTATTGTCAAGAGTATGGACATATATCCCAGAATTGCATAAGAACACATTTCAAGGGGAACTATAAAAGATGGCTGAACCAGACTACTTGCTTCAGTTGCTTGAAAACTGGACATGTCAGCAGAAATTGTCCAACAAAGGCCAAGGCACCCAAGACTGAAGTAAATAAGGGCAAAGAAAAAATTGATGTGGAACACATAAGAACAAACATGAAGAAGACATGGCAAAAAAAGGATGGATCAAGTACATCCTATGAAAGGGTCACTTCACCCATGAGGTCAAGTGATCACTTCTCATCTAACTAATCACAAGATAAGCCTATAGGGCTGATACATAAGAAAGTATCAAAAATCAGCCCTAAACCATGAAAAAGCACTGCAAAGTTTAAATTTGCATGAGAAAATATGCTAAGACTAAACTTGAAAGATGATGCCGAGTTGTCTTTGAATACTGAGTGAAACTACTTTGGATGTCGAGTTATTAACAAAATGAGTAGATGCTGAGTAAGTATAGCTTTCGAGTGGATGTCGAGCTAAAAAACATTTGGAAGCCGAGTGATAGGTGCAGGTACTAAAATGCATTGAATGCAAAATTTCTTTTGTCGCTTAAAAGTAAAAATCGATTCATTCATGAGCCATTCAAACGAAGAGCGATTACTTTGAGCATGTCTAAGCGATTTTCAAGCTTTCAACCAATGTTTTGTAGTGATTTAGCATCTACCCAAGCGATCTAAGCACTTATCTAGGTATTTTCGTCAGGTGCCAAGTTTTACAGTTTGAGAAGTTTTCTTTAATTGTTAAAACCCTAGTTCTGATATAAATGGCGTCTAGTTCAAAAACAACCTAAGGGAAAATGAGCCATGAGATTCAACTTGTCACCAACAAAGTTAAGCAACCTGAGTTTAGACCTATACCAGAGGTTGCATACAAAACTGATCCTACTGGTGCCCTATCCACCATCCCTAAAAAAGTTGTTATGGTTCAAGATGCGTGAAAGTGCTATAATTGTAAAATAGGAACCATAAGAGATTTGGAGATCTTTAATGCCTATGAAAAACGCTGTGAAAATGGTATTCTAAAAGATGAGTTTTCTATCGTAGAGGAGAAGGGTTTAACCAAAGCCCTAGTTTTTCCAATCGTATTAAAAAATGAGTGGATACACATAATACTCAGTAGAATCCATGATGGATTATTCTGGCTAGAACAAGGACAAGTCAAAATTACTAAGAAAATGGTTGATAGGGTTACAAGTTTTCCAACCCTAGATCGGCCAAAGACATTGAGAAGCGAAAAGAAGGAAACAATTGAAAAAAACATAGGTGCAAAATGGAACAATAGAGGAATGACCATAGATACCATTACCAATCCCCTTCTAGAATTTTCTGTAAGGATCATCTCACATAAGTTTTATCAATCCAGGAGGTTAAATAGTGTAAATAGTGTACCATGCATGAAAGTAGATGTGGCACATAAGCTTGTAAAGAAAGACCACACCTATGACCTTGCAGAGCTCTTGTTGCAACAGATCAATGAAAATCTTGGAGCTATTAGAAAGTCCAAGGGAGCATAGTGTAAATTTGGTTCAGTGTGGTTTGTATGTTCTTCTATGTAATGAAGGGATTTTCTTCATTTGGCAAAGTCAACTAGACTCAGAATAAAACCATTGTTGATCAAATTAATGATTTCATTGCACAAATGGGAGATAGCTTTGATGATCAAATGTTTATCTATTTTGAGGATTTCAAAAATACAATGAAGAAAAGAATGAGAATACCAGTTTCACTGGTAGAAAAGCATATAAATGACATATGTTTTCTTGTTGATATTGATTACACTTACATTCAAGAAATCCTTCCAAGAACAAGATGGCTTAGACCATTGGGATATGAGCTTGATGTTAACCAAGCTTCTGCAGCCATCACAACATTACTTGCCAAGGAAATGGACAAATCTGCAAAGGCATTTGGGACATATGACACTGTCAAATCAAGAGTTATTATAGAACTCAAGACAGCCACAACAGTCAAGAAGAAGGACAAGCTGGTAAAGCAGATAAAGAAGAAATTTGGTGTTGGAGAATCAAGTGCAGCAAGAAAAGCAGAAGATATTAGTGAAGGAGAAGAAGAAGGTGAGCCAAAACAAGAGCCACTTGAATTGCCTCAAAGTCAAGGTGAAGAGAAAGATGAGAGTGCCGAGGAAGCAGAAACCAAGGAAGCACCCATCAAGGACAGAGTCATCAAAAGAGAGATAAAGACACCTCCTGCTTCTCAGCCTTCACCAAAGAAAGTTGCCATGCAAATGCCTAAGAAGCCAACAACCAGAGCTACAACAAGGGCCTCCACCCAAAAGGCCAAAGAGGAAGCCACAAAGAAGAAGAACACAAAGGCACAGGAAGAGCCAAGGAAAAGGAAAAGATATGTGGCCCAACCTAATACTAATGAAGAAGATCAGACTGAAATGGTAAGTCATCCTAAATCTCCAGTTGATATATTATGTGAGAAGATTAGGAATGGAGACTTAAGTGAAATGAAAAAGATTGATTGCAATAAGTTTAGTAAAGAGGAACAAAATAGCATAGAAGAATCAGTCTATGCATTAATGGCACAGTTCAAGTATACACCTCTTGAACTAGATGGACAATTGCCAAAGGAATTGTCTAAAACTATAGAAGGTAGATGGAATTTCTAGCTAATGATGGAGAAAGAGATGAGGGAATCAACCATAGCAAACCTACTACCTAATTTAACAAAAAAACATGTAACTCAAGCAGTCAAAAGGCATAGCAAAAGGTTTACACCTAAATATAGGGCATTCTCCATCCTGCATTGTGCAGAGAACTACAAGAGTTTGGAAAAACTTGTACAAGACAATTGAAGATGTCCTTGAAGAGGTATACAAAGAGGAAGCTGTTGCTAAACCTGAAGAAAGAAGGAAGAGGAGAGAAGAGAAAACAGAAGAAGAGAAAAAGGTTGAAGAAGAGGAAAACAAGAAAGAAAGAGAGGAGGAAGAAAAAGATGAAGACAAAGGAACTGATGAACAACAAAGTGTGCAAGACACACAACTTTCACCTCCTAGCCTGCCTCACTCTACAACCACACCTGCAAAAATCATAAAAATTAAGGATGCTATTAACACCACATGTCAAAACATCAATCCATTAACTGCAGTGGTCCTATATTGGTCAGTGTGGATAATCTTCAAAAGTTAGTAGATAAACTCAAAGAAGCCAAGGTGTTACCACAAGAACCACCTCAAACCATTCAAACTACTGGGCTTACATTTCTACCACCTCCGTCACCACCAAGGATAGCCATTCAAGCTCATCAGGAGCCAAGTTCAACAACAAAGATAGTCACAGGGATAACACTTCAGACAGTGAGTACACCTCCAACAGAAGTAACACAAGAAGAAGACAAGCAAGAAGAAGAGGAAAAAGAAGAAACACAAGATAAAGAGGAGTCTACAATACAAACTTTGGTTGAATTACCAAAAACAGGAACTCCCACCAAACCCATTCATAAGTTGAGTACTGAAACTGTTAGAAGTTGTAATCTTTCCTTGGTGTATTTATAAACCAAGGTTAGAACTTCTTCCTTTATTGTTGTAATATATTAGGATATAAGCCAAGGTATCCTAATATATTTCTTTTTTGTCCTTTTTCCACTACATCTTATTTTTTCCTCTAGTGGAATATGTGAGGACAAATATTTATTGTAATTTGTAATTTAGATTATTCCTCCTTAAGAGGAATCTCACACTTGGCCTCACAAACTTATGAATGGTGGCATTCATAGACATGGGAGTTACATTCTAACTCCTCTCTCTCATCTCTATTTAAGAGATGACCCTCTTCTCTCATTACACAATGAGGTTTCTTCCTCTTCTCAAATATTGTATGAGCGATTGCTCTCTCCTCTCTCTCTTTTTCTTCTTAGGTTTTTCATGCCTCATTCATAATGTCACAAGGGGTTTTCTTTGCTTTCCCCTTTCCAAATATCTTGTCTCATGGTGTTGGAGCTTGAAGCTTTCTCTCCCCTATTTTATGGTAATATCTTTTCATGCATTTACTCACTTAGATTCTTTCCTAGTTTTGCTTATTTACATATTTCTTTTTCCATTTCTAACAGAAACAATGACCTTACATGTCAGTACACCAAGTTCAAGTTATACTAGGGTAGCCAGGACCATCCATTATGGTAATCCTAAGCTTGATGAAGAAATTAAAATACCCTATTATGATTCAAACACTCTAAATGAGTAAAAGATGAATAAAATACATAGTGCATTGGATAAGAGAAGGAGGCAAGAGGCAATGAGGAAAGACTACAAATACAAATAGGCAATGAATGAGATAAAATATATATTCATGGATGCTTTTAGTCTTCAACCTCCAGATGCAAACACACCAATACTTGAGCAATTATCTGATATAGTTGACCAAGTAAATAATGAAGACCATGATACTAATGTAAAACTAATGGAATGGTCAGAAAAGAAGTTTGTAAGCAAAGTCAACCAGAAAATAGCTAATAACATAATTTTGGGACAGGTTGACCTAGCCAAGAAATTGGAAAATGTAAAGAGTGTATTAGGGAACATATTTTCCCTTTATAGCAAATTGTGTGATTTTTCCAGGTTAACACAAGAAATAAATCTAAAAATTTTGAACCTTGAGAATAAATTAAAGCTCTCCAGCATGCAACTACCCTTAGATCCTACACAAAGTGAAAAAGTAATTTTCTCAAACACTTCACACTTAGAGGGAATTAGCTGCATTATCAGCAGAGGAGGCAACTATCAAAGAAAAGCTGATGCAAATTCAAGCCTCCATCACTCCTCACCTAGAAGTATTACACAAGGAGCAAATAAATGTAGAAATAGTCCTGAAAAAGGATCCAAATATTTCTACACATGAAGGACTAGTTGATCTAGTAGCAGAGCTTTCAATCCAACAAATGTCATTGGATATTGCCTTAAATAACTGGGATGCAACTCTCCAAATCCTCCTTGAGGTAAATAAGACATTTTTGGCCAAGCATGGCATTACTATTTAGGACCCTTTGACATCTGTATCAAAA
This sequence comes from Cupressus sempervirens, assembly GCA_028749045.1. Classification (NCBI taxonomy): domain Eukaryota; kingdom Viridiplantae; phylum Streptophyta; class Pinopsida; order Cupressales; family Cupressaceae; genus Cupressus; species Cupressus sempervirens. Next base: position 304,980,269 of record CM053787.1, on the reverse strand, counting down.
AGGGGGAGATAATATTTTGAATATTGTGCATAATGGCACAAGACATTAGAATTTGTGCATAATGGCACAAGACATTAGAATTCATGACATGACAAGGCATGATCAACTCAGGGGGAGTTATAATTTTTTTTTTTGAGGTATATATTGTAAGTTACAATATTTTGATAAAGGCATTCAAACCTCCGTGTATATACCAAGTAGATCAGTGAGTGTACTCATAAGATCAGACATAATGCTTAGTTAAGTTCTTTTGACACTCATGTCAAAGGGGGAGATTGTTAGTGTAAAAATGGTTTTGACACTTGAGTGCCAACACACTTAACCACTTTCTACATTAAAGCCGAGTACACTATGTATGCTGAGTCATAGGTTGTGCCGAGACAAGAAAGTCATTAGGTGCCAAGAAACCTTCAGATGCCGAGTGACTATAGGTGTCGAGCATGATCCAAGTGTCGAGAAACCTTTAGATGTTGAGTGACTATAGGTGTCGAGAATGATCCAAGTGTCGAGCAATACTCAGGTGCCAAGTCATAAAGGATGCCGAGCATATATAGGAGCCGAGTTACAGAAGGTGCCAAGCATCAAGAATCAGTAAGTGCAGAGTAACTCTGAATCAACATATGAGTTTTTAACTTCACAAACTCAGATGTAAACCATTTTCATGGCTGACATATGATGAATCTCGAAGGATTTAAGTGATAAGATCAAATCATTTATATTTCCTATGCAATCTACATGCAACCAATAAGGAAAATGGAGAAGGCATGCAACCAATGATAAAAGTATAATGAATGAGCTAGAATCATAGATTCAATATGGATCATAGATCCACTTCTATCCCTAAGTCTTTGAATGTCTTTATAAGGAAGACTAAGTCTCAATGTATAGACAGGGATGAAGGTGTGGAAGGTAAACTATTTTTAGAGTGAAGTATATAAAGACTTAGAGGAAGAGATCAATAGAAGAATATTCAGTTAATCAGTACAAAAATAGGGGATACAAATGAATATCAGATCTCAGAGGATCAAGATCAGAAGAAAGCAGATTAAGTGCCTATATTCAACAATCAAGGATTGTAAGCTATTAGGTTTGTTATACCTAATACTCTTTAGCCATTGTATTAGAAAGGAAATCCTATGATGATAGGTTAGCTTAACATCTATTTTGTAGATCCTTTAAACATGTGATTAAATCCTTTAACAAGGTAGCACTTCATGTAAAATGTTTGTAAATCCTCTAACTAGGTCACTATTGATACAGTGTAAAGCCTTTAACAGGGTAGGCCTTTAATAGGGTAGACCATCAGAAGTGGTTAAACATTATTGCTATGGTAATTTTTGTGGGTATCATCCCCACCCTAGTTTTACCTTCTTATTCCTGGAGGGTTTCTGGGTTACCAAATCTCAAGTGTTATGTGGTGATGCATTTTTTTTTCTCATGATTGCTTAATGTTTATATGCATGCATGTTCATTTCAAAGATATGTTATTAAGGATTTAAACAGATTAAAAAGCTAGTACTTTTGATTCACCCCCAACACCTCACCCCCCGCACCCCCCCCCACCCCCCCTCCCCCCCTTCTCAGAAGCATTCTTTCCAATAAGATATTACAACAAAAACATGTATAATAGGTAAGCCATATGATTCATACTTGGATTATAGCCTAAGGCAAAGGAGCTAACAAATGCATTTGTTTTTATACATTTTGGGTTGTTGCATTTTTCCAATGCCAACAAGAAGGATAACATGTGCCATTGAACCAGGTCAATGTCTATCCAAATCAATAAATTATTTTGGCAATTAAACTTGAAATTCAGAATGTGAGCATTGAAGATTTCCCATATGTTCAAAACTCAAACCAAATGGATGTTGGTAGTTTTGTACTAACAAACATGAATGGTTCAATTCCATTCACACACACCTTGTTGGTTAAAAATGGATATAGGTGTTTGTATCCAATTAATGTTCTCACAATCTTTAAAATTGATTTTATTTTCTACAAACCCATTTTCCTTCCTTTGTTGAATTTCCTTGAATATGATTGAAAAATAACTCCCCACACATATAAATGTATAATCATATACCACTAAATGATGTCTTGCACCTATAAAGAGTTTCATTACATATGTTTGATCTGCCATCATAACAAATCAATTGTAATGGGCACTCAGATGTATTCCAATGCATTTATTACCTTATATGCACAATTGGTCAATGATGTACCTTACAATAGATAAAATTTTATAGGTATAATTTGTCAATCTTGTACCACACTAGATATAATGTTCTCTATTATGCATAATGTTTAGCTTTACCATTGCTTATAAGAATCTTTCAAGGTTGGGAACCACTTCAACATCCTTTGCATCATTTAGAGGTAATGTCATTGTGGCAAAGGCTTTTGCAAGGGAATGAGCCTTGTGATTATGGCATTTACACAAAAGAAAAACTTGCTTCTTCAACTCCTTACACTCAACTCTTCATTGAAGTTATTCTTCTAGCAGTGAGAATAGCTGCTGCAAATTCTTGGGAGCCAAAGGACCTTGAACCTATGCTACATTTTTTGGAGACATGGGAGAAGTTACTACATGCTCCAATACTTCATAACATTCTAGATCATATAGTGATGCCCAAATTAACAACAATATTAGATACTTGGGATCCTTGTAGGGAGACTGTGCCAATACATGCATGGTTACATCCTTGGCTTCTATTTTTGGACCAGCATATGGAGCCTTTATACCCGACCATTCATTATAAGTTTTGAAATGCACTTCATGCCTGGCATGCAAGTGATGCATTTTCATATGCAATTTTATCACCTTGGAAAACTGTATTTGATCGTGCTAGCTGGGAACAATTGATTGTCCATTTTATTGTACCTAATCTAATGACAATTCTACATGAATTTTTACTCAACTTGGCTAATCAATAACTAGAACAATTTAATTGGGTTATGTCTTGTTTCTTTCTAAAAATATCTCCTATGATATGATTTTATAAATTTTTTGGCAAACTCTGCCGATTTTTCCTAGTCTGCATTGTTTTTGTGCAAGATCTTGAGGTAAGTCACTTAGCATGAGTTGAGTGAGTTTTATTGTTTTATTATTTAGATTATGGAATATGTACGCAAATGGATCAATTTTTCTATTGTGCTAATATGTAATAAGCACCTTAAAAAATATGTCTTTGTATATATAAAGAGAGACATGTTTAGAAGGAAATCTAGATTAATAAATGGTTAGAAGAAAAAGAAAAGAACATTTACATAGGTACCTCTTCTCCCCTTGAAGAAAATCACAGAGAAAGGGAACGAAGATCACAAGGGCACAACATGACAAAAAAACACAAAGTAAGGGTATGAAGATCACAAGGGCATAACACTTAAATGTAGAGATCACAAGGAGATGACAAAAAAATGCACCGATCACAAGGGCATGACAACGTTCAAATCTCTCCACCTCTTTTGTGCGCAACTCTCAATCGATCAAAACAAATGGGGAATGATTAATGTCATTTAAAAAAAATAATAATGCCAATGTTGCAATTATGATGATAATGTTAGTATTGTAATGGTGTTGGGGAGAATTGCAAAAAAAAACATGAAAATCACCCACAAATTACACCGCTGTCGCAAATTGCCATTGTAATTTGACCCCAAATGTTGTAGTGACTACTACTTGCTAGCATTCCATCTCAATTAGTTCAATTAAAGGTTAATTACTAAACTAGCATTTGACTAAGGAACCCCCCCAAACAACAAACACACAATCCTTTATTTTGTAGGTTTAAGATATTAGATCAGTGAACAAATTGAAGATTTGGATACCCTTTCACCTTTCTTCATAATTGCAAAAATATAATCAGCATTGCACAATTTTCATCAGGGAACATTGCACCCTTGACACTCCATTTTGACCCTAATTGAGGAGGTCTCCTATGATTGCTTGCCAAACAATTTTTGGGTTATTATTATTATTATTTTTTTCTATAGCACAAATTTCAGTCTAGAAATATATGAATCAACCCTTTTGGAGGTTATTTGACAGTCTATTTTTAGGTTTTTATCTCACAAGGTATTTCATTTTCCTCTCTTTTATTTCTATATTCTACATCATTTTGTTACATCTTCATATCTCAGTTCTATATTGTATATCCTTTTTCTTAAATCCTCTTAAGGTGGAGGTGATAGGGAATTAAACCCAAGTTATTCATTCCTTTTGTGTTAGGATTTTACATCGATACTTTCTTTTGTATCAATCTAACCTAATTCAAGGGGTGGATCTTGGTCTCCCCCCTTCTAAATGTGTTAGGGTGATTACTTCACTTTTCCCATTGCACATTTTGGTGAATCCAACCCGATTCTTACATCTCTTGTTTGATTTTGGAATTATATTATTTGCATTAGGTGTTTACCTCCTTTTTGGTGAACCCAACTTCCTATGCACTTTTCTTATTGGAGTTAGATTCTTTACATTGAGTGTTTACCTTATTTTTGGTGAACCTCACAAGCTTATGTCTCTTGTTCAATTTTGGAGTTAGATTTCATTTTGGTGTATCTAGATCTACTTGTGGCATTATTGGTATTTAGATCTCTTTTTCCATTATTTACATGTAGATTTCATTTTGAAAATACAAAACAAATTGCATCTAATTTTTCCATAGTTATTGCACTTCATTTCAATGAGGTTTTTATCTTTCTTTTCAAAATTCATTCATGATATTAAAGATGTTCCATTTCATGCATATGATGAAAAAATAGCTTTTCCTTGCATTGATTCTCATTCCCCTTCAAAGGGTAATCTTTTTCAACATGTTGTTTATCAACCTATAGTTATTCCTAATTTTCCTACCTTTGATAGTTATACTATTTGGGATGAGCCCTTGGAGAGGAATATTGATTACTTTCTTCTTCTTGATGCTTCTTTTATTCATGATTTTTTCTCCTCTAATGTGTGGTTTCTTCCCTCTTTGAATGATTTTAATATTTGGGATGAACCCTTAAATAAGGATGTAGATTGCTCTCTTCTGCATGAGACACTTTTGGATGATTTCATGGTTATTTCTCCTATTGATCAACCTCTTTCTATGCACACTGCTATAAATGAGGCCTTTATGAGTTTTTTTAAATTGTTCTCCTAAGAGTTCCTTAGTCATATAAGACCACACCCTTGATCCCTCTTGTTCTTTTCATACATATTTCAAGTCAATTTAGGTCTTGTTGAACATAATAGTTACTATGACCTTTTTACCACTTCAACATAACATCCTAAGTATCTTATTCATGTCAATCCTATAAGTTTTTTTTCTACTCTTGAACATTGGGAGACCTTAGATTTTACACCCACATATTAAATTCTTGAATTGAAGCATCAAACACCTTTATTTCATGAGTATATGCATATTTATTGCTTCTCTTTACATTTTCATCTTATTACATCTAAGAGATCTTCTGATATGTGTCATGTGATTTGCAATGAAAAATGATATCTTTTTCATGATCAATTTACTTGATACATTTACATCGCTATTATGTTACTCCTAGGTTTGTGACATTGTTAGCTTTTTCTTTGGGGGCTCATTGTCCTAATTTTCAAGTAACATAATAGTCATTTCCCTTGTCTTTTCACTTAGGGGGCAAGGGCCATATTTTCTCTTCCTTTTTAATCTTTTTATCATTGGATCCATCATCTCCCTTTGCTAACTTTATTTACACTTTGGGAGATCTAATGTGTCCTTTCTTTCTTCAATGCATCCAATGTCCTTTATGAATTGACATTTGTATTAGGGCTTACATTGGATTTGTTTTTCTCTCTTCTCTCTAGGATCTGTTGTCCCTTTTTTAATTTTCTCTTGTGATAACTAAGTAGGCATAATATGGTATCCTTTTATCTCTAGTTCTTCTTCTTCTTCTCTCTCTCTCTCTCTCTCTCTCTATATATATATATATATATATATATATATATATACATATATATATATATATATATATATACATATATATATATATATATATATATATATATATATATGGTCATGTGCTTTTTGCTACCAAATGTCTTTTCATATCTTTGTTTTTAATACCTCTCATTCAATGATCATCTATAGTTTATTTCATATGTGATATTTATTCTACCATCTTATGCTGTTTAGAATTTATTCTCCTTTGATGTTTCTTTCTTTTATCCTCTCTATGGTGTAGAATTATATTCTTCTTCTTGATATAAGGTGTTTGCATTTTCTGCATGGCTATTTGTTTTTGTTTATGAATCATCCTTATATCTAGCAACATTTCATTATATAATCCATCATAGAATTCATTTTCTTGTCTACTTTCTTTCAATCTTATGTTCAACATGTTTATTATGTGGGATTGTTCTTTATTTATCAAGAATCATGTCTTGGCTATGTATTCTATCTTTTGAAATAGGTACATGTCTAAAGTCATCACCTCTTCTTTTTGAAGAAAAACTATGTCCATTATATACAATTTTCCTTGGTTGGATTTTATATATATATATATATATATATATATATATATATATATATTGGGGGGGGGGGGGAGGGGGTTGAATAGGTGAATTCTTGTTCTTCTTCCCTTCTTCTCTAATATTTTATCTTGATAAGCCTCTCCTCTTAGGTGGGCATCTTGTTATTAATATTTATCCCTCTTGAGGACCCACTTTCCATAAGCAATATATCCTTTTCATGATTTTCTATGTTCCTAGATTGTAGAGTCACAACCCTTTTCTATGAATGTAGTTTACACTGTTTCTAAAATGATATCTCCTTGTGTAAGTAGGTATCCTCTTTCTCTCCCCTCTCATGCCTATTTTACATAGACCTGATAAGGACATAACATACATAAAACCTCCTTGTACATAATTTTTTCTATAGAAACTGAGCATGGTTTAAAGTACTTTAGCCCTACATGCTAGGTATGATTTCTAAGTCATTCTGAAATCTATGCATTATTACTTCATCCCTTTTCAACACACACAAACACATATGGTAAATCTCATAATGGGTAACACAAATAGAATTTTTAAATCTCTTCCATGGGTAATGCATCTAGATACACATATGCCAAATCTTATATTTGGGATACTAAACAATTTTCTAAATTCACATATATAGGTAATATATTCAAACACAACATGCTAAGTTCCATACATGGGTAACAAATCTTTTTATAATACCATGCGTGGTGATACAATGGATGTTGATATATGAATGGAACTTTGGTGGGTTTACTAGTGGGTCATCATCCCCTTAGACTATTTCAACACCATAATTTTCACCAAATCTCTTGGTGATTCATAGTAGGGTGGGTACTCTATTGGGTGAGGTAATCACTTTTCTCTCCCCCTTGTTTTTTTTTCTTCCATGCTAGTAGAGATAGATCCAAAATTTATGTTGATTAATGATATTGCACTTGCATTTCTTATTTCATCACTTATGCTCTTGCAATGGCTTTCCAAATATGATATAAGTGGGCAAGATATTTTGTTAGCTAAGATTATTCTCACTAATTGATTTGGGCTTGTTTAATACTAACCCCTTGATTATGTTCTCTTTGATATGAATCTAGCCTAACCCAAGGGGTGGATCTTGGTCTTCCTCCCTTCTAAATGTGTTAGGGTGATTTCTTCACTTTTCCCACTACACAAAAGGTAATCTTGAATCAAAATTGGGTAAAGAATCTTCACACCATTGGTATTACTAACTCAGTTATCACTGCTAGCACTTAGTTATTGATATACTCAATAAAGATAACTAATTGAAAAATTTCTAGGCTTCACATATAGTCCTTGTGCATTTTAGAATATTATGAAAATATGGACTTTCTTCCATTTCACTCTAGGAACTAGTGTAAGATAACAAATTTTTTCATGCAGTTCCTTTCCTTCTCTTAAGGCTTAGTTGGAGTCGGTGGTTACACCTAATCCATTGGATGAGGTGTCCCCATTTTTTGTGTACTACATGTCTCATTTTCTTCTAGTTTCCTTCTCCATATCTTATTCATCTACTTGCAAACTTCGTCCATACTTACCTTTCCTTTTCCTTTTGAATCTACTTCTTTTGGTTTTGACACTTAGTCTCTACAACTCTTTCTTAGATGATTGACCTTGTGACAATGATAACATGCCATTCCTTACTAGATCTTCCTCCAATGTCTTATCTTATGCAATTTTTAGAAATATGACCATAATTAATTCATGCAATACATGAATGCCATGTGTTATAATCCCAATTTATTGTATTACCTTTCTTCCTTAGTCTCTAGTTGGATTTCATCAATGATCTACATTCTTATGACTTGTGACAAAACTTATATCAAGTATAATGATAATAATCAAATGTATACTTCTTGGACAATTGGCTAAACTTGGATCTACACTCAAATTCTTGATGTCCATACCTATTACAATGATAACAACAACCATCAAACTTGGGAGTGACATCGTTCTTACTAGTTTTGCTCTTGTATACATTTGTTGTGTGTCTAAAAATTCCAAAATGATAACATGTTGGTTTCTTTGGCTTTGGATTGAGGTGCACATTTCTTTTCTTAGTTTTCTTTAATGATTCACCTTTCTCGGTAGTAGAGTGGTTGGTATAGTTTAAGTTAAATGTGTCTCTTGGTCACATTTGTCTTTTGAGTTGTTCATCCAATAATTTGTTACTTTCTTGTGATCTCTCCATTCTCTCAATAAATTCTTTTTTATACTTAATTTGACTCTTCAATCTTTCATTTTTAGTCCTTAACTCAACTATTTCTTCCACCTTCATGGAAATTTCATGATTCACATTAAGTAGCTAGTTTGTCATGTCCTAGTGGTTTTGTGTCAATCTTGAAATATCTTTGTCTTAGAATTCACTCTTACAACAATTTATCTCTTTTCTTCTTCTGTCATTTATTTTTCATCCTTAGTGTTTCTCTTTTGTTCAATGACTTCACACATCCTTCTAGATTGTACTTCTTGTTCCCTTCTTAGTGATTTGATCTGCTTGGTAAGACTATGGTTTTTCTTCAATAGATTAGCTATATCAACATTAAATTCATCAAACATGTTTCCATTAGATAATTCTTCTATGACTTTCTTCTAGTAGGTTATCTCATTGGTTTATTGGGCAATTTATTTTCTTTTATTCAATGACTGCTTTAGATTTTTCTTTAGTTCATTCATTTGATTCATGGCTATCCTCAACTCCAATATTTGATTCTCAATGGTCCTATCCAACCTATACTTCTCCATGACTTTGATCTTGTACTCTCAAGTGAAAAAACTTTCAATAAAAGAACTAAGCTTTGATACCAATTATTAGAATAGTAAGAATATATATGATGCTGAGAGGGGGGTGGGGGGGAGGTGAATTAGTATTGTCTAAAACTTTCACTTTCAAACAATTTTAGCATTTTCACTTTCATCTTCTATGACTTGGTAATTACTAATCCTTTGTCTCAATGAATTGTAAATGAAAATTGAATTACTAATCTACCATTCACAATCTAAAACATATAAGCACATGAAACATAACACATAACACAATCATTTGGTATTTCATAAACCCTTGGTCAGAGGGAAAACTATGATGGGGGTGGTACCCATAAATCCATTACTACTCCAGGAAGAAGTTGCCTCATTAGGGATATAATGTTTGCCACTTCTAATGACTTACTTAGTTAAGACTATACAATAAGATCTATAAGGATCTATCTTTTACAAGGATTTTAAAACACTCTTCAAGTGTATTCTCGGTTAAACGATTACATAAAAGATTATGAAGTCTACCTTTTTCAAGGATTTTGAAAACTGCTATAGTGGTTAAACAATAGAAGCAATGATCTTTACAATATAAACTAACTTCACTTGAATAGATCCTTCTTCTAGTCTATAGTTATCACCTTCTTATGATAGATATGTAATTCATTCCAAATCTTTATTTGTTTTTTATTACCGACCTTTGTACTAAACCTTGATCTCTATTACTCGCTTCGATACCCCATTTGTCACACCTTCAACAATAATTATTCAACAAAAACTAACCAAAAACTAATTTTTTTTTTTGTACTACCTCCTTTATAGTTTTCTGTTGATGTTTCATAGCTTGACCTAATTAGGATTATCTAGAATTTTTGTTTGATCATGATAAAAAATTCTAACTTTATCCAACCTTTCCTTTATTTTAGTCTTTATCTTTATTGGTCCTTACAACCTTTTAATCATAAACAATCAATTCACATTCTTCAATAACATATTTTAAAATATTCACCTTGATCTATGAACCATTATCCTTTCTTGGTAGGATCGTGTAGCATTAAATTATGTGCCAGCTCAAACTCTAATGTCACCTCTTAAGCACTCAGTAAATAGAGAATTCTTACTGACTAACACTTGGTAAATATTTGTTCGTCATCCTCTATGTAGCTCAATAAATTCTGAACTCAGTGTATTCTAACTTCTCTTCAACTATGTATAGGTAGAATTTATTGGTGAATACCCGAGCTCAGGTATACTTAACAATATTCACTTAAATCCTCCTTCACTACTCAGGAAATATAGTAGCTTAGTTGCAATACACATTTTGAACCCATATGTATTGCAACTAACACATTATTGTGGGGGTATGGATAAAGGAGAAAACCCATATGTGGGGACTGTAATTATAATATTCATTTGCAGAAAAGTATGGACTTCTAATAGTTGACTGCAATGAATTCAAGGTTCATTGTATTTCTTAGATATGACATAAGACTTGGAGGAATGTTGGGTATCATAGAAATATAAAGAGAAAAATAAGGTATCATCATCAACAATATAAATGCGATCATTTTGAGAGACCAAACATATCTGTGGAATGATTCCCTCTTAGTCACGAGGATATAAGAAAGACATGGATGGGAGACATCAAATTCTATTTGATATTATGGACACATAGGATTAACACAAATAATGAGGAAGAAGCAAGGACATCAAACCTAGAAGAGCACTGATTCATTGGGACCTAAAAATAAAAATGATATTACAGGGATTATGTTTACACTTAGAATATTGAAGGGAGCTTAGAAGGTTGGAGCAACGAATGCGATTGCATAGATAGAATAGGAAAGACCAATGAATACACATTTTGAACCCATATGTATTGCAACTAACACATTATTGTGGGGGTATGGATAAAGGAGAAAACCCATATGTGGGGACTGTAATTATAATATTCATTTGTAGAAAAGTATGGACTTCTAATAGTTGACTGCAATGAATTCAAGGTTCATTGTATTTCTTAGATATGGCATAAGACTTGGAGGAATTTTGGGTATTAGAGAAATATATAGAGAAAAATAAGGTATCATCATCAACAATATAAATGCGATCATTTTGAGAGACCAAACATATCTATGGAATGACTCCCTCTTAGTCACAAGGATATAAGAAAGACATGGATGGGAGACATCAAATTCTATTTGATATTATGGACACATAGGATTAACACACATAATGAGGAAGAAGCAAGGACATCAAACCTAGAAGAGCACTGATTCATTGGGTCCTAAGAATAACAATGATATTAGAGGGATTATGTTTGCACTTAGAATATTGAAGGGAGCTTAGAAGGTCTGAGAAATGAATGAGATTACATAGATAGAATAAGAAAGACCAATGAATAGGAGTGAATGTCTATTTTAGATCAATGTTGTCCATGTTGGACTCTGATGATAGACCAGTAATTATCATTTATAAAGGTTTGACTCGACAATGGTGAACAAAAAAATAATGATGTATGAGTCACTATCAATGACATTGGACTATAAAGGGAGAGCTATCTCAAAAGACACTGATTTGTGTCAAAGATTATATATAATAATAATATTAATGATTGAGACAATAAACAACAGTGGTTGAATGGTTTAAATATACCATACTTAGGAGGAAATAGATATCAAAATAACTCAAAGTCAAAATATGTTATTTATTTTCTTAGAGTATGGATGATAAACCATTATGTGAGTAATCATTATTTTGGTACAAGACCATCCATAATACACATGGAGAATCAAAGTAAAAGGATGAAATAAATGATGGAAACACTCATATTTTAGGACAAGCTCATTCAACCTATAGAAAGACATAATATAGAATATTGCGAATGTAGAAATAAGAAGATCTTATTAATATATTAATAATGGATCAAGTAAGATATAGATGAATTTATTGAATAGGAAGAAAAAATGACCTATCTAGATTCCTAAAAGGAATTATCTAAATTGATCAATCACAAGAAAGTGATCAATGCACAAATAAATCAAGCAATGGAGAATATGAAGAAAGGAGTAGATCCTATAATCTTGCTATGGAAGGTAAGTACTTAAAATATTGAATAAATAGAAGAAAAATACTAACCTTCAAGTAGGATAAATTTGGAAAATGCTGATTTCTAATGTTTGTGTTAAGTTTCAAAAAATTTTGCAACGTATTCCTAACTAGAAATGTTGAGACCAAGAAAATCCTGAAAAAATTTGTCCTATTGAAGTCAGGTTGACCTTGACTCAAATAGAAGGGAAAAATCTTACCTCGGGGCATAATTGTACCCTAAAAAGTTGACCTTGACCTACATTGCTCTCACAAAATTTTTATTCGTGGATCCCACAAGTTTGACAAAAAGGGTATCCAAATATGTACTTTAATTCACTGTTCCACACTTGTATCTACAAGAAAATTAATTTGTTTGTTTGTATGGGGGGTTTGCCTTGGTCACACCCTAGTTTGGAATCAACATTGAAATGTAATTGAAATTGCAATATGTATAAAAAAACTAAATGGAACTATTCACCTTGCTTATATTGAAATCCTTATGGAGGATTCAAATCCTTGAATCCACAAGTATAGATGCCTCAAATGAATGTAAAAATGTATGTAGGATGTCTCAAATCAATGACATTTGATCTTCAACACTAATCTGGAATATATCTTTGCATAAGAAAAGGATTGGATGAATGGGGATGGAGAAATCTTCAACAAGAGGGCTCCATAGAGATTGAATCCTTCAATAGCTAATAATGGACTTGCTTGAATTGGATCTCAAATGCCTGAACACTTGAATGCTTGATAGATAGTAGATCTTTACTTTATAGAATAATGGGTGTGTATGCTTTCATGGTAAGTGGATCATCGATGTTAAAATGAGGGAAGAAGGCTTCCTTATATAGAGATCTAGGGCTTCCTTATAATGAAAATTTAATCTTATTAAAATCAAAGGAAAAAAGAGATCCTCAATCCCCTAGAGACTGAAGTCTTCATCAACTCTAAGATTGAAATTAGAGAGAGATATATAGAATAAAAGAAAACAAAAAAGAGTGGATTATCTCACCCAATGAGAACTTATGTCCCATTGTGAACCACACAAGGAAACTGCACAACTAGAAAGATGGAATTGAATCGATTAGTGAACGTGGCTACTCACTAGTCAAACCATCAATGATTCACCCTGAAGAATATTGTATTCCATAAGAGTAAAACCAAAAATCAAAAGAGATCCAATCTTAAGGATACCTTTGACCTTAAGGAGGGATCAAGAGATCCTAAAATAGAAATCCATGATTAGTCACTAATCCAAAAAGGGAGAATAGGTATCTTGAAAAATAATATATATGTACATATTGAAACGTTCGTGTGTGCAATAGGTGAGTAAAGAATATGCCCCCATGTTAAAGTCATTGCTTATCACTTTAACAAGAGTGATGGCTTTAATGAAAACATAAACAACTCCACTGATTGCATTTCCACTATAAGATGCCCCTAGACAAAGATAAATCAAGGGAAATACTACATAAACATACAAAGAACACATAAGGGACCTACCTATTGTGGGGTCAGTATGATAATAAGACTATATATATATATATATATATATATATATATATATATATATATATATATATATGATATTATTGTAAATGAATTGACATCATTCCCCAAAGAAAGTAGAACCACAATCACAAAGGAGGAAAGATCAAATAAGAGATACAAAGAAGAATCTTTTCGGACCATGACCTAGAGACCAAAAATAATAAGTGCTACCAAGTCATGTATCCAAGCAGTTTACAGAAGAAAACATGTACAAACACTAACCTAGCTACAACATAACATGAAACTATTGACATTTCAGTCAAATTTATTTATTATTCAGATGGATAGTTTCTACCAAGCTTATTGTATAGTTAACAATGTTAACCTATTAATTTAGGCTCTATTGAGTTGTAAAGTTGCTAATGATTATCAAGCATAGTATTTAGTTTGTGTCGAGAAGTTTCTACTAGGTTGGTGATTATCAATGTAAACTGAGCTTCATAAGGTTTACCGAGTTTCTTAGTGCAAATTGTGTTCTTAAGTGGTTACTGAGTTTGTAGTCTCAGTGATGTGAATCCAATGTTGATTGAGCTATGCAATGTCAATCAAGTGATTTAGTTTATACTAAGCTCGTAGTGATAGCATTGATTGAGCTATGCAGTGTGAATGAAGTGATTCAATTTATATGCCAAGTTTTGTAGTATTCACCAAGTCACCAGACCGAGTTCAAACTACTTGGAAGTGATCAGTATGAACCAAGCTTCTATGTCTACCAAGTGCATGATGATGCTGAGCACTAACAATGGATGCTAAGTATTATAACATCACTAAGTTTATCTTTAGAACCTAAGTTCCTACTATTGGGCCGACTTTGTGTATTTTGGTGAAACTTGTATTATAGCCAACTTTGATGAATTGTAAATTGGATATATATATATGTAATGTATTGTATCACATCCAAATATGTATGTAAGAAGCATAAAAGAGTAGAAGTGCAAAGTAAAAGGCTACAACAGTATAAGGAGCAGTAAAGATTTATATATCACAACAATTTGATCATTACACTCAAAGGAATCTCTTTCAATAAATCAGGTTGTCGATCAAAGATCAGCCACTGGTTCGTCCTAATAGGTGGAACATTTAAATCCTTTCACAAGGTAGACTTAATAGTCTTTTGTAAACCTCTTTACTGATTGGATACTTTATTGTATATTTTTAAATCCTTTTACAAGGTGGACCTAGTAGTCCTTATGGCTCCTAACAGGGAAAATCATTAGAAGTGATCATTGTAAGCCTTAATAGGCCAACTTTATATTGTAGTACTAAAGCTTGTGGGTATCATCCCCATACTAGTTTTACTTTCTATTTGGAAGGTTACTAGGTCACCATATTGTGTGTCAAAGTGTTATGAATGTTTTAGTGCTTTTAGTTTTTTTCATGCATGCAATTAGATCAGAATACTCATGAAGGATTAATTGGTAAATAAAGATTAAGTTTTATTGGTTACCAATTTACCCCTCCCCTCTCAGTAACTTAGCCTATCATATATTTACAATTGAAAGAACATATGGAAGAATAGAAATACATGTAGAGGAATAATACAATAGGTTTGATTCTTTTATCACCTTGCACTAATAAAAATTGTATAAAAAATCTAACAACATTTAGCAAATACATCATGTGAGAAACACAATACAATAGAAAAACACACAATAAACGCTACCATGAAGGACTAGCCAATTAAGCATGTCACCTACTCTCCCCATATCATTGTATATTATTTAGGGATAGTGGGTAACTTGCAAGTGGGACTATATCCAACATAGTAGGAATGATAGCCAGTTCCAAACAAGGATCCTCTTGAGAATCACAACGTTCAATACTAGGTGTAAGTGTTAATTGTGAAGAAAGCATATTAGGTAAATCAATGTCAATGTCATTAGTTCCGTATTCATCATTAACATCATCAGTATCATCAATAGTATCTTCTTCGTCTAGATTAATCAAAATATGAACTAAGATACAAATGGAATCCTTAGAATCATGCATCTTAATATCATTATTCTTAACAACTTCTTCTAACACATCATGCATAGTTGTATCGAAAGAAGGTAAAGATTTTTGAATAACATAATTATGAGCTTTATCTTGAGCACGCCACTTCTTACAAAGTTCATTAGTAGATCAATTGCATTTTTTCTTGTTTGAAATGTGTTGAGAACTAGGAGGAACAATTACTAGATTCTTGATAGGTTATATAGAAGGATTAATAAGATTATCAACAAACTGACAAGAAATAGGAGGAGCTTGATTAACAAATGTAGAAGCCATAGATAAAGGAGAAATGGAAGGTGTAGGAAATGGACCATGGTTATGATCCACAAGAGGTAAGCTTAACATTGAGAATCTTATAATGCTTATAGGCTTGATATGAACAAAAAAGATGATCAGGATGAGAAGGACACAAATTAGGTAATGAAAGCCAAAAGAAGTCAAGTGTAGCAAAATCTTAACTTAAAATTGATCAAAAGTAGGTACAACAACAAAGGTAGTGTTTACAATTTTTCCACAAAGCTTAACTGCTAAATCAATAGAACCAACTGATGGATAAAGAAAACCATTACAAGTTTGAATCCACACATTAGATGTATCATAAAAATCACCTTTCATTCCTTTCATAAAAATATTTTCTTCTATAATAACATTGACTAAGGTGGTAGGATCAACAAGACAACCATGAGTGCGTATCTGAGAAATCTTAGCATAACTATAAAGGGGACCATCAAGAGCTTTAATAGTCTCAGAATCATCAAAGGTAATGAAAAGTTCCCAGGGTCATTTTTTCTTAGTTTTTTGTTGAGGTTTAGGTTGAGGCTTCAATTTAGGCATATATTTTAGTTGAGGTTGACCTAAAACTTGAGATTGAAGCAGAGTTTGAGACTAGGTGAAGATACAGATTGAATCACATGCTCCACTTGATTAACAACACAATTAGGATTGTCCATCTTTGAATCATACATAATATCCATAGAAGATTGCTGAGAAATAGTATTAGTATCATATGTAGGTAAATGATTCATATAGATTTGAATATTTTGATTAGGAGGAGAAACACATTTATTCCCACTTCCATTAAAATTATCAATAGATAAAGCATTAGAATCAATTAAGTCCTAAACCTTATGTTTTAAAGAATAACATTTTTTAGTATCATGACCATTTTGATGATAATATTGACAAAAAAGTTTAGGATCAAATGATTTAGATGCCATTGTAGAAAGAAAAGAGGTCGAATTGGAGGTAAAGTAATCATATTAGTAGTTAGCAACCTATTCATAATAGAAAGTAAATATTTAGAAAAGGAGTAAATGTATGATTTAATAAAAAAGTAGTGGATGCAGAAGAGGCATTTTGAGATGCAGCAACAACTTGATCAACAACTTCATTTGCTTGTTTATTTATCTTGACATAGCTATTGAATTTTTGAAATATATTTGGATTAGGAGCAACATCACTTTTATCAACAGGAACATGAGCCATTGGAGTAGTGCTCTCAAATTGAATCACTTGTAATTGATAATGATGAAGTGCTGTACAAAGTTGTCAAAAATATGTAAATTTAGTAAGAAAAATCTTATCTCTAATAACCTTTTGCAAATTTGAAATAAACATATGTTGAATATCAATATTATGAACAAGATAGGAAATCTAAGCATGTAAATTCTTAAATCTACCAATAAATTTAGTCAATTTTTCTTTATAACTCTATTTACAATGCATCAAATAAATCAAAGACACTTGCAACCCAATGTTGTTTTGAAATTGTTGAATAAAAGCATTGGAAACTTATGGAAATGAATCAATAGAATAAGAAGTCAAAGAAGAAAATCATTGTAAATCCTTCTATCAAAATGTTCGAGCAAGAAACTTAGCTAAATTCCTATGATCATAAGCATGATCACTATGAAGGATTTGAATGAATAGGGTCTCCCTTACCATTGTAATTTACAAGACAAGTCATATTAGCTTCCTGAGGAATGAGAATACAAATAATATCCTAGGACAAACGACTTCCCATGTCACAAGTTGGACTACTAAACCTTTTTTGAGTCAAAGATGCAAGTTGTTGTTGTAAAGATGACACAATTTTAGACAAACTGATACGTGTTGAGTCACTAGTGGAAATAGAAGGAATAACAACATTAGAAACACTAGGTAAAGTATATGAAGCTATAGGAATGGAAGACAAAATTGGAGGAACACTAGGAACTATAGATGGCAGAGGATTAGAACAAGTAAAAGAAATATTATGATAAGAAGTTTGTGATGTAGGAAGGTAAACAAGAGGAACACTCATAGGAATAGAGGGAATCATCATTGTCACCAAAGAAGTAGTATAGGTAGGAATAGTAGGGAAAGGAATAGAAGAAGGTTCTACACTAGTGATAGGAGGAATCGACCCTAAATCTTGATCTTCTTAAGCTAAAGGTTTAACATCAGAATGTACAAGGTGAGTAATACTACGTAAGATATTAACACCTTGATCACTATCACGACTCAAAATTTCTTAAGAGCCTCTATAGCTTGAATAAAATCTAGATGATGGTTTTCTTGAATAAGCCAATTACCCATTTTATCAAGTTCAATTGAAAGTTTTTGGACTTGTTTAGAAGGAAATCTTAAAGCATCATCCTCATCTTGAGATGAGTGAGAAGAGTCTTGCTCCATTTAGAGGATTAGAATTATGAATGATCAAATTCTCATCTGGGATCCTAAAGAAAGGAGAAGAAGACTCAGGATCAAAGGGACCCATAAGTCTACAACTATGTCTAATCGGAAGATTAGAAGTAGGACTAGAAGTAATAAAGATCATAAACCAATTCAATGCAAATGAACTAAACTAAGAAAACATAAAGCATATTTTTTTATGATTTGAATGCCTAAAAAATTAGTGTTGATCTCTTCAACGCAATCCGCAATCAACCCCCGACATGTCATTTTACACTGGTAATATTCAAAACCAATCTTACAACTTTATGGACTTACTTTCTCTCTATATATACGTTGTCTATATCCTATCTTGGAGCTCAAACAAGTCTTCCATTTGTTTATATCCGAGGCATTCATTGAAGGCATAGATATATTCATAAGTATACAACTGTTCAAAATTTGGGATACAATTGGGTACAATTGTTTTGAAATCATGGAAAAGATGACCTTGCTGTTGCTTATTGTTTCCTTCACATTCATGGCATTTAGTATTCAAGGCGCCCATGCCAGGAGAATTCTCACTACAAAATCCATAGAGAAAAACTATTTTGATGGATCTAAAGAAGAGACTGAGGTTAAAATTCATGTCGATCATTTTGCATCAGAGCTGAATGTCAATGCAGAGCCTTATCAATGGCCATCCACATCCAAATATAGCTCTGATGTGGATCACTTGCAAATAAGAGCTTCTCATAAGAAGAAAAGTACCTTGAAGAATAAGTTGCCATTAGGGTCAAGCCATGGTGTTGGTCATGCATACATCAATGCCAGTCCTATAAAAGCTAATGGGGGATCATCCAGGCTTATATTGAGGAATAAGCTTCCTTTTGGTCTGAGTCTAGGTGTCAGTCATATGTCTATCAACACTAGCCCTATGAAAGTTGATGGAGGATCAACAAGACTTATATTGAAGAATAAAATTCCTTCTAGTCCAAGTCCAAGTGTTGGACATATCTCTATCAACACCAGCCCTGTTAAAGTGGATGGAGGATCAACAAGTCTTATATTGAAGAATAAACTTCTTTCTAGTCCAAGTCCAAGTGTTGGACATATGTCTATCAACACCAGCCCTATTAAAGTGGATGGAGGATCAACAAGGCTGATATTGAAGAATAAACTTCCTTCTAGTCCAAGTCCAGGGGTTGGATATATGTCTATCAAAACCAGCCCTGTTAAAGTGGATGGAGGATCAATGAGGCTCATATTGAAGAATAAACTTCTTTCTTGTCCAAGTCTAGGCGTTGGACATATGTCTATCAACACCGGCCCTATTAAAGTGAATGGAGGATCAACGAGGCTCATATTGAACAATAAACTTCCTTTTGGTCCAATTCCAGGGGTTGGTCATATGTCTATCAACAATAGCCTATAAAAGTTGATGGAGGATCAACAAGGCTTATATTCATGAACATACTTCCTTCTTCAGGTGTTGGTCACATGTATATCAACACCAACCCTATAAATTGTAAAGATACTTACAAAACATAATTGGAAATAGTTCAGTACAAGCATCCTCCACAACTTGTAGAAAAAGTGTGAAGATTCAAGTATACCAACATAACATACATAGGATAAAATGCAAACAATATGTTTTGTACAAATAAAACATAGTATTGAGTGTTTTTTAAAGTAATTCTCTATGGATACTAAATTTGTATTGAAAAAGTAAATTTCTACGCGGTAATACACTATAATTAATGTTTGATATGTTAAAATTTTTTTCTAGTGCAAACTTTAGAACCTTTGAGAATTGAATAAGAATTATTCCTTCCTCTAAATAATCAAGTCCACAACTAGTCAAACTACAAGTATGTATTCTAAACCACCTTTGAAATCATGGCCAAAAGTAGTACTCATTTAAAGTATTTCTAAAGAAATAAATATAAAAAGTGGGAAGATTCCTTGTAGTAACTGTTAGCCATATTTGCCCTCGTACCAAATTTGAATTTTCCTATCAAACATGTCCAATGGTCATATCATTTCAAATATTCAAATGATCAAATGTTATATAAGGATCTATTTAAAACTTTGGCCATATATTTTTTTCCTAAGTCTCACGACCTTATTTTCGTGTTATGCCTTTGAACCATTTCAAGTTGTGACCGTGTGATCATCCTTTGGTTCACACAATCATGTTAGGTTAAGTGTTAATTGGGGTTCAAGTGGCAAAGGTGCGATGGTATTATGTTCGCATCATCATAGAGTTAGTTGGATTAACTAGGGTCAAGGTTCCGAAGGCACGATGACATTTTTTTCACTCGGTCGCAGGGTTAATTTGATAGACCATGGTTTAAGTTGTGGTAGTGCAATAAGGGAAAAATCTTCAGTGTTTCAGAGATGCATTTTGCACTGTTAGATATTTGAAATCTATAGCCAGCATGCTATTGCAATGTGTTAAAAAGGAACTATAGTTAGAGTTGCGATCAAGTGATTTCCTTTATTTTTCTTGGTTGCAAGGTTAAGAGGTGAAACTTGGGTTAGAGTAGCGATGGTGCAATTGTGGTTAAGATCTTAGTTTTGCAAGGTTGCGATGGTTAGTAGGAAATGTTGGAAATAAGCTATAAAGCAACAATAGATAGTTGGTCATAGTTTCATAAGTAATAACTGTTAATGAAGAAAGGTGGTGGTGAAGCTATGAGCATGAGTGGTCAAACATTAAACATAAGGTTGAATGTTGGTAGAGTTGTAGAATGATAAAGATTGATTGGTCCACGTGGCACACCTTGAAGGATTGACTCCATTTGACCGATGACCTAGCTGATTTGGTGTATCAGTTACAGAGGAATCAACTCTTTGATGTAGATCTAATCTTTTTGATCTCCTTTAACCACTTTTCATTGATTCCTAGGTCTGATAAAATGCAAAGGAACACTTTAGCACCTCCTACTGATCCATCCACTCGACCAAAAGTTAATGATCGCCTTGTCTTGACCTCTCAGAGCATGGCATGGTAAACAAGTGAATTTCCAGCATCCAAATTTGTACCGTGATTAGATATTTTATAGATTTGCAATAGTGGTTGGATGTAGTGGTTGTAGAGTAACTTTTAGGAAAAAATATCTCAGTTATGCTTGAACTATAAAGGTAAAGTTGTAATCATTTTGTTAGGATTGAATCTTCTTTGTTTCTCTCACATTGCTCTGCAATTCACTATAAATTCCCTTTACCTTTGGACCTAATGACATTTTTTCTTATCTCTTTTAGCCATTAATGTACTATGCAAGATCTATTTTCCTTTCTTCAGTGTCTTGTGACTATCTGTAACTTGCATGATTGTATCTCTTTTGACCTATGGATAATATATAAGTGAAATATCTTCTTCCTTGTGTTATTAATTTTGATTGTCTGATCTATATGTGGTTGTTGGATTTAAACAAGTTCAAATCTATATATCTTGGATGTCATAATAGTTTAAGTGTGCATGTATGGGCAGAGATTGCTTTGAACACTCTATTTAGGTGTATCACCTCCTTAGGATATATTAGGTTGATGTTCTATTCATGCCTTCTTCCTTTTTCCTGTCTAAGAGTAGTTAAGTGCATCTTGATAGTAAAGGAAGCTAGCCTTCTATAGAGACCCAACCTTATAGTTCAAGTCCCATAGCTTGGAGGTTGTTTCCATGTTCCACAAGGTTATCCTTAGGTAAAAAATTTGGACAAGGGCACAAGCATTTGTGAGAAAAATAACCATTTTTATAGAAATTACTTACCTTCTTGAGTTCCTCTTTGTCTTTCCCATATGTTAGTAACCCCTTCCACCTAGTGGAAAATATAGATCAATTTTTTTTTACGCCATTTCCTACCTTTGAGAGAGATCCCACTAGCTCTAGCAATGACTTCTTTATTGATCTCAAATGAAATTTGATCGATAGTTACACACAATCGTTCCAAGAGTTCATGAATTGCATGGAAACATTCTCATCATAGCCCTTAATGAATTTCATGAAAGGAACTAGACTCCACTTAGACAGATAAGTCCAGGTTGCTTCACTATTTTTGATGGAATCCTTGGTCTCATTCAACTCAATATACACATTATTCCCACCCATCTCAACACTTTCCCCTAACTCCACAACTAATTCCTTTTAGGAATATGACATAACCTCACCTTCAACAATGAGAAAACCCCAAAGACTAGTTAAGTAATCCACCATCCACTATTTATAGATAAAAAAAGTGAATAAGAAAATAAAAGTTAATGGGAATGATGTCGAGATCATAGGTTTCTTTCACATGTGAAAAAAACATGAAATTACTCCACTTAGTATGCCACCACAAAAGGAAATAATGCTAGCTTATATCATTATCTTGCAGCTCATCATTATCAAATAAGATCATCCTTCTTTTATTAACAAAATCCTTTCATATCCTATCTTGAAAACTAGGAATATTTTTTGAATAGAAAGATAGAAATACATATAATAGATGGCTATCATTATTTTAAAAAATCCATTCAAATTATAGATGTACTTTTCATCCACCCAAAAAGTAGTTGTCCAAAAGATGTCACTACAACACTATCACATGTAG
Organism: Cupressus sempervirens; assembly: GCA_028749045.1. Lineage (NCBI taxonomy): Eukaryota > Viridiplantae > Streptophyta > Pinopsida > Cupressales > Cupressaceae > Cupressus > Cupressus sempervirens. The sequence goes on along the minus strand of CM053787.1, from coordinate 304,957,121 downwards.
GAGAGGTGTATCAAATCCATCAAAATTAAATTTGTTCACTCCCTATAAGGGTTTAGATAGATGTTTGAAAAACTTCCAGGTCTCTCCATAGTTGTAAATCCAAGGTGTCATCATCGCATGCAACTTGACCATCTGTCACCTAGTTCCCTTCACAATAAATGTGTTGAATGACCACATCATGTAATCTACTAACTAAAGTCCTAATATCACTAATAATCGTAGCCACACTAGCTAATTTTCCTATGACCCCCAACATCCTCAATTATGAGGGTCAGTGCAAAAAGTTGGATCTCACTTTTGGCCAAAAATTGGAAGTGTTTTTCCTAGTTTTGAAATATATTGTCAATTAATGCCAAAATTTGAGGCATTTAGAGATTAAATATAAAATAAACTTTTGAAATAAAAATTGTAGTGCCTTGAATATACTTTTTGAATATGTAATTTATTTGTATACACATATGATAGATTATTTTTTTGGTATGGATCTTTAAAAACTACTTTTTTCGAAATGCTTGTTTCAGGACCATACCAGACTTGTGTACGAATACGATAATTTGACACAACTAAATGAATTTTTGTCAATCCTTTTAAATAAAGTTACCCAACACACCAAAGATTGATGAGAATAATTTTATTCAATTTTTTTATGAATATTTTTTTAAATTAAATTTTAAATTGATGATTAAGCTAATTTCTAAAACATCTCATGTACAAACACCATAATTTAATCAAAAAAAAATATATTTGGACTTCTTTTCAACTTCAAAAGAATTGTGTGAAGATTGACGATATGTGAATTAATTTTAAAAATATGAAAAATTAAAAAAGTTATTAAAGTTTTAGTGAATCTCACTATTTTATGTTTAAGAGATACCTTTGATTCATAGATAATGGAAAAATAGAAAATAAAGTCATAACACTATAAAATTTAAATTTTTGAAATCAAAATAGTAAGACCTATAATGGGTTTTTGTTTTGTCAAAAAATTCAATGGGAATGACCATATAAAAATTAGGACAATCCTTGAAATTGTCAATTAAATGCCTTGGACAAAATTTGGTTCATAAAGGCATAGGCTTGGTGCCACTAAGCCTATGCCATACCTTTCCCCAAGGCAAAACCCAATGAAAATTCTTGGTAATGCAATTAAAATTGGGCACCCGATCTGAATTTAGCCATTACTCAAATCGAGTACCCGATTATTTGAAATTTGGATACCTGATTCTAATGTACCCGTTGGGCCCCAAAAGATGCCCCACAATGCACTTTTCAATGATTGCAATAATTGAATGATAGTTTTGATATGAAACAACAAATTTTTGTCCCAATTATTCTATTTTCTTGTCATCTTCTACAATTTGCAAGCTATTGATTTGAATTCAAAACTGGTGCAAACATGGTACCAAAACAATGAAGAAAGAATACAAAAAAAGTTCTAACAAATAAGGAGATTACAACAAAAAAAGAGAATGAAGCACAACGTCAATGATAGAGAAGACAAAGAATTAGAGAATTGAGAAATCTTTTAGAGCAGAAATACATTGAGGATACCACGATAGATGAAGATGCTTAAGAAGAGAACCCAATACAAGGAGATTCGGGTGCACATTATAATCAAATATTCAATATAGTTGTGTCTCCAAACCCTAGAGTTTTTTTCTCACGATGAAATTAGTGATTTTTTAGAAGTAGGTTACGATTTAGATTTTGTTCATGAGAATAGATTGCCAAATGATGATGCACAACAAATTCCAATGTAAATGCATGCCCCCAAAAAAAAATACCAAGAAAAAATGAAAATGAGATTCAAATTCCAAATAACATTGAAAATGAAATGCCAATTGAAAAATTAAATGGTATGAATGTAGACACGAAAATACCAATTGCTGAACAAACATGTCAAGATGATACTGAAGTACATGAACATAATTTTTGTTTTCCTAATGATGTGCTAGATAATCTTAAGGGATTGGTTTCATGAAGACAAATTAGGACACATGCTAATAGTTTATATAGACTTTTTTTTTTATATTAAGAAATTTGGGTTTCAATGTTAGTTGATGTTGCAACTAATTAAAATGTCTAAAATGCTAAAAATAATAAAAATGTTAGGAATGTATGCAAAACCCAAGAATAAAAAAGAGTCTTAAAACAAGTTGTATCCACTATTGCTAGTGCCTTTGATGTTATTGGAAAGAGAAGTCACTCTAAAGAGAAGAATGCAACACATCGAGCAATAACAACAACTTTAGTTAACAAATCAACTATTGAAAAAAGATTGATTAGTAACATAAATGGATATCTTAATGTGAATCATAAGACTTTAGAAAGAGTTGTAAAGAGAAGGGTTAACTTTGAATGTGATCCAACAAATAGTTTGTGGACTTCTAGTGGCAGAATCTCAGGATCTGATATGAAACTTAATAGTGAAGTCAAAAGTTTGATTGAAATTTTTTGGCATGATAATACAAGAGTATCACCTAATTCAAGAGATGTTCTTAAATTGAGAGTTGGCTAAAAGATACATGATCCACATCCTGAACACCTTTTGGACATGATTCAAATTGAATTGTTCAATTTTTTTTCAGATGATAAGGTGTTAACTATTACCATTAGTCAAAGATCTTTTGAAAAGTGCAAACCATGGTATGTAAGGATTAACAAGGAAAGAATCACATGTTGTTGTAAAACCCATGTTCAATTTTGTTACCATTATGATGTATTTTGATCTATACATAGTACCATGCATAGCAAAAAAATGTTGTAGGAATGTGGTATAAAAATACCACCTCAAACTATAAAGGATTTCATATCAGGTTTATTTTGTAAGCCAACTAATGACCAATATTTTCTTTTCAATGCAAATCTTTCTGGTACATGCGATATGTGTGTCAATCTTTCTTTGTTAGATGAATTTTTGCATGAATTTTTTTTTACTCCTTTTGGACAACAATTAGTTGATGTAAAAAGATTCAAAACTGTTGAATATCCATTGAAGGATGGGAAGATTGGAAGAAGGTGCAATCTAGTTACAAATAAAGTTAGTTGTCATGCATTTATGGATGAGTTTAAGAGTGTGATCGTACCAAAATATGTTAAACACTGTCAATATGCTAGATGGCTTGATGGACAATTTCACACATGTTACTGCCCCTAAGTAAATACTTCATGTCATCAATGTGACTCCACTTGAGTAGATATCCACCTTGACAAAATTTCTTCTAAATTTACAAAATCAAAATCTTCAATATCCCCCTTTTTTGACACTTATGTAATTCGGGTGGTACACATGTAGTGTGTTTGTCCAAAAATATCTTATGCATTTGCATGATAATTCCAAAAGTAATTGTCTAGTTGTAGGAGATACCTGTAATGAATTTCTAGTTGATTTCAACTCTCCTTGCAACTTGTCAATTGACTATTGAGTCTATTGGGTAAAGATATCAACATCACATAGTTTTGTGTATATAGAATAAATGTTTCTCAACATTTTCTCCACACCCTGTATCTTAGTTGCTAAATCAACCTGACTAAGGGAAATGACACTAGATATCTTATCCATAAATTTGGTGTGAAAACTCTTCTCAAACCATTCAAGCAATTTTACATTTGTCTCTATGTCTTCATCTTTTATTTGTTAACTATATGTACAAGCTTCTCAATAACGAGTTTATTTGCAAAAGAATTTGAAATATCAAATGCATCTACAAAAATATCTTTAATATGATGAAGCACATATTTTTGTTTTTGCTTATGTCTCAAAATTTCTTTCCTTGACTTCCTTTGAAGTTCCTCTTGAAGAATTTTCATTTCTTCAAGTGTGATTGTTGTGGGATCAAACTATGGCAAAAAAATCACCTCATCTAAACTCACATCATCAAATGATGTAGTTTTAGTGCTCGATGGGGTATTGGTAGTCAAACTTGCTGTATGCAATGGTGTTTCTTATGAACTTGACCTTTGAAGAGTTTAGCTATTAGAAATAGGTGTAGAGACAGGTAAAGTGACCAATGTCTATATATTTGCATGTTCCTCTATTCCAATAAGCATCTTATCATCTTATTTGTGTGAATCATCTTTTTGATTATCTTCCTTGTCAATTTTATCTTCATTTCCCTCTATTATGTATTTTTACTATTTGTGGTAATCTAGAACTGTGTAGACTAGGCAATGATGCAACTTGTGTTTTTGCCTCTATCTCTTTCATCTCAATGGCTACAGTAGGCATTGAAGATGGTACATTATCTCACCTTTCTATTAGGAATTACACTTGGATTTTTTTGATGTTCTTGTGATTCCTTCTCTTTTTTCTCTGCAACACTGGATGACATTGATGATATGTCCTACTATTGCTCATTTCTAGTGGATGTTATACAAGAGAAGAACTGGATAAAATTGATGATTAGATTGAGAATATACAAGCTGATAATAAGGTCATGTTATCTATGTATGAGGATATCTAGGATATGCAAGGAAGAACACACACCCAATTATGAAAAGTGGATAAGTACTATAATGTGGCCAGCTTGGATATTTCTAATGAAAAATCTAGATGACAACTATGCTCAGTAGAAACAGTTATAAAATAATCTTGAGCATCATTTGAAGTAGTGTCCTCTGAGGAGGATTTCAAACACATTTTTAAAATCAAGGAGACATTGAGGGATTTGGGGTCTAAGTTGGATGATTTTACAGAAGTGAGGCAAGAAGTTTGCAATTACCAAAATCATCACTCTTTTTTGCAAACTCATCAATCTTTACCTGTAAACTTTCTATTACTTTATGAGTAGTTAGATTCAAACATTTATATGTTTTTTTTTGTTGGAGTATCCCAGAATAATGCCTTCATCATTTTCACATCAAAATTTCCTTTCCTTGTCTCTTTTAAGATATAACATTTGCTTCCAAATACTTTGAAATACCAATCATTAGGTTTATGGTCATAACATATTTCATAAGGTGTTTGCTCTAAATCTTTCTTCAACTAAACTCAGTTTAAGGTATGAACTGCAGTGTTGATTGTTCCATTCTAGTATTTGATTTCAAAATTCTTCTCTAAAATTAGTGTTCTAGCATAATTGATGATGGATCTATTTCTTCTTTCTATTATGTCATTTTGTTGAGGTGTACTAGGTGCAAATACCTATCTTTTGATTCCTCTCTCATTGAAGAATTCATTGAGTTCATTTGAGATGAATTCTCCTCCTCTGTTTGATCTTAGACATTTCAATTTCTTCCCTATTTCTTTTTCCACTCTAGCTAGATACCACTTGAATTTTTGAAATGCTTTGATTTATCCTCCAATAACATTACTATCATCATCCTAGGATAATAATCATTAAATAAAATAAATTACTTATCTCCATAGTAGCTTTTTGTGCCAGTAGGTCCACAAGGGTCTGTATGAACCAAATCCAACACTTCTTTAGAATGATAGTTCTTGCTCTTGAAGTTTGTCTTTCCCATCTTACCAATTTGACAATTCTTGCACATGACCATGTCAAGTTTCTTAAGACTTGGAATGTCTCTCACTCTTCTATTCTTTCTTATGTTGACTAGGTTATCAAAATTCACATGACATAATCTCTTATACCATAACCAACTTTCTTCTACTTGAGCTAGGAAACATGAACTTTCAGTTATATCTCGATAGAGTAGATTACCTTTTGTTTATTTTCTGGTCCCAACTAGATTTCCTTTCCCATCCAATAGTTTGGCCTTTCTATTCATGAATTGTAGCTTGAATCCAATGTTTTTCAATTGAACCACACTAAGCAGATTATGTTTCATTTCTTCAACCCAATAAACATTATCATATATGAGTTCATTGGTCAATGCAATGCATCCTTTTCCTTTTACATAGCATGGATCATTATTATCAAATTTGACATTTCCACCATCATAGTGTACCAAGTTCATAAATTTAGAATTACCATCAGTCATGTGGTGGGAACAACCACTATCTATGATCCATGTGTCATTCTTGCTAATATGATAAATGAGGGTAATCTTATCATTTTAATCAGGCTCATTCAATTAAAATTGAGTTCTTGCTCATGGAAAATTCTTTCTCATGCAATTATAATCGGGCACCCAATTTGAGTGTAGCCATTAACCAAATCGAGTACCCGATTATTTGAAAATTGGATACTTGATTCTAATGTACTCGTTGGCCCCCAAAAGATGCCCCACAATGCACTTTTCAATGATTGCAATAATTGAATGAAATTTTTTGATCTGCAACAACAAATTTTTGTCACAATTATTCTGTTTTCTTGTCATCTTCTACAATTTGCAAGCATTGATTTGAATTCAAAACTGGTGCAAACATGGTATCAAAACAATGAAGAAAGAACCAAAAAAAAGTTCTAACAAATGAGGAGATTACAACAAAAAAAGAGAATGAAGCACAATGTCAATGATAGAGAAGACAAAGAATTAGAGAATTGAGAAATCTTTTAGAGGAGAAATACATTAAGGATACCATGATAGATGAAGAGGCTAAAGAAGAGAACCCAATACAAGGAGATTCAGGTGCACATTCTAATCAAACATTCAATACAGGTGTGTCTCCAAACCCTAGAGTTTTTTTCTCATGATGAAATTGGTGATTTTTTAGAAGCAGGTTACGATTTAGATTTTCTTCATGAGAATAGATTGCCAAATGATGATGCACAAAAAATTCCAATGGAAATACATGCCCCAAAAAAAAATACCAAGAAAAAATGAAAATGAGATTCAAATTCCAAATAACATTGAAAATGAAATGCCAATTGAAAAATTAAATGGTATGAATGTAGACGTGCGAAAACATCAATTACTGAACAAACATGTTAGAATGTTACTAAAGTGCGTGAACATAGTTTTCATTTTCCTAATGATGTGCTAGATAATATTAAGGGATTGGTTTCATGAAGACAAATTAGGACACATGCTAATAGTTTATATAGACTTTTTTTTTTTTATAATAAGAAATTTGGGTTTCAATGTTAGTTGATGTTGCAACAAATTAAAATGTCTAAAATGCAAAAATTTATGAAAAGGTTAGGAATGTATGCAAAACTCAAGAATAAAAATGAGTCTTAAAACAAGTTGTATCCATTGTTGCTAGTGCCTTTGATGTTATTGGAAAGAGAAGTCACTCTAAAGAGAAGAATGCAACACATTGAGCAATAACAACAGCTTTAGTTAACAAATCAACTACTGAAAAAAGATTGATTAGTAACATAAGTGGATATCTTAATGTGAATCATAAGACTTTAGAAAGAGTTTTAAAGAGAAGGGTTAACTTTGAATGTGATCCAACAAATAGGTTGTGGACTTCTAGTGGTAGAATCTCAAGATCTGATATGAAACTTACTAGTGAAGTCAAAAGTTTGGTTGAAATTTTTTGGCATGATAATACAAGAGTATCACCTAATTCAAGAGAAGTTCTTAAATTGAGAGTTGGCTAAAAAATATGTGATCCACATCCTAAACACCTTTTGGACATGATTCAATTTGAATAGTTCACAATTTTTTTAGATGATAAGGTGTTGACTATTACCATTAGTCAAAGATCTTTTGAAAAGTGCAAACCATGGTATGTAAGGATTAACAAGGAAAGAATCACATGTTGTTGTAAAACCCATGCTCAATTTTGTTACCATTATGATGTATTTTGATCTATGCATGGTACCATGCATAGTAAAAAAATGTTGTAGGAATGTGGTATAAAAATACCACCTCAAAATATAAAGGATTTCATATCAGATTTGTTTTGTAAGCCAGCTAATGACCAATATTTTCTTTTCAATACGTGTCTTTCTGGTACATGCGATATGTGTGGCAATCTTTCTTTGTTAAATGAATGTTTGCATGAATTTTTTTTGACTACTTTTGGACAACAATTAGTTGATGTAAAAAGATTCAAAACTATTGAATATCCATTGAAGGATGGGAAGATTGGAAGAAGGTGTGATCTAGTTACAAATAAAGTTAGTTGTCATGCATTTATGGATGAGTTTAAGAGTGCGATCATACCAAAATATGTTAAACACTCTCAATATGCTAGATGGATTGATGGACAATTTCGCACATGTTACTACCCCTATGTAAATACTTCATGTCATCAATGTGACTCCCCTTGAGTAGATATCCACCTTGACAAAATTTCTTCTAAATTTACAAAATCAAAGTCTTCAATATCCCCCTTTTTTGACACTTATGTAATTTGGGTGGTACACATGTAGTGTGTTTGTCCAAAAATATCTTATGCATTTGCATGATGATTCCAAAAGTGGAATCCCAATTGTCTCTTGCTGCATCTAGTGTTTGAATATGTATTTTTCATTTGGAAGCCAGATCAATTAAGCCTTCATGAGTAGAAAGATGGCGATCTTTATTAATCAATGCATATTCTTGGGTTAGATCCTTCTATCAAACTTCCATGTATGGGGTCAATATGGACTACATATGCTGATCATAGTTACATTTTTTGCTTGCAACTTGGCAAGCCTTCTCTATGTCAACATCAATTTTTGAAAATGTAATTGTCTAGTTGTAGGAGATACCTATAATGAATTTCCAGTTGATTTCAACTCTCCTTGTAACTTTTCAATTGACTATTGAGTCTCTTTGGTAAAGATATCAACATCACATAGTTTTGTGTATAGAGAATAAATGTTTCTCAACACTGTCTTCACACCCTATATTTGTGTTGCTAAATCAACCTAACTAAAGGAAATGACACTAGATATCTTATCCATAACTTTGGTGTGAAACCTCTTCTCAAACCATTCAAGCAATTTTACATTGGTCTCTATGTTTTCATCTTTTATTTTGTTAACTATATGTACAAGCTTCTCAATAACGGGTTTATTTGCAAAAGAATTTGAAATATCAAATGCATCTACAAAAATATCTTTAATATGATGAAGCACCTATTTTTGTTTTTGCTTACGTCTCAAAATTTCTTTCCTTGACTTCCTTTGAAGTTCCTCTTGAAGAATTGTCATTTCTTCAAGTGTGATTGTTGTGGGATCAAACTGTGGCAAAAATATCACCTCATCTAAACTCACATCATCAAATGATGTAGTTTTAGTGCTCGATGGGGTATTGGTAGTCAACCTTGCTATTTGCAATGGTGTTTCTTATGAACTTGACCTTTGAAGAGTTTGGCTGCTAGAAATAGGTGTAGAGACTGGTAAAGTGACCAATGTCTATATATCTACATGTTCCTCTATTCCAAAAATCATCTTATCATCTTCTTTGTGTGAATCATCCTTTTGATTCTCTTCCTTGTTAGTTTTCTCTATTTTCACTATTTGTGGTAATCTCGAAATGTGTAGACTAGGCAATGATGTAACTTGTGTTTCTACCTCTATCTCTTTCATCTCAATGGCTACAATAGGCATCGTAGATGGTACATTATGTCACCTTTCTATTAGGAATTACACTTGGATTTGTTTGATGTTCTTGTAATTCCTTCTCTTTTTTCTCTGCAACACTAGATGCCACTAATGATATGTCTTGCTATTGCTCATTTCTAGTGGATGTTATACAAGAGAAGAATTGGATAAAATTGATGATTAGATTGAAAATATACAAGCTGATAATAAGGTCATGTTATCTATGTATGAGGATATCCAGGATATGCAAGGAAGAACACACACCCAATTATGAGAAGTGGACAATTACAATAATGTGGCTAGCTTGGATATTTCTAATGAAAAATCTAGATGACAACTATGCTTAGTAGGAATAGTTATAAACTAATCTTGAGCATCATTTGAAGTAGTGTCCTCTGAGGAGGATTTCAAACACATTTTTAAAACTAAGAAGACATTGAGGGATTTGGGGTCTAAGTTGGATGATTTTACAGAAGTGATGCAAGAAGTTTGCAATTACCAAAATCATCACTCTTTTTTGCAAACTCATCAATATTTACCTATAAACATTCTATTACTTTATGACTAGTTAGATTGAAACATTTATATGCTTTTCTTTTGTTGGAGTATCCCAAAAATTAATCTCTATAATAAATAAGTTCTCAGCTAAGGAAGATTGTGATACCATTTTCCTACTTAAATTAGGCAAGCTAACATGTGGATGCATGGAAGATGCAAAATGTATATGCTCTAATCTGGTTAAGTTTGGTTTTGGTACTAATCAAGCTACACCAAACTTTGATAACAAAAGCATCATCCATAGCTTGTTTGATAGTCAGGTAAAAATTACACATGTCCCCACTGTAGAAGATTTCTGGGAAGATTGTACTAATGAATTAGAAGTGAAAAGAAGAAGTTTATCCAGGTTTATCATTTTCCAAATTATCCTTTTCCAGCTAAAGTTGGGAATAGATATTACAGATATAGAGGAGGATGGAACAAATGTTCCAACTTCCCAGGAAATTGAACCTATAAACCTTGCCATAGATTGAGATTCTAAGGAAGAAGATGATATTCTTGAAAAAACAACTAATGTGTTAAAAAAAAAAAAGTCTTGGTTGATATTGAAAAAGGGCATTGATGCTAATGTTAGGGTTGATTATATTTCTATTAATGTTGGTCTCCACATTATAGGTAGTAGAAGGTTGTCAAGAATTTTTGAGAAAAAGGTTCATAATCCTCCCCTTGAGCAGAAAACTCATTCCAATAGAAAGACAAAAATGTCAACTCCAACAAGCCCTCCTCAAGTTATTCAAGTTGATAGCGAGCAAGACAAAGATAAGAGTGGAGAACTCATTGATAATAGCCAGAGGGTGCAAATGATCGTGGGTTCATCTCCCCCAAGGGTACAAATTGTAATTACTCTGGAAAGGGTTGCTGTATCACAATAGAATGTTGTCACTCCTAATTGGCTTGTGGTCTCAGTAAATAGGAAAAAAAGTCTGGTTCTAGTGTCTTTTCCTATTGATGATATTGTGAGTAAGTACCCTAATAAGGCCCCCAAACCCAAAAGGAACAAAAGCACTGCTAGGATAACTTTTGATAGTGCAACTGGGAGGAGCATTGCTAAAGTAGCCACTTATAACCATAAAGAGGGAGATGAAAAATTGGATTTGAGAAACTTTGAAGTTACATGCACAGATCTAGGGTAAGGAATCATGAGATGAAGGAGCACTGGGTAGAGATGTCCACAAAACAAATTGTACTACAATCAAAGGAAGATGGAATTGAGAAAAGAAGGCTAAAAGCCAAAAATAATGCAATGGATGAATATATAAACTCATTGAAGGAAAAAATCTCAGCTCCTAGTAATCAATCACAAACTGCCTTCGATTCCAATGCCCTTGAAAATTAGCAGCTATTAGAGGATTTGAAAAAAAGGAAAAATGATGATGTTCATAGAATCTAGTTGTAACAACTTGGTAATGAGTCAAGTTTCCAAACTCATGCGAAACTTGCATGAGATTGTTTCCCTAGCAGGGGTTGCTCTTAATGAATCTCATGTTCAGTCTAAGACATGGAAAATAGAAGCTGAAAAATTATTAGCCATGGTGTCTCAACTAGAAGAAGTAGAAGAGTTTAGATGAGAGAAATTTCTACAGGCAAACCCATTGCAACATGTAGACACAAGTCTAATTCAAGTTCTAAGGAAAAACATTGCCTAGAGAGTGTCCAACTATACTTCTGTGGTTTCAAGAATGCAAGCATGTGAAAGGGATTTCGAGGTGTTGCTAGAGTAGGTAGGCAAAGATTTCTAGTCCATCGGTCTCAGATGTAACAATTAATTTATGCTTCTCGTTGCACTACTAGTTTCTCTTTTTGATTTTTGTTTGTTTTGATATTATTCTTTTATACTCTTCTTCATAGGTACCATATTGATTAGCTTCCATATCCTAGGTTTTTCCAATAATTATTCAGTGCTTGTTATTAGTTCATCTTGTTTAGTCTCATATCCAAATGGTTGGAACAATGATGTTCATATCTCCACAACTTTGATTATACATGAATGTGTGCTAACTAGAAAAAATATATTTCTTATATTTCTCAATAATATGTGGTGGCATCCAATATCTTCCATACATTTTTTCTTGAAATTCTTTGAAATAATACCACATTATTATATTTTAGTTTCTTCCCAATTGTTAAATATACATGTTGATTTGATCTATGTTTGATTTACCCACTCCAATTTACTCTACCAATTCTTAAAAAATAATTTTGCACATAATATATATATACCAATAATGCTCCAAACTTCAATCCCTATTTCTTGATTTACCTTAGATTCATCATTAGTTGATTTCTCATCATCTTTGCTAAATCATATTTGTCACCTTTAGTAAAAATCTCATGTGTAACATATAATGCTTGTGTTTATATATTATCTATCCAATTTTCCTTATAGACCTTGTGTCCAATGACCATTGATGCAAATTTCATGATCTTGTTCATATCTTACTATTCTTTTTATTTCTATTTCTAGATCTAGTTCCTTTACAAATTTTCTTCCATCAATCGATAGTCTTGTGACTACATAAATAATTTCCTTTCTGATCTTGATTTTCCTATCTCCTTCCAACCAAATATAGTTTCCATGAACTCGACTCAATACACACTTGATCTATTCCACTTCAAAATTATTTGGTAGATGCACAATATGTGTCATTCCTTTTGTTTCAAGATGTCCATACCCTTCATTCAACATTTCACCCTCTTTATATGATTTTCTATAAGTTGCACTTATTTCTTGATCACCAATCTCAATCTATTTACATTGAATGTATGATCTAACATCCTTTGTCAATATAACTCTTCTTAGTATCCAAGAGAATGCTCCATTGCTATTTACTTCCAACACTTTTAGTGAATTTGGTTGATATTTACATTTTTCTTCCTGTGATATGTCGATTAATAAAATCCTTGCTACCATAATAACTATTACACACTTCTCAAGAGATTTTGAATGTCTAGGGTTTAATGCTCAATTGTCTCACCAAAATCCTGAAGTGAATTAATTCAATATATGGCAATATTTTCTCAAACTTATTTTTTGTAGTAACTTTTCATAATGTAGCTTTCATATGATAAGTGTTATTATACATAGTGGTAAGGTGTTAAATGACAATTGAACCAAAAAATTTATTGCATGTCAATAATGTTTCTTTGTACTGATAGTAACGTGATTTCACCAATAGTAATCTCTCTAATATTTTTTAATAGTTCTTGTCAATCTTTTAATTTTGATTACCATTGAATTCATTTATACTGATATTTTTGTATGACTCTTATATCCTAGGTATTGACTAATTACTTCAATGAAATTTTGTATTCCTAAATATGTCTTGCTTAGTTGGTGGATAAATTCTCTACACTATCTGACATAGGGTCTTCTATTAATGTTGTATCATATTCTTTCTTTATGCACATTTTCTTTATTTCTTCTTTAACTTTTCCTTAATTTACAATCCCTTTTCCTTTAATAACCTTGTAATTATTAGATAGCGAAATGATATCTAGAGTTGCAGATTGTGTGATCAAACATTGAAAAAATAAAACATACTAGGAAAAATGGTCTCCAAGGTTATACATTTCCTTTTCTTCATTTAATTATCAAATTTCCTAACTTCCCACATTGATAACATTTAACAAGATCATTATCATTCTTTCTTTGATGGTGTGCTAATTTCTTCATTTTAGGTGCTTTGGATATTCTATCTTTAGCTTTGTGTTCATAGTGATTACATTTATAGAAATATCCATAATTATTTTTCTCAAATGTTCTACTAGTAGTTTCAGATTTCCACTCACAAGCTTCATGGCCAAACTTCTTGTATTTACAAAAATAACCATTGAAAGATGTGCATTTAGGATATCCTACTTGCTTACTTATAGAAACATTAACATTATGAACATATTTTTCCAAAAATGTAGCATGAAGGTTTGTAGGGTTTCTTACCTTGCATTTCATTCAATTCTTTAGAAGTTCTTTGTCCAGATTTTGATGATTCTCCAATGTCCTTTTTTTTTTTCTTGATATTCGTAAGCCAATATTACCACCTGGTTTCATTTGATTCTTCAGTTCATTTATTTTCCATAGGATTTTTTCATACCTTGTGAGTCTTTCATTGATTTCCTTCTCAATTTTTAGATTTCTCTTCAAGTCTTCATTCTCTTGCTTTAAATATAGATTTTCTACTTGTCATTGTAAATTCCTCACACCTATTTTTTCTATTAGTTTATTTTGTGCATGGATCTCTTTCTATTGTATTTCCAACAATAAGTCTTTTTCTGTGATTATTTCTTTAGGATCCCCCTTTTTTTTTAAGAGCTTCTTTGACACTTTCACTAGTCGTCATTCTTTCACATACCCCTGTGATCCTCAAAGCTTGGATTTCACATTCTTTCTTCATTTGATTGAGTTCTTCAAGTAGTACATTGTTATTTTTCACTAGATCAATGATAACAACATCAACTTCCTCTAAATTGATACTTCCTTTCCATAATCTATCCAAGTCATCAAGGCTCATTTGTAGTCTTTCAACCTGATCCTTGCAAATTATGTCTTCATCTTGTTCTTTTGTTCATTTATCTATTCATCAACATCTTCTAGGCATTCCTCTAACTATTTTTGGTACCTTTAACTTTCTATTATCCTTGATCTATTGTAAGTTGTTAAAATTTATTTCCAGAGAACCAATTCTCTGATACCAATTGTTGGAAAGATCTTAGGTTAGGTACTAGGAGAGGGGTGAATCAATACTTGTAACAATTCATAATTTTCCCTATAAATTTCAAACTTCAACTTTTATATTCACCTATTCTAACATCTATTTTTCCTTCTATCAATAACTATTGTAATATGTAACTAATAGTAAATAACTTGCAAATTAATAAATATGCAAAATATAAACATTTGAAAACACTTAACACAATATTTGGTCCCGTAAAAAAATCTTGGTTAGAGGGAATAACTATGATGGGGATGGTATCCACATCTCATCACTACTGTAATAAGGTGCCTGATTAAGAGCTTATTTTAATACCATCTTCTAAATGAGTTTATAATTTTAAAGTCTAGTTAGAGACCACCAAGTTAAGTGATTTTATAGTCTTGCTGGTAAATGGTTAGGAATAAATCAGAAAGAATTTTGAGCTATAAATTCTTTCTTCTAAAGCTTGTTAGATCCTTTTTCAATTGTCCTCTATTCCACTCTTCACTTAATCTCTAATTTCTTTGATACCTTGTCCAACCTTTTCCATCACTTTCTTTCGCTACTGTATCTCTCTCTTCTTTTTATGCTTGCATGCCGTAAATGCATGCCTCCCCTAATTAGGGTTCTACAAAGCTTCTTCATGAGTATTCCATAGGCCTTTCATCTCTTTATGTCATCCTTGGTTCTAGTCTTTATTTTCCTTTCATCAATAAAGATTTTTGATATCTTTTGTTGATAATCAATCTTTTATACTAATAGCCTTCTCTTTGTTTCGATATTTCATTACTTTTTGTTGATAGGATCTTCGATATGTCTTCTCTTCTTCATTTCTTCACTTGATGTTATTTCCAACAATGGCAACCATCAAGGATTTTGTCAAGTAACTAAGGATGGATATGAAGAGGTTTGTGAACCTAAAGTTGAAGAAGTGAAGAAAGTAATAGATGTAAATTTTAATGAATCATGGGTAACCGAATCTAGGATATATTTGAAAGAAAGTGATAAGCATGATGATCTTGCAAGTAGTGAGTGGTATATAAAGGACCATTTTTATGCTATTGTAGAGTTTATTATAGGTTCATTAAATCCCATAAGATTGAAGGAGAATGAGAGGTACACTTAATCAATATTAATCATAGAGAAGTTGTATTGTCAGTTGCGGATGATTGTTCTAGCTAGGTGTTGCAAGAGAAGAAAAAAGAATAGATTAATAATAGATACTTCAGTTTGTGAATCCATATTCACAAAATTATTCCTACCTCAGGTGTCTAATGCATGAGCATCTTATAAATTAGAAAAAGAGAAGAGTGAGAAAGAAAAAACAAAAAAAATATTAAGGAGAGAGAAAGTGACAAAAATGCAAGTGGAAAAAGAATAATAGTGAGAAATATTAGAAGAAATAGAGAAAAAGGCCATTTCATTTATCAAGGCACATGGGTGGAATAAAAAAAAAGAAAAAAAGAGTCATTTCATTTATCTAGGCACATGGGTGGAATTTTAGAAGTTTGTGGAAAATTTTATAAAATGCTTTAGGCATTTATTTACATCATGTATTTAATATTTGTATCTGGGTAGTTAGAACTTATCTAGTGGTTACATCTATTTTCTTATTGGTTTACAATGACAATAAAAATTTCAAATTAGCTTACATGGTGGTGCTTAATTTTAATTGTGTGGGCATTTAATATTTGTAGTAAGGTAGTTGCATCTATCTCTTATCCCACATTGGTTGTATTTTTAATATCTTGGGTGGTAAGTGCTTATATAAGTAAGATATATGAGAATTTGTAAGAAAGCTCTTGGTGTGTAAGCTTTTGGTTGGAAGCTCTTGGTTTGAAATCTTGTAGGTGTAATCTCTTTGGGTAGAAACTGTTCATTGGAAGCTTTTTATACACAATCTATTGGTGTGCAAGATATTAGTTTGTAAGCTCTCTCATTGTAAGATCTCTTCTTTAAGAAGTTTTAGCAATGATATCATCTTGTTGATATTGCAAGGGTTTCCAAGTGTTAATAATGTATGCTTTTTGAAGTATTTTGTATTCTCTTTATTTGTATGTTGTTAAGTCTTTGTTTATGAGTTGGTAAGGGTGATGTGGAGCTTCATCACAAAGATAAGGTAATAATTAATACATTTGAAAAGAGTTACATTTATGATGAGTATATGGAGTCAAATGCCATGGTTTATTCTTCACCCAATGTGACTGAATTAATTACAACAACATTATGACCTAATAAGAGGAGAGTGATTGTCCTACTAATGTCAAAACTTACCTTAGTTATGACATAATAAATAGAAAAGAGGGATTTATCAATGATGATTAAAAAATTCTATCACTTTGATCAAGTAATAAAAGGAAGGAAAGGGGGGTGTCCTTTTGTCAATTGTTATTGTAATATATTAATAATTTCCATTTTATCTTGTACACTTATAGGAAAAATCCTTCCCCAAAGGATTAAAAGGGTCTATTTTTGTTAATTTATGACACCTTTTTTAATCTCTGATTCACTATTTTTATGGCCTAATGGGAGGCCTAACAAAAAATAAGGAAACCCATTTCATCTGATAATTTGATGGTCATGACTAGGGTTTGGGAGTTTTTGTAGGCGGATGACCTCACCACTTTCATGGAGTTCTTACATAGAGGTAATTCAATTGTTACTAAACTCTTCCACAAGGATTGGGATGAAGGTAGAATGGTGATGGCTATTAGGGAAGCAACTACTGATGAGTGGATTATTTCTATTGTGATTTGTATTCTATCGGGGAATAAATTTTATAGAGATATGCAATTTTCAGATGCCACTGTGGGTAAATTTCCTAATGATGATAAAGGAAAGAAGACCTTGGTTGAATTGGATGAGTTTTATTACCCAGCAAGGGCTACCAAAAAAATTTGGAGAATGGTTCTTAGGGATATCATGCAATACGTTACCATTGATGATAGGTATTCTAGGGTTTGCACTTACCATTTTATTTTGCTAAATTATTTCTGTCATAATCAGAAAGTTTTATTCCCTACTATCTCTACTCTTCCTTGTATACTAATACAAATGGTCTTAGATCACAGAAGGATAGGAATTTACCTATCCATGATGGTCTTATGATTTTACATTACTAACACTTCAAGCTAATATTGTGGGTGTTTCTATTATTGAGTATTCAAAGTCTGTAGATGACACTAAAGGCCTTGAGTTTCTTGATGATGATGAATTTTTTGATATTTATCTTGGTGGGCATTATGAGTCTAATAAGGAAGTGGCGAAGTCTAGTTTGAACAAGGGTAAGGCTCCAATTTCCTTGTCTAAGAGGAAGACTACATCTAAGCCCCAAAACAAATAGATTCAGAAGAAAAATAATAAGAAAGGAGAAGTTATTTATGATGATGTTTACAATAAGGATGAAAAGGAAATAGACACTAATATGGAGGAGGTTAGAGATCATAAGAAGAAAAAATTCTATTTGTGTAACAAGGAAAATAACCTTAAGTAGGTTACTAAAAATGATCCTAGGCCCTCGTCTCCAAGGGATAAAGTTGCTAATAATGGGGATATGAAGAATATTGGCTTGCCAAATGTTGATAGCTCTCCTTCCACTAAGTAAAAGAAAGATTCTACTAATAAGGTCTTAAAAAGGCAAGCACGTCCATTTTAAGATGGTACAGGCACAAGGGAGAAAAATTCCCAAAAAAAATGAGACCTTGTATCAATGCCACATAGAATCCTCAACCAAGTTATCGCATCACACACAATAAGAAAATGATTTATTTTTGAATTTTTTCTTATAGTTGTCGAATTGAATATCATTACAAAATCAATGATTATAGATAAGTTTTGTTTTATGATATAATTTTATTATGAAACTAAGTTATAACTAATATTTTAGGGAAAAACTTATAAATTGCCAATAAATGGGGACATTGCAATTCCAAAACACTTTTTAATGACAATGACATAATTTAAGGTAATAAATAAAATTAAATGTAGATAGAAGTGTTGTTTGTTAGCCACATAGCTACATTGTTTGCATCACAAAATAAATTTCAATGTGAATGGCATTCTATCTACTAAATATTTAGATTCATAAAGAAGTTCATGTAATCCCTCATTGGATAGAAGAAGGCACTAGATAAACCATATAATATTGTGCCAATATACATATATCACAACAAACAATTTTTTTTATAAAATTGAGCCTTCACCTAAGAATACATGTCCATATGCATTACCTCTCCTCACATAAAGAAAGTATTTCCTGTTGACCTCAATAATACAATCTTGAACATTTAGTCAATGCATGTTATAAAACCAAACCATGGAAGAATAATGAGATATAAAAAAGTCTATACATTGTTCCCATTGACTAATTGGGGTTTTGATATGATAGTTTTTGGGCTTCAAATATATTGGTCCATTGTATCAACCAATATAGTAAATTTGACAATTCCTACTAGATAATGACACAACCATAGATAAACAAACATTGTAATTTATAACACAATGTGATAAAAAGGACATCCAGTAGTGGAAAAAAAATAGAATAATAAAGGAAAATGAAACACCATACCATAGTGTGCAATTTATGGAACATTTGTTGATAACAAAATTCTAGAGCTTCAAACCCTAGATAAAGTACACACCTTGACTTTAAGAAACTTTAGAGTGTATAACCCTATAGATAAATTAGTAAAACCCCTAAAGGTCCATCTATCCTAATGAATGGACATAGCACATGGGTAAAAAACCATAAAAAATAATACACTATTTATGAAACATTCATTCACAGAGCAATGTTGGAGCTTCAAACCCTATAAAAAATGATACCTTGGTTTTAAAAAACATTCTCTCGAAAGGGGAGCTATCTGTTCTTTTTAAAACATGACAAGGTACATGAAAAATAAACAATCATGACATTATAAAATAATACACTTTTTATGAAACTTTCATTCATAGAGAAATGCTAGATTTGCAGAATTTTTAGCATAGATATGTCTATGGAAAAAAAGTTTGCAAAAATAGAGTAAAAATGAAGTCGTCTGTTCTAAAGCAAAATAATGATATGGTACATGTGCAATAGGAAAACATGACACCATAAAATTATACACTTTTTAGAAACATTCATTTATAGAGAAACATTGAATTGAACCTTATATAGAACATAAAAATATTTTAAGAAGATCCACAATTTGAAACCCTAGAAATATAACTTGACAACCATTTTTTTACCATCCTCTTAATTTATATTTTTTAAATTATGAAAAACTTAAAATCATTATTGAGTGTGCATATATATAACCTTGTAAACCTGTGTTGGCCAACTTTTGATGTCCACCAACACTTGTCACCATTGTCTCTCTGAATCCCCCCAGAAAAAAATGGAGCTTTAAACAAAGTGGGTAACATAATGCATACCATGATGGAAAATAATCAATCTCTTTCAAAATCACTTTTCTGATTGTTTGAAATGAAATTATAGAAACTGCACACCTAATTTTGGAGCTGACCATGATTGTGTCATGAGTAAAAGTACAAACCTATGTCACCTTTCATGTTGACTTATCAGAATGATTGAATTTGAGTATTTCTATCAAAATATCAATTTTGTTCAAACTTACGATCTTGATAAATTTATTTTAGCTAAATCATATATGGTCTTACACTTTTCCAATTGGAAATGTCTGTTAAATGCATGTTTTACACTAGTTAGTATCCAATTACTAAAGAAATAAAATTATTTCAGAATGTTGACATTTCAATAACTCTTACTATTTTTTATGATTTTTTTGAACAACATATAAACATCATTTTATAGGGCTCAAAGTCATGAATATTCTCATATAGATTTAATAGTGTTTTAACTAGATATATTATATTGTAATTAAAAAAAATTACAAGTACTTATTTTAACACTCGATAAGATGTCGATTTTGAGAAATAAAAATAAAATTAAATCATACCAAAAAAATATAAAAATTATATGACGTTCTAGAGGAGAGAGTCCTTTTCTAGAATCTATAATTTTTATTTTGGTTGGAATAGATTTATTTTGAAAAATGTGGTGGGAGATGAAAACCATTGATTTGAATAAGTTGAAATTTGAATCATTATAAAAGAGAAAATATAGGTCTAAAACCAATTTTTATTTTTGATTGTTCTAGCTACAGACATTATCTATAACATAATCTAAGATCATAGGGAAATAAGTTTATTTCAATGTCATTATGTGGTGGGAACTAGACCCCTAATTTCTAGCATTTTTCAGCAACTAAAAAGTTATCTTTAAAAAATAGGAAAATATTTCTTATCTTATTCCAAATAATTATTCAAAATTATAATCCCAAACTTTGTCCATTTCTACACATTTCATTAGTTTACTTCATTTTCAAATTCTAAATAATAATACTAGTTTTATGTCATTGAAGGTGAACAATTATACTTTTGTTAGCCTTTTCCTTTGTAAAAAGGTGACATAGGTTTGTGCTTTTACCCTCTGAATATGACTTGCCATGTGTTTTTCCCTAATGTCCCCTCAAAAGTAAAAAATTAATGGCTTGCTAACATGTCATGAAATTTCACATATTTTTTGACCGATTTTCAATGTTTCTTTTCGACGCATTTCCTATCCAACACAATATTCTTAACTATCTATTCTACTGTCCAATCCATGCAATCTTGTGCAACCATGTAATGTCTACCATTAAGTCTTCCAATTCCATCTATCCCTATTCCATCATGTCATGCGCAACTTGGTCTTATCATACCATGTCATGTGGTTATTGTATATATCATTCTACCTATCCCACATGTCATTTTTTGCATCTCAATAACTTCTACTCTTTTTATTGGTATCCTTGTCTAGATGAAATAATCTTTCTAAAATTCTCTTATGTACTCTTGTACACATTAACATTGTAACTAAGTTATTGAAAGTAGTAGCATTACATCACATGCTACACCCAAATAAAGTATAATATTTATTATTATTATTATCTTTTTAAGTCTTCCATCTATATATAGGATCTAGTTTCCTATAGTTCAGGGACAAGACATAAATTGTTTACAATGTCAATGTGTGACTAGCTTGAGGCTAGGCCTAAAATACCACTTAAATAATTATTTATTTCTATGTATGTTTCTCATGTTTCTTCACACATATATCTCTATTAAGATGTTGAATGCCTATTCTAGCTTTAACTTTGAAGAAACAACCTTTTGAAGAATCTCCTTGTTGAATTCAAAACTTTCCTAGCTTGTTTTCTTCTTTATGAGACATACTGATTCTCAAACTCTTAATTAAACAAATCAATATGTTCTGCAACCAATAAAAAATTTCCACCAAATTTCTTATCATCAAAACATCACCTTCTAGCCACCTAAAATGGGTCTTGCCATCTTCTTCTTCCCTTTCTAGAACTCTTCATATTCTTGTCTATTATCTTGAACCAAAATCAAGTTTGTCTAAGATTATATTATCATTTGTCCTTGATAAGATAGTATATGAAATTTCCTATCCATAATTATAATTATCAAATCTCTAATATCTTAGATCAATTAATTTGTAAAAGATTAAGATTATGTTTACTTTATTTCTACTATATCCATAATAACTCTAGAAACATAAGACACACTCAACATCCATTACAATATTTATTTTATATGATTATTAATATCTAAACTTGCTTCAAACTAAATAAAATCATATAAAAAATAAGAACAATGATCATACACTTTTTAAAGGAGAACCAAACATCAAGATATAGCTTGAGAGAATTCAAGACAAATGGAAAATTCTAGAAAAATCATGTAAGTACATTTTATTAATTAATTAAGCCGAGAGGCTTTCTACAATGGAAGCATTCATCAATGTAAACTTTTGAACATTTAAAAAAAAATTGACATTCATTTTAATGTCATCGGTTTAAGAAATGAAATTGATAATAACATCTCTCGACCGTTTCTTCTTCTAGAAAAGGCACGAGAACGAATCGTTAGTAAACGAGTGTAACTGACCTTTTCATTTTCTCACAAATTTATAAATAAAGGCATCTCTATTTCATAGCTTGGTAAAGAGATTTTTTCATAGGCAGACATTCATCGAATTTCATCTGTTCTTAATGATTCAAATTTGAATATTGTGATATGTGTCCAGATCAAAATTTAGATTTATGTAATCTCCATAAGGGAAGAATGGTATTCTCCATTGTTAATGGTGCTTGATGGGAGTGTTTTAGGGGTGTCTTCTTTTCTATTTCTGAAATATTTTGGTCCAATATGTACTTTCCTAGCTAGATCTATCCATTTTCTTTTGATTCATGCATGGAGCTTCCTGACGCTATTAGCGCATTGCTAGGACTCAATGGGAATAGATTAAAGGTAAATGACTAACTTTGGATTTGGATATGCATTTGGAATTGGATTTGCTATGGCTCCAATTTATAGGTTCCTTTCTGCTACCTATTCTTTCGATGGTTTAATCTAGTTAAGTGCAGATTGAGAGGTTCTGGCTCATTCCTACCGGTTTGTAATTTTGTCATGATGTCTAGCGTGTGGCATTCTGATGGGATTCTTCATTGGAAAATGGTGTGGATAATTATATCAATGCTAAATGAATTTTCCAATGTGATAATTGCTCTGGATATAGAGTGCGGCCATGGTGATTTTCTTAGCAATACAATTGAAAAAGAAGGGAAATCTGGTATTAACATAATGTTATAGGAAATATCTGATAAGAAATGCTTATAAATACGTTCAAATTTCTTTTGTAACTCATAATATCAATCTCACTTTTTCTTGTGCTCCTTTAGTCTAAGAAAGATAACAGATTGGAGGAACAAATTGCTTCTGTAACAGCAGTTGCAGTTGTAATTATTTTAGCAATTTTGGGCATTCTAATTGTTCCTGTGATGGGTACTTATGTTTCAGTTCTTAGATTATGTGATTTGGTTGTATTTAGAGTCTTTTTAATAATGTTTTAAACTACTATTAAATATAATAATAAAGATTAATTTACTATAAATATAACATGCTACAACACGTATCAAAAATATCAAAAACACAATTGCTACAACAAAACGAGAATGGAGAAAAAACTTCAATTTTTGTATTAATTCGTCTGCTTAAAACAGATTACAATTGCCATATTTTATATTGAGAAATGCCTCATATGGACTTTAACATGCTTATTTAACTACACTACAATCAAGACTAACTTTGTACTTAATCTAATTTTATCGAATGAGACTGGCCCAAGATTCCTATATAATTATGGATAAGAAATTTCATATACTATCTAATCAAGTAGAAACGATAATATAATCTTAGACAAACTTGATTTTGGTTCAAGATAATAGACAAGAATATGAAGAATTCTAGTAAGGGAAGAAGAAGATGGTAAGACCCATTTTAGGTGGCTAGAAGGTGATTTTTTGATGATAAGAAATTGGGTGGAAATTTTTTATTGGTTGGAGAACATATTGATTTGTTTAATTAAGAGTTTGAGAATCAATAGGTCTCATAAAGAAGAAAACAAGCTAGGACAATAGCCAGAGCAAAGAAGAAAATAAGGAAAGGATGGAGAATCTGGACATTAACACCAATACCCTAATCAATACTATGACCACTATGGTTGGTTTTGAGCCTAGGGATGTGGATGACGGGAGGGATGACACTGAGGATGCTAAGCTCTCCTTTCTTCACACTGCTATTAAACTTAAAGAGAAAACTTCTCTTTAGAGTGATTCTTGGCTGTATAATGAAATAATAGTTCTCAAGAATAAAATGGGGGTTATGCAAAAAGAATTGGATGTTGAACGCACTATGAGAATTCAGATGGAAGTTCAAATTGGTAACATCCTTGATAAGCTTAAAAAATATGAGCAAGAGCTTCATTACCTTATAAAGGAAAGTGGTCAAAAAATGGAAGAGGTCACTTCTAGTCTATGTGCTATAGTGGCCAGTCTAGGTAAGAAGAGTAATGAAGATATAATGTCTCCTAGTAATGTAGGGATGGGGAGTCCAGGTGGTCCTAGTAAGAGAACTAGGTAGAGCACAAGGAAAAAAGTTACTGAGGCTCTTGAGGCTCCTGTTCTTTCTTCAGTGGACATTATCTAGAGTACTACAGAAGCAGGTAAAGAGGTGGCAAACATTATCAAAGAGCCACTGTAGGTGCTAGCTATGGAGCGGGTGTACTGGTTGCTAGTTTGGGTAGTTTTCTTTGTTTTTTCTTTTTGCTTTCCAACTTGTTTAAAAACTAGGTTCAAGGTCCTTGTAAATCCTAGTCATTTTTTTGGTTTAAACTCTTGTTTTTAGGTCCCTATAGAATTTGGTTTTTTTCTTTTTAAACTTTAGGTTTCAGGTCCTTGTAAAACCTGGTAGTTTTTTATTGCTTATCTTTAGTTTTTTGTAAAGGGTTTTCGGTCCCTTCAAAACTTGCTTTTACCATAATCTATAACATCAATTATTTCATTTGGATACTTGATATTGTTAACTTGTCTCCATATCATTTGTGAATATTCATCAACTATTTTCAAGTTTCCAAATGGAACATAAATAGCTCTATATTTATGTACAAATATGTTCTTGTAATTTTCCAGAGCTTCAGTAATATCTTCCAAACCAAATTCTTGTATAATGTTTCCCAATTTTTAAATTCTTATCTCTTTTTTGGTTCTCAAGGCATATTTCCACTATTTGTCAATCCTTTGATAAATTTCATCAAGAATTTGGTCTTTGATTTGTGGTGCATATTTGAACTTTTCATCATGAAAATTAATGTATCTTAAATTTTCTTCTTGTCTTCATCACTTATTATTTCATATTTATAATATTTAAAATTTCCTAGGCCACTATTCTCACTAAGAGAATGTACAATTTCATATATAGTTTTAGGCCTTTTATATGAAACAACTTGGGCA
Source organism: Cupressus sempervirens (assembly GCA_028749045.1). Taxonomy (NCBI): domain Eukaryota; kingdom Viridiplantae; phylum Streptophyta; class Pinopsida; order Cupressales; family Cupressaceae; genus Cupressus; species Cupressus sempervirens. The sequence goes on along the minus strand of CM053787.1, from coordinate 304,931,570 downwards.
TGGCTTACCTCATCAGATTTAGTTCACTCACTATCATCAACATCATCATCCTCATCTTTTAATACAAGCTTTATTCTCCTTTTAGTAGATATCTTGACCTGATTTCTAGATTGCCCAGTGTTTAGCTTCCTTTTTTGATATATTTTCACTTGTGGTGTCGTAGGCTTTGTAATTTTGACAATACCCTTCTTCAATGTAGGAGTGGCCTTGTGCATAATTTATGTTCTAGATTTGGTATCTTTAGGGATTAAAGGGTGTAGATGTAGACCATTTGTTGCCTTTTCTTGATCGTGGCTCAGAAATAAAAATTGATTTTCCTTTCCCTTCTTCTCCTACTCCATCTTCACCTTTTCTCTTAGTGATCATTAATGGTTTCTCAGATTCAACACCTTCATTGAATGTGCTCTCTAGTGTACTTTACATTTTATTTGATTTCTTCTTAATCTTAGTGACCACAATATCAAATTTTATCTTTTCTTTTGCCTCCTCATATGTATAGAATCTTGGATCACCCTTATTCAGGGGCTCATTCAGTAGTGCTTCAATGACCTTAGTAGCCTAATCTATATTTACTTTATAATCCATTGGTTCTAGCCATGCAACCCTCGATACAAAAAATTAACAAACATATTATCAATATCAATAGGAAAAAAAAACTTCATCATGGTACTTCTCAACTAGAGTAGGGGGCATCCTGAACCTTTGGTTCATATCTTGAAATTTTAAAAGTAATCATCCAAAATTATTTTAAAATTATATCCTAGTGCTTGAATATACTCATTGATTTGGTAGATAACTGGGGCATCTAATTTTTGGGTAATTTGATCGATTGATGAGAAATATTTTTTCATATAATAGAAAATATATACCAAAAGTGAGCCAAACTTGCATGTATTTTTCCTCACAACTCAAATGGTTTTCATTTGTTGATTGAGTTGTAGCTCGGTGATGTCATATCTATGACCTTTCTTCATAATTTTAGAACCTATATCAACAACTATGCATGAAACAATGTTCAATATACTAGATTGAAATATCTTATATTCCAAAATATACACATTAAATTTAATCTCCCAATCTATAATAGTATCCACTACCTCTTTAGTCCCATTGTCCCTTTGTGTTTTCCTTGATTTCATTCTTGGGACCCATTCAAATAGTTTTAACTATTTATGTGACAAGATATTCGGTAACCATTTGAATAATATCCTTTGTGATTTTTACTAGTGCATCTAGCTAGGTGTGCATATCATGCACTCTACTCAAAAATTCCCTACTCTAGTTCTCCTTGAAATCCACCAAAAAATGTAGAGCATGAATGAGACTAGTTTCCTCCAAATGCTTAAACTCATCTTTCAAATTTCCATCAACACACATTTGACCATTTACCTTAGAAAGTTCATCATCTTCAACTTCTAAAATTTTACAATGATGAAACAAATGAATACTGTTGGTGTAAATAGATATTTACTATTTACACTTTACTTAAGTTTACTTAGGTTAGTGCATTATTTTATTATTTATTTTGTGCAGTTAGGAGTTTGCACACCTTTTTGAGTTGTCATGTTGACAATGTAGAAGTATACAACTCTAATTCAGCAATGGTGTCTACAAAACTAGAGTTTGCATCATTCATTGAGTTGTTATGTAGACAACATAGTTATTTGCACTCCTAATTTAGCACATGATGTCTACAACTTAAATTTGCATGCTACACCATTGTAGGCTTATCCTCTCATCATCACACTTACTTCCGTGCTTAATGGAGGATAACCCATATTTGGTGGACATGTGCCTAGTTGTATGACTTATCATGATGCTGATTCCTAGGCATTCTAGATGCATCTCAGAGGCCTTTATATACAGGCACTCCTAGTGTACATGTACATTGAATTGAAAACTATATAGTTATTCTGATCATACTCTAGTCTATTTTGTGCTTGTGTTTAAGCTTCCTGGTCTTGGGTAAATTTTTCCCTAAGGAAAATTCTTACATGGTATCAGAGCCGAGAGAGATTCTTGTCACAAAGCTATTGGAGAACTTGTTGCTTCATCTCTCGAAGGGACCCAATTCAAATCCAGTGCATCTGTAGCAATTGGGAGCGTCTAGAGCCAAAGCGGGCCTCACCATTGTGTTTGGAGCAACAATTCGGTGAAGATCGACTATAAATTTGCCTTTTTTAGGCTGTAGTCGATCGGGAGACAAATTTTTTTTACAAACTGGAACTCGAATGTTTGATTTGCAAATCTGGTATGGTCATTGTTCAATCTGGTTAATTCATTTTTTAGATCTATAATTCTACTAGTTCTTTATATTTTTCAAATTTCTTGCCCAGTTGGGCTTGCAATGATTTTCTTTTGCAGAACCAGGTAGTCACACCCTGACCTTGTAAGGAGGAATATTTTGTTATAGGTGGCATGTTCCTTTAACGGATGGCTTCACTTCCAAATCTGGCAAAATATTCCACATCAAACTGGCTTACTACAATATCTGGGCCGCAACAAATATCATTGGCGGCTAAGAAATTTCAATTGGACTAGTTGCCAACAACTTTCCACTAGCGAGAACCTTTTATATTTACAATTCTAGCAACATAGTTTTTAAGCATTGCCCACTGCATTCACCGCAACAATGTGGGATTAAAATCCCAATTGCCCCCTGTCAACAAAAATTACTAGCCATCGTGCAATGTTTCCTAGTGCCAACTTTATTATTTTGGCCTCCACCAAAACTCACCTACTGATGAGATAGTTCAACAATTTCCTTTTAAACTTTGGCATCAAGTTTCCTTTGTGCCATGCATCATGGCCATGACCACGTTTGAGAGCCTTGCGCATAGGCCACACATCAAACACTGCCAATGTCACTGTTCCGTTTCCCACCCACCATCGAGATAGTTTCGGCAACATAAATCTTTTTTGGCATTCCCTATGCATAGGTCTTGTCCACATAATTACACCAAGTTCATCCATGTGTCTGCCGACTAGATTCAGTCTCCACATAAGCAAGTAGACATATCCACTATAGATTCTTGGGCACATGCCATGCGACACAATCTAAGCTAACCACGTGGCTATCTGCCATGATAGTACTACTGACTTAGTTTGACTTAAGACATGTCAGCACTAACTTAGCATACAATCTACCAAATTGTATGTACTGACATCATTAGCCATAGAGGTGACATCATCACCATGCTAGCAAGGGCCTACATTTTTGTTGATGTCAGAAAACTACTATCTTAAATTTGATGACTGTTTGACCATCATTCAGAGGCAATTTTGAACTGCTATGATAGCCATTTGATTGTCAAATTTAACATCATGTTTTCCTCTCCAGACCCCTCTTTACATGCAGTTTTGATTTGGCAACCCAACTTTGAGAGGACATAGCTCAGTCATTTGGACTCCAAATCAGGTGTGATTTTTTTGATTTTGGGTAAAATTTCTTGAACTTTTTAGTGGTGGAGCTCTTTTCTAGTTTTGGTGCATGGATTTGTCAGAATAAATGTTTTTTAGTGATTGTATCTATCTAATCCTACATTTTGTAGCTTCAAATGCTCTGTACGGGCTCATCTAGACTTCTTTTTAGGTTCTATTTTTTTGAAAGTGTATATTTTTTTGTCTACTTTTCAGATCTATAGTTAGATTATAGGCTTGTGTGGAGAAAAATATCACTTTTAGGAATAAGTCCTATTTTGCATTGCAATGCTTCAGAATTGTTGTATTTTGTGAGCTACATTGTAAAATTTTAGATTTGTACTCTATACAAAGGTTTTAATCAACAAAATTAGAAAGCCCACTTTTTCCATTTTTACAAATGGCCTATTGTAAACATACTATTTATAAAGCACCAAAATCATTCATTTAGGGGTGGGGATTTTTTGATTGAGTGAAAAGCGGGGGGGGGGGTGTGTACTATGTATTGTGTATCCTTGATCTTGTGCTCTTGCATTATGGGTTCTTTTTCAAAGTTATCACCACATAATTATGTCACTTGGAAAGAAAACATTAAGGAACCATTGGTAGAAAAAAGTTTACTGCATTATGTAACTGGTGCAACAAAAAAACCTCCTGCTGATGTTGATGAAGCTTAGAAAGAAGACTGGGAATCCAAACAAGAGATGACCCTAGAAACCTTGTTGAAAAATATCTCTAATCCTTTCAAATTTCACATTAGTAAGCTTACCAATCCAATAGAGGTTTGGGCTAAACTTGAAGCATTGTATGGGATAGTAGATGAAGACATGGCTTACACCATAGAGGACAAACTTCTCAAGTTGGATCCTAGGAATTTCAACACCATCAAAGACTATCTTACCCAAGTAGACATGTATAGGGCACAACTTAAGGATTGTGGTGAACCCATCAAGGATGGAAAGATGATCGAACACACCATGACTCATCTTCCACCTAAATATGCTCCTTTTGTTTGTAGTTTTAACACTCACAAATTAATGATGGGTAGTGCCTATATTAAGCCTTTATTTGAGAAATTTTCAGAAATGTTGATCTTAGAACATGAAAATCTAGTGGGTATGGGAATTCTCAAGTCTTCCAAGACCAAAGCCTTGGTAGAAAATGAAGGTAATTCAAGTGGTAAAATCTCTAACAAGAAGTAGAAGCAGTGGAAGGCTAAGCCATAAGATGACACACAACAATCCTCCTCAAAACAACAATCTTCCTCAAATCAATCTTCTTCCACTCAACAATCTTCTTCACAACAAGGAAAGTCTTCTTCCAAAAATAGCCAAAAGGGGAACAATTCCAACAAAAAGGAGAAGAAAACTTGTTCCTATTGTAAGAGGAATGGTCACGATGAACATGAATACAAGGATAAGAAAATTGATGAATTGGTAAACATAATGAGGAAACACAAAATTGATGTACCAAATGCATATAAGGATAAGGGATCTTCAACCACTTCAAAGGGTAAGGGACAAGCTTTGGTAGAAAGTAAAAACAATGCTGAGGAATGGGTTCTTGATTTAGGAGCAACACATCATATGGGTTCTTCAAGGGAGCAGTTTTCCTCTTTGAAAGCATCAAATGTACCATACATCAATGTGGGCAATGATACTCAAGTGGAAGTAGAAGGTAAAGGCAATGTTGAGTTGGAAAATGAAATTTTCAAGGATGTTCTTCATGTTCCTAAGCTTAGCACCAACCTTCTCTCCATCTATCAAATAACTCACTATGGATGTGGAAACAAAGTAGAGTTCCTCCCTGATATAGTTGTGGTGAAAAATCTCCAAGATGATTCTATGGTGGCGGTTGAAAAGGATAATCATGACACAAGACTTTATTCTTTCTCACATTTTGTACCTAAGTCCACTTCTCTTGCCTTGTTGACTCATTCAAATACACAAAGTAAACTATGGCATGAGACATTTGAACATCTGGATTATTGCTACCTTTAGCAACTCAGTAGCAAGGATATGGTCATTGGTCTACCTAAAGTCAAGTTTTTAGAGGGTGTATGCCCAAGTTGTGAAGTAGGCAAGCATCTTGAAGAAAAATATGACAAGGGGAAGTCTTGGAAGGCAACTGCTATTCTTGAATTGGTTCATAGTGATGTAGCTAGCCCATTTCCAGTACCATACTTTTGTAAGGCCTGCTATGTTCTAAAATTTATCGATGAATTTTCACAATACACTTAGGTATTTTTTCTTGCTCATAAGAGTGAAGTATTTGATAACTTCATCACCTTCAAAGCTGAAGTTGAGAAAAAATTAGGGAAAGCCATCAAAATCCTATGAACAAATAATGGTAGGGAATATGTCAACTCTAGGCTTATAGAGTTTTGCACACATGAGGGTATTGATCTTTAACATTTAGTTGCATACAGGCCACAATAGAACAATGTATCTAAAAGAAACAATAGAACCCTTAAGGAAATGACCACTTGTATGCTTCAACATAAGTCTCTAGATCAAGTGTTTTGGGCAAAAGCCATGTGTTGTGCCAACTACATCCAAAATAGAAGTCTGCATAAGGCCTTAGATGGAATAAAAAATTTTGGGGCATGGTGTGGCAGAAAACCAAGTGTCAAACACTTCAAATTTTTTGGTTGTCCAACATGGGCAAGGGTACCTACGTCCAAAAAAGTGAAAGGCATTAGAACGACAAAGCAAACCATGTATATTTGTTGGATATCTTGACCATCTCAAGGCATACAAACTAATGGATCTAGAGACTCATGAAATTTTTTATGAGAGGAGTCTTCACTTTGAAGAAACTTGTCCAAGTTTGGCTTCTTCAACTCCTCCTTCTTCTTCCTTCATGGATAGTGATCATAGTGATGATAATGAATCAGAAGATGAGATTCCTTCAACTCTGATACCATGTAAGAATTTTTGTTAGGGCAGAATTCGCCCAAGACAAAGGAACTCAAACACAAGAACAAAATAGACTACAGTATGATTAGAATAACTATATAGTATTCAATTCAATGTACAAGTACACTAGGAGTGCTTGTATATAAAGGCCTCTAAGATGCATCTAGAATGCCTAGGAATTAGCATCATGATAAGTCATACAACTAGGCACATGTCCACCAGATATGGGTTATCCTCCATTAAGCACGGAAATACGTGCGATAATGAGAGGATAAGCCTACAATGGTGTAGCATGCAAATTTAAGTTGTAGACACCATGTGCTAAATTAGGAGTACAAATAACTATGTTGTCTACATGACAACTTAGTGAATGATGCAAACTCCAGTGTTGTAGATACCATGTGTTGAATTAGAGTTACATACTTCTATGTTGTCAACATGACAACTCAAAAAGGTGCACAAACTCCTAAGTGTCTCACAAAATAAATAATAAAATAATGTACTAACCTAAGTAAACTTAAGTAAAGTGTAAATAGTAAATATCTATTTACACCAACAAATACAATTAATGAGAAAAACCCTAGGTGGAATCGAAGACAAGGTACCCACCTTGTTTGTTTGCATTTTAATTTTTGAGTACAATTTGTACTTTGAGTCTTTACATGCATCACTTTTAGAGTCAATTTCATTGGATTCATCTTAGCCTTGGTCTATCAATTTTCATTGGCAAAGCTTGAAGCCATTTTTGCTACTTGTAAGGTTTCAGAAAATAATTGACTATTCACTCAATTTTCTTCCAACTCACTTTGCACATGAATTCAGTAATAAATGCTTACTTCAGAAGCTTGTACAAATGATTCTTTGCTCTAATTGCTTGTCTTCACTCTTAACTCTTTGAAATGCAAGGTAAACTATAAAAAATGAAAACCCAATATATATGAGATAAAGTTACCATTTTGACCATTAGGGTGTATTAAATGCATTGTACTCCATGCTCTTCCATTTTTAATAAACTCGATTACGATTCATTTATCAATCGCTCTATACTTTCAAATATATGATCTTAAATTGGAAGTACTCTAATTTAATGAAGATTTAGCACCTAATTAATGTGATATCATCATGTTGTGTGTGTGTGTGTGTGTGTGTGTGTTTCTTTGTCTCTCTTTTCCCCTTCCCTTTTATGTCCTTTTTCCTGGGTGGAATTGTGGTAAGACCTAATAGATACTCTTTAAAGCTCCAATTTTCATGGTGTTAAGATCAAGGTAGAATCTATTTTACCTATGTCATTCCTTTCCATCCACCTTTCCATTTGGAATCAACTTCTGGCAAAAAATAGGGGTTTCTTGAAGTTTGGACATGATTTCCTGATTTTGAGATCTTTTTTGTGGTCTTGAGACTGTTCCCATGGTTTGTGCACCTACCAGTCGTTGGTGGAATGTGCCCCTAATGTTTTAGGGTTGCACTGGACCCCTGATGGGTCAAATAGGGGCACAATGCACTCCTAATGAGGTCCTATTTGGCCCCTTTCTTTGGATCCTATGTCTGACTAGTTTTGAGGTGCAAAATTCTAGGCAAACTAGCCTACAAAAGTAAGGTATTATGAGCCCTTTATAAACCCTTTCAATTACAATTGTGATGCCAACATGATAGTTGGGTCATGGAAGTGATATTAATTCATCGAGACTAACCATCATAATTGCAATAGTTTCATGATATAGATTGTGTTGTGCAAGTGACGGCTAGCTATCAGAACATGCCATCATAATTGCAATGGGTAGCCAAATTATTAAAAAGAAAGTTTCATATAATGCCTAATTTTGTATTTTCTTGTTTCATGTTTGATTTTTCCAAATAATTTAATTTTTTCTATTATTTCAGAAATTAGTTTAGAGGAGGCAAAGCTTGTGCCTCAGTCAGTTCCCAAGAAGAAGAAAAGAAAGGAAGAATGGGAGAACGACAATAAGTGGTAGTTGGAAGTTGCAAAAGTAAAAAATGCTGCAAACCACAAACTAATATTTAAGAAGGTAGAGGAATATTCAAAGGAGTATATAGAGTAGGTAATAAATTGCTTGATTTGTGAGTGATGTGTCACCATTCCATCTAGTGTTAAGTGTGTATCTTAGTTTCTTATTGGCAAGTTTTATATCAGTTTATGAGTCACCAAGGAGTATGTGGATCCTTTAATAAATTGATGGGTTTTTGATTAATGTTTCATCATGCCATCTAGGGTTGAGGACTATACCTTAGTAAGTTTCTTGTGTACTTTGTGACAAAAATTAGGAACGAGAGGATATCAGATCGAAGAGAGGCAAAAATGAAAGGATTCTTTTATGTTCAGACAGAAGCTAAGCTATTGTTCATTATTCATATCCCTAGGTAAGTAGCTAGTCTATGGTATTTATATACCTTGTACTTTCTTAGTCTTTATATAGTGATAGATTTGATAGACTATTAACTCTCTAGTCTATTTTTCATAAAAAAGAAAGAAAATGTTTTTTTCCCATATTTAATTATAATATATTTAGATTTCTTCTATTTTAATTAAAGAGGAACACAAAATTATTAATCTTCTCCAAATTCTAATATAAGTTTTTAATTAGTTTTTTTCTTTTATAAAGGTTCTTATTTTTCTTATTCAGTATCAATGATATGCATCCAAAGACAAGAACAATTTTGTGACTTTTGCATTTGAGATAGTTTGGTCCTTTTTCAGCTTGACATGTCTCTTTTACAATTTTTGTTTCTAAAATAGTGGTTAGCGGTCACTTTTGGATGTATATACAATTTTTATAAGCATTATGTAGATTATTTTTTTCTTATTTCATAGATTCTTATGTCTATTTTTATTTAATTCTCTTGCTTAATTCTTTCTAGATATCCAAATTCAAAAAGCATAAGAGAGCTGATTTGCAAGAGAGGTTATGGAAAGGTTGATAAAAAGTGGATTCCTTTGACTGATAACCCTATTATTGAAAAGGTACTTGTGTTCATGATGCCTTTTTGTGTTATTTAGTATGCTTTCACAATACTTAATATTTCTACCTTGTTTCTTGTGACCAGGTTTTAGGTAAATATGACATAATTTGTATTGAAGATCTTATCCATGAGATTATTCATATTGGCTCTAACTTCACGAAAGTGAACAACTATTTGTGGCCATTTAAACTTAGCACTCCATTCGGTGGACTGAAGAAGAAACACAACCACTACATTGAAGGTGGCGATGCTAGAAATCATGAAATATCATAAATTAAAATTAGACAAGTAAAGCATCCCAACATTGCACAAGTATTATTAGATTGGTCAAGCATCCCAACATTATACAACTATTTTAAGTCATGGAAAGAAATACAAAAATCTATTTTGATATGGAATGTATTATAGGAGATCTCTTCAACAAAGTTGCCAAAGGAAAGATAAATAAGGATGTAGCAATTAAATACTTCCAACAAGTTATCAATGTAGTGGACCTTTTTCAAGATTCCAATCTGATGGTTATGTACAATAAGCTATACAATTGATAAATTAAATGTCCATCCTAGTTTTCATATATACAATGTTAGAAGGATAATGGACATGTTATTAGATCCCCATCCTAAAACTTAACTCATTGTTCCCTAGTTGATGGAAGTTCCATTATTCAAAACACAATGCAAGCCTTTAAATTTTGAGATGAAGGATATGATCTTGTTAGTAGAATTTTTGACAGAGCGAACTTCAAGATGAGTCTAAATTCATCCCCTTATAACACTAATGTAAAGAGGTTATCAAGCTTAAAATGTATTTGATGTCATTTATTTTTCTCATGGGTTCATCTATTACACCTACCTGAAGAGAAAAACATAGCAAAAGTGAGAAACACTTTACATCTACTCAATCATTTTCTACTATATGCACAAAGCTTGAGGAAGCAACTAAACTTTTAAACTTCAATATGAAGAGAATAGATTTCATAATCAAGATGCAAGGAAATAAGAATGGAAGAAAAGGTAACTTGGTATCTTTTCAAAATATTTTTCTAGGTGACACCTTTATTGTTTGCAATGGAGTTGAGAAAAGCCAATGGAGAGACAATATAATATGAAAAATTATGTAATCAATAGCTTAATCCTAGTCTCAAAGATATTGTATGGGTTTGGCAAGATGATGATCATACTTTGGGACTTGGGTCATTCTTAAGGAAGATGCTAAAATTGGTCCACACAAGTATTGCATGGAATTGAAATTATTTTTGTCTAGTTGGTCTAGAGATATCATACATAGTGAAACCATTCCATAACACTAGAAACTCATCAATAAAAGGCGCAATATATACATTCATATCTTTCACTTGGTACTTACCTAGATGGATGAACAACATTAGATAATTATTGTGGTCATTTCACTCCAAGAATTATAATTACATGTAGATAACAATAAAATAATAAAATACATGGAACAATAATTTCCAACATAATGTGCTCCCTCTTTATTGACATCCGTGGAGGAAGTTTATTGTTGATAACAAAAATAGGCCACATTGAGTAAACATATCATATCTCTCCAAATGGATTGACACCATCAGTTGCCAGAGAAAGCTTGAGATTTTGAGGTTCTTCTTTAAAGTATGGCCACTTTTCCTCTATGCTCATAAATGTTGAACCATCCAGAAGAATTTGAATAATGTCATCTCAACTTCTATTGTGTGCATGTTAATCCATAAATTGTGCCAAGCTATTACACCTAAACAATCATTTAAGATGTGGAATAATGGGGATGTAATGAAGAACCTTGTGAGATACCTTTTTTGTCACTTGATCATCTTGATATCTACTCGTATGACATTTGGGGGATTTTGTTGCATTTTTGTGTTCTTTATGATAAGAAACATGATCTTTAGGAAAAGCATCTATTGTGTGACACTCCATTCCAATATGTTTCATAGTGGCACATAATTCTTGGTATGAGTGAGGGAGAACATAAGACGTTAGTATAAAAAATCTTAATGGTACATATTTCACCTTTTATAGACTATAATGATGTATATGAAAAACCTTAGCATACATGACATTGTTATGTTGGATAAACCATTGATAACCTTGAAATTCACCAACAAAAATACAACAAACAGAAGAGTTGATTGGGATTCTTCTTAAAGATAAGTATTTTACTTCTCAAATAGAGGTATATCATGGGAAACCTCAATGCCATCCTCATCATAATAATAATCATCATCATCAGTAGCAGTAGCAACACCAGTTCCAAATATATCATGGAGAAATGCATTCATACCATCATATTCAAATGTGTTTTTTGGCACAAGATCATCATCTTCCATTGGATAATGGCCTTATCCTTCAATACTCACACCTTCATGTTCCTCCATGTTCAACGTCCATGTTCCTTTGAGATGTGGTGGTCCATATCATGTACTACCCTAGGGAGATCAACCTATATAAAAATGATGATAATCAAACTCCCATTCCATGGTTCACATGTATATTAATTGTGAAAACAATATTAAAAAAAACTTACAATGGATGATAATCAAACCCCCCTTCAATGTGACCATTCTCCCCACAATGTCTCTTAGCTATTTTGATATTGATTCTTCTTGTCTTTAAGCTGTTATAAATCTTGCAAGGAAAATAACATTCATCGTCACCTTCTCTTTGAAAGTTAGACAAAATCCTAGCGATTGTCTCCCTATTTTGATCAAATTCCCTTGTATTATCTAACATGATCCTTCTTCACAGGAATATCTTATTCTTGTACCCTTATTGGGTTTGTTGTACTTAATGTTTATATCTGCACTTATAGTTTTCAAAGAAAAATTTGGTGTAATCAATGTGTATATCTACAAAAATATTGGACATTTTGTACTTAATGTTTATATCTGCACATATGATTTTGAAAGAAGAATTTGGTGTAATTAATATGTATATCTACAAAAAAATTAGATGCGTTGTACTTAATGTTTATAGCTGCACATATGATTTTGAAAGAATTTTTTTGTGTAATTAATGTGTATACCTGCAGAAATATTGGACATGTTGTACTTAATGTTATATCTACACATATGGTTTTGAAAGAAAAAATTGGTGTAGTTAATGTGGATAACTGCAAAGATATTGGACATGTTGTAGTTAAAGTTTATATCTACACATATAGTTTTGAAAGAAAAACTTTGTGTAATTAATGTGTATACCTATAAAAATATTGGACATATACTTAATGTTTATATATGCACATATGGTTTTGAAAGAAAAAATTGGTGTGATTAATGTGTATATCTGCAAAAATATTGGACATGTTGTACTTAATGTTTATATTTGCACATATGGTTTTGAAAGAAAAATTTGGTCACCTCACTCAAATTCACCATTATTCCTTTTCAACACCCCACCTTTGCATATCATCCCTATTCATTACATTTCTCACCCAATGAACAACCCATCTCACACCTATAAATATGCTCCATTTATATCTCCATCTACTACATCAACACATCTCCCATTTCATATTGATTACTTATTTGGACTATCTTTCTCCCATTGATAAGTTTTGATAGTGGTAGAGAAATGATAATCTTAGTTGTTGATGAGAACCAATAGATATTATTTTCTAGCTTAGGGACATAACAAGAATATATGGGTGCAATGAAGGAAATGTCATAATTTATGTTTCATTTATGCCCTCTTCATTTTGATTTTTTTTTAGGGAAGCCAGCCAATGCTAATAGAAAACAACAATGCATTTTCTAAGAGTTTACAATTGTTCAAAAAAATTAATGTTTTAGAAGAAATGCACCTAAAGAATTGTTAGCTCAGAAGAAAGAGCATGGTGTTGATTTCCCTCATTAGGTCCAACATAGATGGCATGAGTTTTTTTTTATCGTTCTCCTAAGAGTTACTTAGTCATAGAAGACCACACCCTTGATCCCTCTTGTTCTTTTCATACATATTTCAAGTCAATTTAGGTCTTGTTGAACATAATAGTTACTATGATCTTTTGACCACTTCAACATAACATCCTATGGATCTTATTCTTTTCAATCCTATAAGTGTTTTTCCTACTCTTTAACATTGGGAGACCTTAGATTTCACACCCACATATTAAATTCTTGAATTTATGCATCAAACACCTCTATTTCATGAGTATATGCATATTTATTGCTTCTCTATACATTTTCATCTTATTAAATCTAAGAGATCTTTTGATATGTGTCATGTGATTTGCAATGACAAATGATTTCTTTTTCATGATTAATTTACTTGATACAATTACATCCCTATTATGTTACTCCTAGGTTTGTAACATTGTTAGTTTTTCCTTTGGGGGCTCATTATCCTAATTTTCAAGTAACATAATTGTCATTTCCCTTGTCTCGTCACTTAGGGGGCAAGGGCCATATTTTCTCTTCCTTTTTATCTTTTTATCATTGGATCCACCATCTATAGTTTATTTCATATGTGATATTAATTCTATCATCTTACGCTATTTAGAATTTCTTCTCCTTTGATATTTCTTTTTTTTATCCTCTCTATGGTGTAGAATTATATTCTTCTTCTTGATATAAGGTGTTTGCATTTTGTGCATGGCTATTGGTTTTTGTTTATGAATCATCCTTATACCTAGCAACATTTCATTATATAATCCATCATAGAATTCATTTTTTTGTCTACTTTCTTTCAATCTTATGTGCAACATGTTTATTATGTGGGATTGTTCTTTCTTTATCAAGAATCATGTCTTGGCTATGGATTGTATCTTTTTAAATAGGTAAATGTCCAAAGTCATCACCTCTTCTTTATCAAGAAAAACTATGTCCATTATATACAATTTTCCTTGGTTGGATATTGGAATCCTTCATCCAAGGATCCCTACTTCACCTATATATATAGAGGGGGTTGAATAGGTGAATTCTTGTTCTTCTTCCCTTCTTCTCTAATATTTTATCTTGTTAAGTAAGTCCTCTTAGGTGGGCATCTTGTTATTAATATTTATCCCTCTTGAGGACCCTCTTTCCATAAGCAATATATTCTTTTCATGATTTTCTATGTTCCTAGATTGAAGAGTCACAACCTTTTTCTATGAATGTAGTTTACATTGTTTCTAAAATGATATCTCCTTGTGTAAGTAGGTATCCTCTTTCTCTTCCTTCTCATACCTATTTTACATAGACATGATAAGGAGGGAACATACATACAACCTCCTTGTACATAATTTTTTCTTTCATTTGGTAATAAATATAGATACTAAGCATGGTTTAAAGTACTTTAGCCCTACATGCTAGGTATGATTTCTAAGTCATTCTAAAATCTATGCATTATTACTTCTTCCCTTTTCAGCACACACAAACACATATGGTAAATCTCATAATGGGTAACACAAATAGAATTTTTAAATCTCATCCATGGGTAATGCATCTAGATACACATATGCCAAATCTTATATTTGGGATACTAAATAATTTTCTAAATTCACATATATAGGTAACACATTCAAACACAACATGCTAAGTTCCATACATGGGTAACATATCTTTTTATAGGACCATGTATGGTGATACGATGGATGTTAATATATGAATGGAACTTTGGTGGATTTACTAGTGGATCATTATCCCCTTAGACTATTTCAACACCATAATTTTCACCAAATCTCTCAGTGATTCATAGTAGGGTGGGTACTCTATTGGGCGAGGTAATCACTTTTCTCTCCCCCTTGTTTTTTTTCTCTTTCATGCTAGTAGAGATAGATCCAAAATTTATGTTGATTAATGATATTGCACTTATATTTCTTATTTCATCACTTATGCTCTTCAAATGGCTTTCCAAATATGATACAAGTGGGCGAGATATTTTATTAGCTAAGATTATTCTCACTAATTGATTTGGGCTTGTTTAATACTAACCCCTTGATTATGTTCTTTGTCCTTTATTTTTTGTTTTTTGTTTTCTCTCATGCATATATGTGGTGTAAGGGCTCCTAGTCTTGGGGCTTGTTCTCTTTGATATGAATCTAGCCTAACCCAAGGTGTGGATCTTGGTCTTCCCCCCTTCTAAATGTGTTAGGGTGATTTCTTCACTTTTCCCACAACACAAAAGGTAATCTTGAATCAAAATTGGGTAAAGAATCTTCACATTGTTGGTATTACTAACTCAGTTGTCACTACTAGCACTTAGTTATTGATTTACTCAATAAAGATAACTAATTGAAAAATTTCCAGGCTTCACATATAGTCCTTGTGCATTTTAGAATATTATGAAAATATGGACTTTCTTCCATTTCACTCTAGGAACTAGTGTAAGATAAAAAAAATTGTCATGCAATTCCTTTCCTTCTCTTAAGGCTTAGTTGGAGTCGATGGTTACACCTAATCCATTGGATGAGGTGTCCCCATTTTTTGTGTACTAGATGTCTCATTTTCTTCTAGTTTCCTTCTCCATATCTTATTCATCTACTTGCAAACTTCTTCCATACTTATCTTGCCTTTTCCTTTTGAATCTACTTCTTTTGGTTTTGACACTCAGTCTCTACAACTCTTTCTTAGATGACTGACCTTGTGACAAGGATAACATGCCATTCCAAAATTTCTCCAATTACTAGATCTTCCTCCAATGTTTTATCTTATTCAATTTGTAGAAATATGAACATAATTATTACATGCAATACATGAATACCATGTCTAATCCCAATTTTTTGTATTATCTTTCTTCCTCAATCTCTAGTTGGATTTCATCAATGGTCTACACTCTGATGACTTGTGACCAAAATTATTTCAAGTATAATGGTAACTATTAAATGTATACTTCTTAGAAAATTGGCTAAACTTGGATCTACACTCAAATTCTTGATGTCCATACCTATTACAATGATAACAACAACCATCAAACTTGGGAGTGACATCGCTCATACTAGTTTTGCTCTTGTATACATTTGTTGTGTGTCTAAGCTTTCCAAAATGATAACATGTTGGTTTCTTTGGATTTGGACTAAGGTGCACATTTCTTTTCTTAGTTTTCTTTAATGATTCACCTTTCTCGATAGTGGAGTGGTTGGTATAGTCTAAGCCAAATGTGTCTCTTGGTCACATTTGTCTAAGTTTGAGTTGTTCATCCAATAATTTGATACTTTCTTGTGATCTCTCCATTGTCTCAAGAAATTCTTTTTTAGACTTAATTTGACTCTTCAATCTTTCATTTTTAGTCCTTAACTCAACTATTTCTTCCACCTTCATGGCAATTTCATGATTCACATTAAGTAGCTAGTTTGTCATGTCCTAGTGGTTTTGTGTCAATCTTGAAATCTCTTTGTCTTAGCATCCACTCTTGAAACAATTCATCTCTTTTCTTCTTCCTTTATTTGTGTTTCATCCTTAGTTTTTCTCTTTTGTTCAATTACTTCACACATCCTTCTGGATTGTACTTCTTGTTCCCTTCTTAGTGATTTGATTTGCTTGGTAAGACTATGGTTTTTCTTCAATAGATTAGCTATATCAACATTAAATTCATAAAAAATGTTTCCATTAGATAATTCTTCTATGACTTTCTTCTAGTAGGTTATATCATTGGTTTTTTGGGTAATTTATTTTCTTTTATTCAATGACTGCTTTAGATTGTTCTTTAGTTCATTCATTTGATTCATGGCTATCCTCAACTCCAATATTTGATTCTCAATGGTCCTATCCAACCTATACTTCTCCATGACTTTGATCTTGTACTCTCAAGTGAAAAAACTTTCAATAAAAGAACTAAGCTTTGATACCAATTATTAGAATAGTAAGAATATATATGATGCTGAGAGGGGGGTGGGGGGAGGTGAATTAGTATTGTCTAAAACTTTCACTTTCAAACAATTTTAGCATTTTCACTTTCATCTTCTATAACTTGGTAATTACTAATGCTTTGTCTCAATGACTTGTAAATGAGAACTGAATTACTAATCTACCATTCTCAATCTAAAACATATAAGCACATGAAACATAACAAATAACACAATCATTTAGTATTTCATAAACCCTTGGTCAGAGGGAAAACTATGATGGGGGTGGTACCCATAAATCCATTACTACTCCATTAATAAGTTGCCTCATTAGGGATATAATGTTTTCCACTTCTAATGACTTACTTAGTTAAGACTATACAATAAGATCTATAAGGATCTATCTTTTACAAGGATTTTAAAACACTCTTCAAGTGTATTCTCGGTTAAACGATTACATAAAAGATTATGAAGTCTGCCTTTTTCAAGGATTTTGTAAACTAAGTATATAGTGGTTAAACAATAGAAGCAATGATCTTTACAATATAAACTAACTTCACTTGAATAGATCCTTCTTCTAGTCTATAGTTATCACCTTCTTATGATAGATATGTAATTCATTCCAAATCTTTATTTGTTTTTTATTACTGACCTTTGTACTAAACCTTGATCTCTATTACTTGCTTCGATACCGCATTCGTCACACCTTCAACAATAATTATTCAACAAAAACTAACCAACAACTACAAAATTGTTTTGTACTACCTCCTTTATAGTTTTCTTTAGATGTTTCATAGCTTGACCTGATTAGGGTTATCTAGAATTTTTGTTTGATCATGATAAAAAAATCTAACTTTATCCAACCTTTCCTTTATTTTAATCTTTATCTTTATTGGTCCTTCCAACCTTTTAATCATAAATAACCAATTCACATTCTTAAATAAAATATTTTAAAATATTTACCTTGATCTATGAACCATTTTCCTTTCTTGGTAGGATCGTGTAGAATTAAATTATGTGCTAGCTCAAACTCTAATGTCACCTCTTAAGCACTCGGTAAATACAGAATCCTTACTTACTAACAATTGGTAAAAAAAAATTCGTCATCCTCTATGTAGCTCAATAAATTTTGAACTCGGTATATTCTAACTTCTCTTTAGCTATGTATAGGTATAATTTATTAGTGAATACTTGAGCTCAGGTATACTTAACAATATTCACTTAACTCCTCCTTCACTACTTAGGAAATATAGTAGCTTAGTTGCAATACACATTTTGATGCTAACAGGCAATGTAATTCTTTGTAGAAGTAACACATTATTGTGGTGGTAGGGATAAAGGAGAAAACCCATATGTGGGGACTGTAATTAATAATATTCATTTGCAAAAAAGTATGGACTTCTAATAGTTGACTGTAATGAATTCAAGGTTCATTGTATTTCTTAGATATGGCATAAGACTTGGAGGAATGTTGGGTATTAGAGAAATATATAGAGAAAAATAAGGTATCATCATCAACAATATAAATGCGATCATTTTGAGAGACCAAACATATCTATGGAATGACTCCCTCTTAGTCACAAGGATATAAGAAAGACATGGATGGGAGACATCAAATTCTATTTGATATTATGGACACATAGGATTAACACACATAATGAGGAAGAAGCAAGGACATCAAACCTGGAAGAGCACTGATTCATTGGGTCCTAAGAATAACAATGATATTAGAGGGATTATGTTTGCACTTAGAATATTGAAGGGAGCTTAGAAGGTCTGAGCAATGAATGAGTTTACATAGATAGAATAAGAAAGACCAATGAATAGGAGTGAATGTCTATTTTAGATCAACGTTGTCCATGTTGGACTCTGATGATAGACCAGTAATTATCATTTATAAAGGTGTGGCTCGACAATGGTGAATAAAAAATAATGGTGTATGAGTCACTATCAATGACATTGGACTATAAAGGGAGAGCTATCTCAAAGACACTGATTTGTATCAAAGATTATATATAATAATAATATTAATGATTGAGACAATAAACATTAGTGGTGGAATTTTTTAAATATACCATACTTAGGAGGAAATAGATATCAAAATAACTCAAAGTCAAAATATGTTATTTATTTTCTTAGAGTATGGATGATAAACCATTATGTGAATAATCATTATTCTGGTACAAGACCATCCATAATAGACATGGAGAATCAAAGTAAAAGAATGAAATATACAATGGAAATACTCATATTTTAGGACAAGCTCATTCAACCTATAGAAAGACATAACATAGAATATTGTGAATGTAGAAATAAGAAGATCTTATTAATATATTAATAATGGATCAAGTAAGATATAGATGAAGTTATTGAATAGGAAGAAAATAGGACCTATCCTCAATGCAGATTCCTAAAAGGAATGATCCAAATTGATCAATCACAAGAAAGTGATCAATGCACAAATAAATCAAGCAATGTAGAATATGAAGAAAGGAGTAGATCCTATAATCTTGCTAAGGAAGGTAAGTACTTAAAATATTGAATAAATAGAAGAAAAATACTAACCTTCAAGTAGGATAAATTTGGAAAATGCTGATTTCTAATGTCTGTGTTCAGTTTCACAAAATTTTGCAACCTATTCCTAACTAGAAAGGTTGAGACCAAGAAAACCTTGAAAAACTTTGTCCTATTGAAGTTAGGTTGACCTTGACTCAAATAGAAGGGAAATATCTTACCTCGGGGCATAATTGTACCCTGAAAAGTCCACCTTGACCTACACTGCTCTGACAAAATTTCTATTCACAGATCCCGCAAGTTCGACAAAAAGGGTATCCAAATCTGTACTTTAAGTCACTGTTCCACACTTGCATCTACAAGAAAATTAGTTTTTTTTGTTTGTATGGGGGGTTTGCCTTGGTCAAACCCTAGTTTGGAATCAACATTGAAATGTAATTGAAATTGCAATATTTATAAACAAAGTAAATGGAACTATTCACCTTACTTATATTGAAATCCTTATGGAGGATTCAAATCCTTGAATCCACAAATATAGATGCTCCAAATGAATGTAAAAATGTATGTAGGGTGTCTCAAATCAATGACATTTGATCTTCAACACTAATCTTGAATATTATCTTTGCATAAGAAAAGGCTTGGATGAATGGGGATGGAGAAATCTTCAACAAGAGGGCTCCATAGAGATTGAATCCTTCAATAGCTAATAAATAGACTTTCTTGAATTGGATCTCAAATGCTTGAACACTTGAATGCTTGATAGATAGTAGATCTTCAGTTTATAGAATAATGGGCATGTATTCTTTCATAGTAAGTGGATCATGGATGTTAAAATGAGGGAAGAGGGCTTCCTTATATAGAGATCTAGGGCACAAACTTTTAGAGAAGAATGACATGGGAGCATTAAATCCCAATAAACCTTAACCCTTAGAAATGAACCCTAATTAAATGCAATTTAAGGGTCTACCATTCTGAAACCCCAAATAGCCAACTTGGAAATGTGAAAAATAAAACATTTTGAAGCTCGATATCCCCAAACTCCTAGAACTTGAGAATTGGACCTGGGGTCAGGGACGATGTCGACCCTACCCTAGGTCAAGTTCAAGGTTGACCCTGCCCTGGGTTAGGGTCAAGGTCAACCTTGACCCTTTAGGTCATTCTTGACCCAAAAAGTCAAATTCTTCAATTTTACAGAGAAACTTGTTAGAAATAGGCTGGAAATAGAGAGAGAGAGAGAGAGAGAGAGAGAGAGAGAGAGAGAGAGAGAGAGAGAGAGAGAAGTAGAATAGGGGGGAAAAAACTAGATCCATGCAAATACCTACTCACGTCACTTGACATGACCCCAAACCACTTGCTTGGAGGGCTAAACACTCTTAAAAAGGAAGTGCTTCCATTTTAAGATGACACATTTAGCCTTGAATTTAGCAAGAGTATGGAATCGATTCAAACTCTTGGTAAAGTAGATCATAATGAAAATTTAATCTTATTAAAATCAAAGGAAAAAAGAGATCCTCAATCCCCTAGAGACTAAAGTCTTCGTTAACTCCAAGATTGAAATAAGAGAGAGATATATAGAAAAAGAGAAAAGGAAAAGGAGTGGATTATCTCACCCAATGAGAACTTATGTCCCATTGTGAACCACACAAGGAAACTGCACAACTAGAAAGATGGAATTGAACTGCTTAGTGAATGTGACTACTCACTAGTCAAACCATCAATGATTCACCCTCAAGAATATTGTATTCCATAAGAGTAAAACCAAAAATCAAAAGAGATCCAATGTTAAGGATACCTTTGACCTTAAGGAGGGATCAAGAGATCCTAAAATAGAAATCCATGATTAGTCACTAATCCAAAAAGGGAGAAAAGGTATCTTGAAAAATAATATATATGTATTGAAAAGTTCGTGTGTGCAATAGGTGAGTAAAGCATATGCCCCCATGTTAAAGTCATTGCTTATCACTTTAACAAGAGTGATGGCTTTAATAAAAACATAGACAACTCCATTGACTACATTTCCACTATGAGATGCCCCTAGACAAAGACAAATCAAGGGAAATACTACATTAACATACAAAGTACACATAAGGGACCTACCTATTGTGGGGTCAGTAAGATAATAAGATATCATATATATATATATATATATGATATTATTGTAAATGAACTGACATCATTCCCAAAATAAAGTAGAACTACAATCACAAAGGAGGAAAGATCACATAAGAGATACAAAGATGAATCTTTGTGAACCATGACCTGGAGACCAAAAAGAATAAGTGCTACCAAGTCATGTATCCAAGCAGTTTACACAAGAAAACATGTACAAACACTAACCTAGCTACAACATAACATGAAATTGTTGACATTTTAGTCAAATTTATTTATTATTCAGATGGATAGTTTCTACCAAGCTTATTGTATAGTTAACAATGTTAACCAAGTAATTTAGGCTCTACTGAGTTCTACAGTTGCTACTGAGTATCAGGAATAGTATTTAGTTTGTGTTGAGATGTTTCTACCAGGTTGGTGATTATCAATGTAAACTGAGCTTCATAAGGTTTACCGAGTTTCTTAGTGCAAATTGAGATCTTCAGTGGTTACTGAGTTTATAGTCTCAGTGATGTGAATCCAATGTTGATTGAGCTATGCAATGTCAACCAAGTGATTTAGTTTATACTAAGTTCGTAGCGATAGCATTGATTGAGCTATGCAATGTGAATGAAGTGATTCAATTTATATGCCAGGTTTTTTAGTATTCACCAAGTCACCAAACCGAGTTCAGACTACTTGGAAGTGATCAGTATGAACTAAGCTTCTATGTCTACCAAGTGTATGATGATGCTAAGCACTAACAATGGATGCTAAGTATCAGAACCTAACTGAGTTTTTCTTCAAAACTCGAGTTCCTACTATTGGGCCGACTTTGTGTATTTGGTGAAATTTGTATTATAGCCAACTTTGATGAATTGTAAATTGGATTTATGTATATGTAATGTATTGTATCACATCCAAATATGTATGTAAGAAGCAAAAAAGAGTAGAAGTGTAAAGTAAAAGGCTACAACAGTATAAGGAGTAGTAAAGATTTATTTATCACAACAAGTTCATCATTACACTCAAAGGAATCTCATTCAATAAAGCAAGGTTGTAGATCAAAGATCAGCCACTGGATCAGCCTGACAGGTGGAACATTTAAATCCTTTCACAAGGTAGACTTAATAGTCTTTTGTAAACCTCTTTATTGAGTGCATACTTTATTGTATGTTTGTAAATCCTTTTACAAGGTGAACCTAGCAGTCCTTATGGTTCCTAACAGGGAAAATCATTAGAAGTGATCATTGTAAGCCTTAACAGGCCAACTTTATATTGTAGTACTAAAGCTTGTGGGTATCATCCCCACCCCAGTTTTACTTTCTATTTGGAAGGTTACTAGGTCACCATATTGTGTTTCAAAGTGTTATGAATGTTTTAATGCTTTTAGTTTTTTTCATGCATGCAATTAGATCGAAATACTCATGAAGGATTAATTGGTAAATAAAAATTAAGTTTTATTGGTTACCAATTTACGCCTCCCCTCTTAGTAACTTAGCCTATCATATATTTCCAATTGAAAGAACATATGGAAGAATAGAAATACATGTAGAGGAATAATACAATAGGTTCGATTCTTTTATCACCTTGCACTAACAAAAATTGTATAAAAAAATCTAACAACATTTAGCAAATAAATCACGTGAGAAACACAATACAATAGAAAAACACACAATAAAGGCTACCATGAAGGACTAGCCAATCAAACATTTCGCCTACTCTCCCCATCTCATTGTATATTTTTTGGGGATGGTGGGTAACTTTCAAGTGGGACTATATCCAACATAGTAGGAATGATAGCTAGTTCCAAACAAGGATCCTCTTGAGAATCACAATGTTCAATACTAGGTGTAAGTGTTAATTGTGAGGAAAGCATATTAGGTAAATCAATGTCAATGTCATTAGTTCCATATTCATCATTAACATCATCAGTATCATCAATAGTATCTTCTTCATCTAGATTAATAAAAATAGGAACTAAGATACCAATGGAATCCTTAGAATCATGCATCTTAATATCATTATTCTTAACAACTTCTTCTAACACCTCATGCATAGTTGTATCCAAAGAAGGTAAAGATTTTTGAATAACATAATTATGAGCTTTATCTTGAGCATGACACTTCTACGAAGTTAATTAGTAGATTGATTACATTTTTTCTTGTTTGAAATGTGTTGAGAACTAGGAGGAATAATTACTAGATTCTTCATAGGTTATATAGAAGGATTAATAGGATTATCAACAAACTGAAAAGCAATAGGAGGAGATTGATTAACAAATGTAGAAGCCATAGATAAAGGAGGTATAGAAGGTGTAGGAAAAGGACCATGGTTAAGATCCACAGGAGGTAAGCTTAACATTGAGAATCTTATGATGCTTATAGGCTTGATATGAACAAAAATGATGACCAAGATGAGAAGGACACAACTTAGGTAATGAAGGCCAAAATAATTCAAGTGTAGAAAAATCTTAACTTGAAATTGATCAAAAGTAGGTACAAAAACAAAGGTAGTGTTTACAAGTTTTCCACAAAGCTCAACTGCTAAATCAATAGAACCAACTGATGGATAAAGGAAACCATTACAAGTTTGAATCCACACATTAGATGTATCATAAAAATCACCTTTCAATCCTTTCATAAGAATATTTTCTTCTATAATAACATTGACTAAGGAGGTAGGATCAACAAGACAACCATGAGTGTGTATCTGAGAAATCTTAGCATAACTATAAAGGGGACCATCAAGAGCTTTAATAGTCTCAGAATCATCAAAGGTAATCAAAAGTTCCCAAGGTCATTTTTTCTTAGTTTGTTGTTGAGGTTTAAATTTAGACTTATGTTTTAGTTGAGGTTGAGCTGAAACTTGAGATTGAAGCAGAGGTTGAGACTAGGTGAAGATATAGATTGAACCACATGCTCCACTTGATTAACAACACAATTAAGATTATCCATCTTTGAATCATACATAATATCCATAGAAGATTGATGAGAAATAGTATTAGTATCATGTGTAGGTAAGGATTCATATAGATTTGAATATTTTGATTAGGAGGAGAAACTCATTTATTCCCACTCCCATCAAAATTATCAATAGATAAATCAATTAAGTCCTAAACCTTATGTTTTAAATAATAAAATTTTTTAGTATCATGACCATTCTACTGATAATATTGACAAAAAAATTTAGGATCAAATGATTTAGATGCCATTGTAGCAGGTAAAAGAGGTCGAATAAGAGGTAAAGTAATCATATTAGCAGTTAGCAACCTATTCATAATAGAAAGTAAATATTTAGAAAAGGAGTAAATGTACGATTTAATAAAAAAGTAGTGGATGCAAAAGAGGCATTCTAAGATGCAACATAAACTTGATCAACAACTTCATTTGCTTGTTTATTTATCTTGACATAGTTGTTGAATTTTTGAAATATATTTGCATTAGGAGAAACATCACTTTTATCAATAGGAACGTAAGCCATTGGAGTAGTGCTCTCAAATTGAATCACTTGTAATTGATAATGATGAAGTGTTGTACAAAGTTGTCAAAAATATGTAAGTTTAGTAAGAAAAATCTTATCTCTAATATCCTTTTGCAAATTTGAAATAAACATATGTTGAATATCAATATCAAGAACAAGATAGGAAATCTAAGCATGTAAATTCTTAGATCTACCAATAAATTCAGTCAATTTTTCCTTATAACTCTATTTACAATGCATCAAATCAGTCAAAGACACTTGCAACCCCATGTTGTTTTGAAATTGTTGAATAAAAGCATTGGCAAGTTATGGAAATGAATCAATAGAATAAGAAGTCAAAGAAGAAAACCATTGTAAATCCTTCTAACAATATGTTTGAGCAAAAAACTTAGCTAAATTCCTATGATCATGAGCACGATCACTACGAAGGATTTGAATGAACATGGTCTCCCTTACCATTGTAATTATCAAGATGAGGCATATTAGCTTGCTGAGGAATGAGAGTACAAATAATATCCTAGGACAAACGACTTCCCATGTCACAAGTAGGAATACTAAACTTATTTTGAGTCAAAGATGCAAGTTGTTGTTGTAAAGATGACACAATTTGAGACAAACTGATATGTGTTGAATCATTAGAGGAAGTATAAGGAATAACAACATTAGAAACACTAGGTAAAGTATATGAAACTATAGGAATGGAAGACAGAATTGGAGGAACACTAGGAACTACAGATGGCAGAGGATTACAACAAGTAAAAGGAACATTATGATAAGAAGTTTGTGATGTGGGAAGGGACACAAGAGGAACACTCATAGGAATAGAGGGAATCATCGTAGTCACCAAAGAAGGAGTATAGGTAGGAATAATAGAAAAAGGAATAGAAGAAGGTTCTACACCAGTGATAGGAGGAATCGACCCTAAATCTTGAGCTTCTTAAGCTAAAGGTTTAACATTGGAATGCACAAGGTGAGTAATACTATGTAAGATATTAACACCTTGATCACTATCACGATTTGAAATTTCTTAAGAGCCTCTATAGCTTGAATAAAATCTTGATGATGGTTTTCTTGAATAAGCCAATTACCCATTTTATCAAGTTCAATTGAAAGTTTTTGGACTTGTTCAGAAGGAGCTCTTAAAGCATCATCCTCATCTTGAGATGAGTGAGAAGAGTCTTGCTCCATTTAGAGGATTAGAATCAGGAATAATCAAATTCTCATCTGCGATCCTAAAGAAAGGAGAAGAAGACTTAGGATCAAAGGTACCCATAAGTCTACAACTATGTCTAATCGAAAGATTAGAAGTAGGACTATAAGTAATAAAGCTCAAACCAATTCAATGCAAATGAACTAAAGTAAGAAAACATAAAGCAGATTTTTTTTTTTTGTATTTTGAAAGAGATTTTGCAACTTTTTTTGTATTTTTGTATTTTAAAATGCAAGAGCATAAACTAAATCTAATATTGATGCAAGAAAATATCTAACAAATATGAAATGAAATGTACCACCATGAAATACAATAGGGCATCTAATTCCACAAAAGAAAAGAGGGTAAGCACATTGGGTTCACCAAAATGAATAGGAACAAAATAAGACCTATCTTGAACCCAAATTCCCAAAAGGAATGATCCAAATTGATCAATCACAAGAAAGTGATCAATGCACAAATGAATCAAGAAATGAAGAATATGAAGAATAGAGTAGATCCTATAATCTTGCTATAAAAGGTAGGTACTTAAAATATTGAATAAATAGAAGATAAATACTAACCTTCAAGTAGGATAAGTACTTAAAATATTGAATAAATAGAAGATAAACACTAACCTTCAAGTAGGATAAAATTTGAAAATGCTGATTTCTGGTGTCTGTGTTTAGTTTCACAAACTTTTGCAACCTATTCTAGATTGGAAATGTCAAGACAGTGAAATCCCAAAAAACTTTTGTGCTTTTGAAGGTAGGTCGACCTTCACCTAGATAAGGGGCAAAATCTTACCACAAGGAACAATTGTACCCTAGAAAGTTGACCTTGACTTACATTGCTTTAACAAAAATTTTGTTCATGGATCCTGTAAGTTTGGCAAAAATGGTATTTAAATCTGCACTTTAATTCACTGTTCCACACCTGTATCTGTAAGAAAATTGGTTTGTTTGTTTGGATGGGGGATTTTCCTTGGTCAACCCCTAGTTTAAAATCAACCTTAAAATTTAATTGAAATTTTAATATGTATAAACAAAGTAAATGGAACTATTCACCTTGGTTATATTGAAATCCTTATGGAGGATTCAAATGCTTGAATTCACAAGTATGGATGCTCCAAAGGAATATAGAAATGTACATAGGATGTCTCAAATCAATGTCATTAGATCTTCAACACAAATCTTGATAATATCTTTGCATAAGAAAAGGCTTGGATGAATGTGTATGGAGAAATCCTCAATAAGAGGGCTCCATAGAGATTTAATCCTTCAATAGCTAACAATGGACCTCCTTGAATTGGATCTTGAATGCATGAACACTTGAATGCTTGAATGCTTGATAGATAGTAGATCTTCACTTCATAAAATAATGGGTGTGTATGATCTCATAGTATGTGGATCATGGATGTTAAATTGAGGAAAGAAGGCTTCCTTATATAGAGATCTAGGACACAAAATTCTAGAGAAGGCCGACATGGGAGCATTAAATCCCAATTAATCTTAACCCTTAGAAATGGACATAGATTAAATGGAATTTAAGAATCTACCATAGTGAAACCAAAAATAGCCAACCTGGAAGCAAGAAAAATGAAGCTTTCTGAAGCTTGATATACCAAAACACTAGAAACTTGAAAATTGGACCTAAGGTCAAGGACAAGATTGACCCTTCTCTAGGTCAAGGTTGAGGTCAACCTTGACCCAAAAAGTCAAAGTCTTTAGTTTCACAGAGAAAGTTGTGAGAAATAGGCTAGAAATAGAGAAAGAGAAGCATAGTAGGGGGAAATCAACTAGATCCATGCAAAGACCTATTCAAGCCACTTGACATGACCCTAGATCACTTACTTAGAGGGCTAAACACTCTTAACACAGAAGTGCTTCCATTTTTGAAAAAAGAGGGGTAAAAATGTATTAAGACAGAAAGAAATACAACAAGGAGAGCTCAATAAGGAGCTCGATCCTGAGAAACAAGATCATCAAATTATTGCACCATCTCAAAGGAAAGTTGTCTCCTATCCATAATATTCCAACCCAGATCATGTCTAGAAGCCCATTTGGCTAAACAATCAGCAACTTTGTTCCATTCACGAGGAATATACATGAACCTAATGAATTGAAAAGAGGTAGAGAAGAGAATAATCTGATTAACAACAGTGGCCAGTAGCCAACTAAGATTTTCAAGCTCCTACGAAGAAAGCAAGTTCACCACCACCTGGGAATAAGACTCACAGATAATCTTATGCCATCCTCGCAAGAAACACTATTCCACAACATATAAAATAGCCCGAGCTTCCATGAGATTGTTAGTGAAATCACCCTTATGAACTAAGAAAAAGAATTTAACATCACCAGAACTACAACGAGCCACTCCCCCAATACCAGCAGGGCCTGGATTCCCTTGGGAAGAACCATCAGTGTTAATTTTTAGAACTCCATAGGGAGGAGGAGTCCAATGCCCATCCCCATTTACCCGACCCTTCCTCTGATGTTGAAGCTGCCTAGATGTAGAAGGAAACCTTTGAGCTATAGCCCCATCCCGAAGATGAAAATTGAGGTGATTACATATAGCAACTAGATCCATACCCCCATCGAGCTCATACTACACATGAATAGTTTCTTGAAGAGAATGTGAGATCTTCCACCAAAGATGCAAAACATCTAGCTGAACATCTTTGAATATTCAATGATTCCTCTCCAACCAGATATGCCAAAGCATGAATGAAGGGCCAGCAGTCCAAGTAGCATGGAGAGGAGAAGACTTGGAGGGAGCACTTCCCAAGTGGGCCCAGAACTCAGGCAAAGAGGAAGCATGCCTACAAGAGCAACCCCAAGCACTCCACCAAAGGTGCCATAGCTGAATAGAATAGGAGCAATGGAAGAATAGATGGGAGATAGACTCCTCCCCATTACCACACAAAACACAATAAGAGGGCCCCTAAAATCTACGTTTACAAAGATTATCCCATGTAAGATAGCGTTTGTGAGCCACTAACCACATGAAAAAATTGTCCTTGGACCAAGAAACTTTATTCCAAACTTGCTTCCACAAACGGACCTCAACATCCCCAAATAATTGTCTAGTTATCTCTTGATACCCAGCAGAGACATGATATTTACCAGACAAGGTACCTCCCCAAGCCAAAACATCAAGACCTAGCAAAGAGGAATACTCCCTAGAGGCTAGAATCTAAGAAAGCTCCTGAAAATCTACGTCTGTACCTCCAGGAGGCCAATCAGAAGAATGCTTCCATTTGTAACCAACAACAGGTCCCAATTGAAAAGGAGTCTTGTAATGAGCCACATTATCCCATCCAACAGCATGAAAAGAGTCACAAAAAGACTGAAGATGAGGGTACATGGATACAATGGAAGCGAATCCATCCCAAGCATCAGACCAAAATAAAGCCTGAGAACCACTTTACATATCTAGAATAGACCCCTCTTGACTAACACCGCACCTATCTTCAAAGTATGCCAAACCATTGAGCCACGACCTTCAAGAGGAAGTGTAGAAACAGAGCAAGGATCAACACCATGAAAATATTTATGAGTGATAATATGAGCCCAAATTTGATGTTGTCCAAAGCACCATCACCAATAAAGTTTAGCAGCCAAAGCTTGACTACTCAAGAGAGTAGATCGAAGACCAAGACCACCCTCCTTTTTAGGCCTACAAATAGTTGCCCAACTAATCAAGCTCCATTTAGTACTACACAAATTACCACTCCAAAGGAGTTGTCAAGAAAGAACATCAAACTCCTTGAGAAAATAAATAAGAGCAGCTTGAATCATGCTTCTATAAGTAGGAAGAGCTTGGATAACAGCTTGAAGAAGAGTAACTCGGGTAGCAGTAGAAAGCCATCTATGAGTCTAATGATTAACCTTATCCTGAAGCTTGGTAATCAAATTTTTCCAGAAGAGACGTGGCTGCCTAGAAATAGCAATAGGAATGCCAAGATAAGTCAAAGGAAGTGACCCAATCTGAAACCATAGGATACCAACAATCCTGTGTTGAATAGAATCAGGAGTGTTAAAAAAGTAAATGGAAGATTTGTGCTCATTAAATTTTTGGCCTGAAGTTGCCAAATAAATGTCCAAAGCATTTCGAAAGGCTTCAGCTTCCTTGATCCTAGCATGACCCGCAAGAGCAGAATCATCAACAAATTGAAGATGGGAAAGAGAAGGTAAGCCATTACCCCACCACCACCCCTAAATAGATTTCTGGGACACCTGATACTTAATGAATCTGCCCAACCCTTTAGCCATGATGATGAATAGATATGGGAAGAGAGGGTCACCTTGGCGAAGGCCTCTAGAGGCACCAAATAGCTAAGAAGGTTGACCATTAATAGGAATAGAAAAAGAGGTAGAAGTAACACAACTCATAGTCCAACTCACTCAGTCAGAGCTAAATCCAAAAAAAAAAAGAATACTCCTTAGGAAACTCTATCGTAGGCCTTATCCATATCTAGCTTAACAAACATTGCTCTCTCCCTTGAAGTAGCTATAGAGTGAATAGCCTCAGTAGCAATAACCATCCCATCCCAAATTTGTCTTCTAGCAACAAAACCACCTTGTTCTTCTGTGATAATAATGGGAAGCCACTTTTTAATTCTCTCAGCAATCAACTTAGTAATAAATTTTTAAACCACATTACATAAGGCAATTGGTCTAAAAAAATCCAATTGATTAGCACCCTCTCTCTTAGGAATAAGAGTCAAGAATGTAGAATTCAAAGCCTGAAGCATCTGCTTGCTAGAATAGGATTCCTTAACCACTTCCAAAGTGCTTCCATTTTAAGACAATATAGTTATTATGATAAATGTTGAAAGAAATATATTTAAAAATTTGTGAGGGGAAGTCTATGTAGAAAGTATTGATAATGCAATAAGGGTATTTCATATTTGAAAGAAGTCACATACTTTGATGGATGTGATTAGTTAGAAGGCAATTGAAAGGTTACCCACGCAAAGAGTTTGCCACTTGGATATGTATTGACCTTTGACAATGTATGAATCCCTCCATAATTGGATAGATGGATGCTAGATAATAAAATCAAAATCACCCATTGAGGAGTCATAAGGAAAGGAAGAAACAAATAGAGAAATTAATAAAAAAGAAAATTTTGAGTTAAATGCCAATATTAAAATTGAACAATACCGGAAGTGCCCAACTTGATGATACCGTATATTGGGTCAAATGCATGTACCATTGGAAATTCATATGTAAGAGAAGTGACATCCCTTGATGCTAGAAGGTAAGACTTGTGAACCATTATTAAACATAAACTAATGAGTATTTGTTAACATATGCCACTAGGCATGTTCGATGAATGGATCAAACATAGTAAAACACTTCGATACATTAAAGGTGGTAATGAGGGATTCTATAAGGGGATAAAGGCCTCATGTACTATTCAAATAAATATAGGTAGTGAGGTATGACTTATTATTAATGATCATTCTTTTCTAAGTATAAATAAATATTAGATGGGATATATAACTAAGAATATGCATGACAATGATACATACATACACACACACACACACACACACACAAAATTACATTGCACAGATTCATTCAAAATGATATTTAATAATTTGATATAATATTTGTTAATAGAAAGAGATCTAATATGAGAGAATGTAAGGTAAATATTGATTATTATATTAGTCTCTCTCTCAATTATACATATTATAAGAGCTATTTACCTTGACATTTTCCTTTGAGAATGTTCTTGTAGAAAAAAGGGAGATTGATTATGCAACTATTTTTCTAGGCCAAGATTGATATCAGGTTCAAAGGGAGTCCAACACTTCTTCAAAGGAAACTTTGGATGAGGAGCTTATAAGATTAATGTTCAGAGGGAGTCTTAAAAAATGCATATGAAGAAGAAGATAAAGGATATGCTCCAATTGACCTTTGAAGATTTTGATCATATCAGAATGAGAGGGAGTTTTGACTTCATGTAAACTTTTGGTATCATGTGTGTGGCTACATGAATTAATGGGCCTTCCCCCATACATCATGAGGAAATGATGACTTCCAAATGATCATCACTTGTATTTGTAGAAGTTATTGAAAGGTGATGATCTTACAATAACAAGTAATTTTCTATTATGATGGATATCTTAAGATGTCTATGTAGATCATGATAGATTATACTTTGCATGATAGTAAACACAATAATCATTATGAGGAAGCATGCACACATGACTTATATTTTTTTTCAAGAATGTTAAGAAACTTGATGTTATGAACTTGGCTATTATATAGAGTACTTGGTGAACATCACACAGCTTGATGTTCTAGAAGGCCATTACTCACAATACTTGGTGAACATCTTGCATCTCAATATTTTGGAAGGCCATTACTCAAAGAGTACTTTATGAATATTTAATATTGATATTCTGGGAGACCAATACTCATGATATCAGATTTGATATCAAATTTTTTTGAGTATTTTGTGAATATCCAATGTTGATATTCTAGGAGATCAATACTCATGATATCAGATGTGATGTCAAAACTTTTTCAGTACTTGGTGAATATAGAACGTCAATATTCTAGGAGACTATACTAACGATATCAAACCTCATTTGAGTGCTTGTTGAATATCATGTGTTGATATTCTAGAAGACCAATACTCATGATATGAAATGTGATATCAAAATATTACCTAGAGTATTTGGTGAATATCATGTGTTGATATTTTGGAAGACCAATAGTCATGATCAAAATTATGGATATCTTCCAATCAAAGATATCCTTAAAATTTACTATTCCAAATATTACCAATGGGGAAATATGTCTCGTGTTTATCCTCCTTAGCTATGAGGGAGTGTTGAAGTTTTGTAGCTTCAGTTGGATGATTTGTAGTATAGATATGTGTATATATAATTAAATTATTTATATATTTGAGAAAGATATATTATATACGTACGTACATACGTACACACACACACACGCATAATGATTGTCATTATGAATGGACATGTCCCATCAAGCAATATGTCTATTCGTATCTCATTCTTTATATAAGTGATTCATGCATTTTTTAAACACATATCAATATGTCAATGCTATTACATTTACAACAATCTCAGAAACTCAACAATCTACCTCCAGTAGAAGCTTCAGTTCTTTTCTTGCCTATATACTCTTCTGTGTCCTTAGCCTCATCCTACTTTCCTTTCCAAAATTAGATCTGGTTTGGGAATATGTTTAATGACCCCCTTTTTCATTTTTTTTTATTCTTTTGATGCACCCTTGTTGAAAAGCCTCATAATATATCTCTACTGATTCCACACTTATTTTATTCACTATTTTCCTTATATAACTTAGCTGAGAGACCATCCAATCCTAAAGATTTCCCATTGGCTAAAGACCTAGTAGTTTCTTCAATCTCATAAGTAATGATATCTTTCTCAAGACTATTCACATAGTGTAGAGACTTTCTGTAGCATCAAATTCGTATAGTTTTCTAAAACTTCATTGTTCGTATCCTTGTGCTTTGAAGTGAACAACTTCTTGATAACTCAAAGAACTTATTTTTAATATCATTGTATCCTTATATAATCTATCTTTATTCTGAATTTACTTTATCATCTCCATTTTTTGTTTACCCTTGACTGAGTTAAATAAATAATTTGTTTCATTGTCTCCTTCCTTTATCCAAGTTATTTTGGTGCTAACTTTCTACTCTTGAAATGTATAATTATGTATTATCCTCAACTTCATCTTATTAGTGCATAGTGTTTCTTTAAGATCCTTTTTGGACCCATTTACATTAATATACCTTTCCAAATCATTAACCTTACTCTAATTCTCATATTCAATTCTCCCACTTTCCTCATCCTTCTTTTCCATAATCAACTAAAACAACTTTCACTAAAGTTTAGTCAAGTAATCTCATTGCTCCCTTGTGCTAGATCCCTTATTAAAAAAATGGGAAGGAAAGTAGGTTTTTATTGTATCTAGATATTACCATTAACCTAGAAAATCTTAAAATTATATATATGATTTTCAAGTATATTACTTTAGCAAGAATGGAGGCTAAAATCAGGGAATGATCAAAGAAGGAAGCATCACTAACCTTTATTAGTATATTACCTTCATTTTTATCAAACGAAAATAATAGATAGTTTGCATAAAATGTATAAGTTATATTGTAAATCCTCCACCTACCTACTTTAATGTTGTACTAGGTATACCAAAACAAATGGTTGTTTCTTTTTTTCAAGTGGGTACACCATATTAAGAATCCTTTTACATTTGGACCAAAAGATTTTTTTATTGTCTTTCTAGGTATTTTTAGCACCACCATACAAGTATTTTCATTATACTCCACCATATTGAAGTCACTTGTGATGATCTAGTGAGCCTTAGAAAGGGAAAAGGTCATCTAATTCCAATGAGTAGCCATTTCTCTACAATCATTATATGCATATATTATAGATGACATATGTTTATGCATGAATTTTAGGACCCTTTTATAGGATCTATTATAGGGGGTGGTCCTTTAGATTTAATTTTATCAACCCATCTAGGTGCAATGAGGATTGTAGATCCATCTTTATCCCTTTTGTGATCTAATACAAAACATGTAGTAGGATTCCTAATTAATTTTTTAACATCAACAACATTATTTAAAACAATTTTTTTTTCTTGAAGAGTACTTAACAATATCCTTGTTAAGTAATTACATCAATCTTAAAAATTATATTTTTATTATACATATCTAACCCTAAGACATTCTAATTGACAATTTTTATCATTTTGTTATTTGGCAAAACTGGGTTATTTTTGGTTTTTGTATAATCTAGCAAAAAAAAGGTAGGTCAACACTGTTCTTTCTATTACTATTTCTAAAAGATATTGAATAAGACAATGATTACCCAACCATAGTTTTTCTCTTCTTTTTCACATTCTTACTGATAAATTTTCGCAAATTAGTTATTATCATCCACATGTGTCCACCTCTAGTTTGTAGGAAACAATTTTTTATTAGCATTTTTCTTTGCGAGAGGAGGTTAGGTTAGGGACTCAAGTGGGGAATCATCATGCTCTAAGGGATTCTATTTTAATTGCCTAGAGAATCCTTCTCTTTCATTGGTGGTGGTTAATAAATTTTTTTGGGAATTTTTTCTTTGATACCCATCTCTATCTGTAGGAGGGGGGATGAGTAAGCATCATCTTGAGAGAGAGGATGATTTTGATCATTAGTAGGGATGATATAAAAATCATATTAAAACAAGGGTTATTTAAATAAATTTTGAGATTAGAACCAAGTTCATTTTTAGACTTATCAACTTCACAATTTTCCTTTCTAATAGATATATCATTAGTATCACAATTAGGATTACAAAGAACATTCCGTGAACCAACAAAAACAATTTTTTTTCTCAGATTTATACTAGATTTTTTTCTGAATTGTCATATTTCACAATATTAAAGTTGCCTTTTTAATAATTTTTACTAAAGGGTCCACTACTTTCTAGTGTGACCATTGAGCTTGTAATAAAATCATGCATTGAGCTTACTAAGAAAATATAATTGCAAGGAGAAATCATCTCCTTGGATATTTAATAAGATTCTTTTAGGAATAACCACTTCAATATTCAAAGCAATAAGGAATATTGCACTTAAATGTGGAAGAGTTGGCCTCAATTCTTCAGCCCGAAGAATATGATATTGTGGCTTCATGATTTGAGGAAAAAATGGCCAAAATTCATATTGAACCCCTCAATTTTCATCCAATTAGGGGATGATATAGAAACAAATCTTCATAGGTCTCCCTTGGATGACCATGGAAAGGCAAAACATAGAGACTAACCCACATTTTAGAAACCCTTTTTAACAATCTTTTCTTGCATTTTATGAATTTTAAGAAACACCATAAATAATCCTTTTTGCACCTTACAATGAAAACTAACATACATGCCTAATTTCTTACCCCCAAAATTACTCAAATAGTGATAAAAAAATTACAATAGCAAAGAGATTTGGAGTTTATTCAAACAAATAAGATAGCTATATTTTCAACCTTGACTGCTTAGTTTAATGGCTTTAAATATGTCCTCATTTGGAGTTAATGTGAGGATCTTTGTGATAAGAGAAGAAGACTTACCATTTCTTCTCCCTTTGGGGTCTCCATCTTCCATCTCATAAAATATCCACACAAGTCCCAAGTACTCCTCCTAATTATAGTCTAGAGTGCTTTAAGACTATTTCATGAAATGCAACAGATGAAGGGAAAATGGTAGAAATGTTCTAAAAAACCACCGCTTTGAAGGCTATTTTTGAAGCCTTAACATTTTCATACACGATCCCTTGCCATTTCCAATATTAATAGTGTCAAATTGTATGCCATTATTATTAGTCATAAGACCTTAGATATTATAAATTTAGTATTGGGGCTTTGGGGGTACTTGAACCCCATAGGAGAAAATGGGAAGGACAAAGGCTTGCACAAGAAAAGGTAGTTAAAGACACATAAAAAAAGGGAAAACATAAAATAAGAACATACAATCACAAGAAACCAACCTAAAAGAACAAATTGACATGGTATACAATGAAATAAAGAGATGAAAGAACATGTTAGAGAGAAGAACATACAAGCTCTAAGAAAGATGAGGTGGTTTTTTAGCTCTTGCATAGTGGGCCTTCAAAATTTTGCCAGTGCTCCACCAATATTTGTAGATTATTAAAAATATTGTATGTATGTATGTATGTATATGTGTGTTTTTACATATAATGTGTATGTATACATATATATGTGTATATATGTGCATGTGTGTATCTATATACTTCTTCCAAAGCAAAGGAAGGAAAGGAAAACAATGCTTTGCCTTTAATGTTGATTATTTAGGACTTATTTTTTTCTTAAATTATTTTGAAGGAGTATTCTTCAATTTTTCTCAAATCTTTTAATTGTGACCTTCAAGATTAGTTTTTCTTTTAGATTAAAAATATCCTTGTTCTTTTTCATTTTTTTTATGGAGCCTGCAAGGTACCAACCAACAAGACTTGACCCCAAGTAGGCTCATTGAAAACCTCTCAACTTCACCAGTAGACCAAAGACCCATTGACTTTTTCATTTATTCTTATTAATCACCATACTAAAAAGTAATAATTTATATTGAAAATATAACAAATAACCATTTTTTTACAACCCACAATTTGAAATCCAAGTACAAAAGAATCAATTGTTTTACAAGCATTTGTTAGAGTTTCTCTTTAAAAACAACATTAAACTAATGATGAAAAGGAAAGTCTTGGAAGTTTAAGATATATTTATATTAGATTATAGGTTCTTAGTTTTAATTTATTTTAATTAATTTATTTAAAGTATTATTAGTAGTTGCCGGTAGCTAAGTACTATTGTGATATTTTTCGAATTTTATATTTAAACTAGTGATTAATTTGTTTTGTTTTCTACGTGTTTGAATTAATCAATTTTTAAATTTCCTTATCAAACTATTACATTACATATTATAGATGCAAGATTTTTAACTTTACAATTTTTAGAAAATCAATTCATTTACTTCTTATATTGGTACAGTATGGTGGATTGTAAAGCTAATAATTTTTAAGATTGATTTTTCATTAATGTTTAATAATTTTTTGAATGTAAGTGCGCTGATTTAGATTTTTATATTTTAATATTATATTTTCTTATAATATAATTTTTGTCATTCAAAAAATACAATATTATTTATATTATATAATGTTTAAGAAAGATTATTTTATATTATTATTGTGAAAATATTACTATTTTCATATTATAATTTATTTATAATATATTAATAATTAATTTTTAACATACTATAATAAATTTATTAAATTAAAATTAGATTTATATAAAAATTAAAGACAAGTACTTAGCTACTATGTGACACTTGTTTTATTTCTTGTTTGAAGGAAATTTGAATAATGGTGTTAGGCACAAATAAAACAATTTTGAAAAACATGAACTACAAGATAAAGCAAATTTTGTAAACTTTAATTATCATTATTAATACAATTTTCTATTTAAATTATTTAAACAATATTCTATCACAATAATATTTACCAAAAAATAATAAAATCAGAATAATAATAAATTTTTAATATTATTTTATCTTAAATTTCACTATCATTCATAAGATAATATTTATATTAATTTAAAACAAAATATTTACAAAATAAACATCTTATAAAAACAAAACGTGATTTCAGCTGCAGAAGCGTTATCCGTGGTAAGCATGGAAATTGCAATTTGCATTCATAGTCCATCTACAAGGAATAGAATAAGTCTTCAGTAAAGTACAAATTTAAATTAATATAAAATCGGGCACCCAGTTTTTCTACGTATCAAATTGTCAAAAAGTGAATGATATTTGTATATTACGTGACGTTTGTTTTAACGTTATTGATCAAAATTGACCATTAAAATTGACTCAATAGTTGAAAAGTTATCTAATATAAGTTTTAGTGTTGGCTTTTATAATATCTGTTGAATGCAAATCAATTAAGAACAAATAATATCTATAACAATGACTCTTGTCATTTAGAAACTTCAAAACTATAAATTATTATATCATAAATGTTAAAATTTATTTTTTAAAAATTATTGTACATTTATGTAAATCAAATTATTTAGAATATATACATCACATTATCTTAATTTATGGATGATGAATTGTAATATTATAAGAGAGTGTATGCATAGATAAAAAGTTATTTTCATCTAAACTATCTTGAAGAATGAGTTCAAATCATACAAAAATATAAGATATGTATA
Organism: Cupressus sempervirens; assembly: GCA_028749045.1. Classification (NCBI taxonomy): domain Eukaryota; kingdom Viridiplantae; phylum Streptophyta; class Pinopsida; order Cupressales; family Cupressaceae; genus Cupressus; species Cupressus sempervirens. Next base: position 304,892,414 of record CM053787.1, on the reverse strand, counting down.
CTTGAAATATGAAATAGTCTTATTATGAGCAGGTCATCCATCTATTAGTTAATGAGTACTAAAAAACTATACAGTTAAATTTGTTATTAGTCATATAGACCTAAAAGCAGATCATAAACTATTCCATTTTCATCCACAAATAAAATATAATAGAAAACTCAAAACCATACAAAACTACAACTATGCGTTCTCCGAAGAATTGAATACCAAATTCAAAATAGAGGCACTTCCTTAAAAAATTCTCCTTCAACTCACACAGCGCGTTCAATTCAAATTTCGAAGTTTGAAAACAGAAATATTAGTTTTCAAAATTTGAAGTTTGAAAAAAAACAGAATACCTAGCTGTAACGCTTACGGTCGGCAAAGCAATTGTATCGTGATATTGAACAGGAAAAAGCAAGGGAGGTGAGCAAAATACACGTTGCCATTACCTCACCAACTTATCAAACTTTACAAAATTAAAGAAGGAAGATAACCCAAATGTGTTTTAAGCGTATAACAGCTAAAGTCAGGCTTGTGCTCGTCATTTATAGAGGCCAATGAATAACAAACTCCCAAAGCCCAACACACGCCTTAATTTTTCTCTATTCAAAAATCAGAACCCACTGAATAATTAAGGCAGCCACTTTTGTGAACTTTCCTTGAGCCAAGCAAGAATTTTGAATATTGTACTGTTAGACTCACAAAATAAGGGAAACAACGGTGAGAATCAAAAACTGTGAAGCGCATGTTTGACATTGGAGTTTTATCAACGCTTAGAAAGAATTGGTCCTGCTCGAATTATGTGAACAGCAGAAAATTCAACCCTGTAAAATTACTGCGCACGCCGTTTATGATTTGAATGCCTAAAAAGTTAGTGTTGATCTCTTCAACGCAATCCGCAGTCAACCCCCGGCATGTCATTTTACACCGGTAATATTCAAAACCAATCTTACAGCTTTATGGACTTACTTTCTCTCTATATATACATTGTCTATATCCTATCTTGGAGCTCAAACAAGTCTTGCATTTGTTTATATCTGAGGCATTCATTGAAGGCATCGATATATTCATAAGCATAAAGCTTTTCAGAATCTGGGATACAATTGGATACAATTGTTTTGAAATCATGCAAAAGATGACCTTGCTGTTGCTTATTGTTTCCTTCACATTCATGGCATTCAGTTTTCAAGGCGCCCATGCAGGGAGAATTCTCACTACAAAATCCATAGAGAAAAACTATTTTGATGGATCTGAAGAAAAGACTGAGGTTAAAATTCATTTCGGTCATTCTGCATCAGAGCTGAATGTCAATGCAGAGCCTTATCAACGCCCATCCACATCCAAACACAGCCCTGATGTGGATCACCTGCAAGTAAGAGCTTCTGATAAGGAAAAAAGTACCTTGAACAATAAGCTGCCATCAGGGCCAAGTCATGGTGTTGGTCATGCATACATCAATGCCAGTCCTGTAAAAGCTAATGGGGGATCATCCAGGCTAATAGTGAGGAATAAGCTTCCTTCTGGTCCGAGTCCAGGTGTCGGTCATATGTCTATCAACACCAGCCCTGTAAAAGCTAATGGGGGATCATCCAGGCTAATAGTGAGGAATAAGCTTCCTTCTGGTCCGAGTCCAGGTGTCGGTCATATGTCTATCAACACCAGCCCTATGAAAGTTGATCGGCTTATATTGAAGAATAAACTTCCTTCTGGTCCAAGTCCAGGCGTTGGACATATGTCTATCAACACCAACCCTATTAAAGTGGATGAAGGATCAACGAGGCTCATATTGAAGAATAAACTTCCTTCTGGTCCAAGTCCAGGCGTTGGACATATGTCTATCAACACCAGCCCTGTTAAAGTGGATGGAGGATCAACAAGGCTCATATTGAAAAATAAACTTCCTTCTGGTCCAAGTCCAGGGGTTGGAGATATGTCTATCAACACCAGCCATATTAAAGTGGATGGAGGATCAATGAGGCTCATATTGAAGAATAAACTTCCTTCTGGTGCAAGTCTAGGTGTTGGACATATGTCTATGAACACCAGCCCTGTTAAAGTGGATGGAGGGTCAATGAGGCTCATATTGAAGAATAAACTTCCTTCTAGTCCAAGTCCAGGGGTTGGTCATATGTCTATCAACACTAGCCTATAAAAGTTGATGGAGGATCAACAAGGCTTATATTCATGAACAAACTTCCTTCTCTAGGTGTTGGTCACATGTATATCAACACCAACCCTATAAATTGTAAAGATACTTGCAAAATGTAATTGGAAATAGTTCAGTACAAGCATCCTCCACAACTTGTAGAAAAAGCGTGAAGATTCAAGTATACCAATATAACATACATAAGATAAAATGCAAAGAATATGTTTTGTACAAATACAACATAGTATTGAGTGTTTTTCAAAGTAATTCTCTATGGATACTAAATTTGTATTGAAAGAGTAAATTTCTATGCGGTAATACACTATAATTAATATTTGATATGTTAAATTTTTGTTCCAATGCAAACTTTAGAACCTTTGAGAATTGAATAAGAATTCTTCCTTCCTCTAAATAATCAAGTCCACAACTAGTCAAACTACAAGTATGTATTCTAAACCACCTTTGAAATCATGGCCAAAAGTAATACTCATTTAAAGTATTTATAAAGAAATAAATATAAAAAGTGGGAAGATTCCTAGTAGTAACTGTTAGCCATATTTGCCCTCCCACCAAATTTGATTTTTCTTATCAAACATGTCCAAAGGTCATATCGTTTCAAATATTCAAATGATCAAATGTTATATAAGGATCTATTTAAAACTTTGGTCATATATTTTTTTCCTAAGTCTCATGACCTTATTTTCGTGTTATGCCTTTGAACCATTTCAAGTTGTGACCGTGCGATCGCCCTTTGGTTCACATAGTCGTGGTGGATTAAGCGTTAATTGGAGTTCAAGTGGTGAAGGTGCGATGCCATTATGTTCGCATCATCATAGAGTTAGTTGGCTTAACTAGAGTCAAGGTTCAGAAGGCGCGATGACATTTTTTTTCGATCGGTCATAGGGTTAATTTGATAGACCATGGTTTAAGTTGTGGTAGTGCAATAAGGGCAAAATCTTCAGTGTTTCAGAGATGCATTTTGCACTATTAGATATTTCAAATCTATGGCCAACGTGCTATTACAACGTGTTAAAAAGGAACTATAGTTAGAGTTGCGATCAAGCAATTTCCTTTGTTTTGCTTGGTTGCAAGGTTAAGACGTGAACCTTGGGTCAGAGTAGTGATGGTGCAAGTCTGGTTAAGATCTCAGTTTTGCAAGGTTGCGATGGTTAGTAGGAAATGTTGGAAATAAGCTGCAAAGAAACAATAGATAGTTGGTCATAGTTTCACAAGTAATAACTATTAATGAAGAAAGGTGGTGGTGAAGCTACAAGCATGAGTAGTCAAACATTAAACATAAGGTTGGATGTTGGTAGAGTTGTAGAATGATAAAGATTGATTGGTCGACATGGCACACCTTGAAGGATTGACTCCATTTGACTGATGACCTAGCTGATTTGGTGTATCAGTTACAGAGGAAGCAACTCTTTGATGTAGATCTGATCTTTTTGATCTCCTTCAACCACTTTTCATTGATTCCTAGGTCTGATAAAATGCAAAGGAACACTCTAGCATCTCCTGCTGATCCATCCACTCGACTAGAAGTTAATGATGGCCATTTCTTGACCTCTCAGAGCATGGCATGGTAAACAAGTGAATTTCCAGCATCCAAATTTGTACCATGATTAGAGATTTTCTAGATTTGCAATAGTGGTTGGATGTAGTGGTTGTAGAGTAACTTTTAAGCAAAAATATCTCAGTTATTCTTGAACTATAAAGGTAAAGTTGTAATCATTTTTTGGGATTGAATCTTCTTTGTTTCTCTCACATTGCTCTGCAATTCACTATAAAATCCCTTTGCCTTTGGACCTAATGACATTTTGTCTTATCTCTTTTAGCCATTAATGTACTGTGCAAGATCTATTTTCCTTTCTTTAGTGTCTTGTGACTATCTGTAACTTGCATGATTGTATCTCTTTTGACCTATGGATAATATATAAGTGAAATCTCTTCTTCCTTGTGTTATTCATTTTGGTTGTCTAATCTATATGTGGTTGTTGGATTTAAAAAAGTTCAAATTTGTATATCTTGGATGTCATAATAGTTTAGTGTACATGTATGTGCAGAGATTGGTTTGAACACTCTACTTAGGTGTATCACCTCCTTAGGATATATTAGGTTGATGTTCTATGCATGCCTTCTTCCTTTTTCCGATCTAAGAGTAGTTAGGTGCATCCTGATAGTAAAGGAAGCTAGCCTTCTCTAGAGACTCAACCTCATAGTTCAAGTCCCACAACTTGGAGGTTGTTTCCATGTTCCACAAGGTTATCCTTAGGTAAAAACTTTGGACAAGGGCACAAGCATTTGTGACAAAAATAACCATTTTTATATTAAGTACTTATCTTCTTGAGTTCCTCTTTGTCTTTCCCATATGTTAGTAACCCCTTCCACCTAGTGGAAAATGTAGATCAATTTTTTTTTACGTCATTTCCTACCTTTGAGAGAGATCCCACTAGCTCTAGCAATGACTTCTTTATTGATCTCAAATGAAATTCCATCAATAGTTACACACAATCATTCCAAGAGTTCATGAATTGCATCGAAACATTCTCATCATAGCCCTTAATGAATTTCATGAAAGGAACTAGACCCCACTTAGACAGATAAGTCCAAGTTGCTTCACTATTTTTGATGGAGTCCCTGGTCTCATTCAACTCAATATACACATTATTCCCACCCATCTCAACACTTTCCCCTAACTCCACAACTAATTCCTTTGAGGAATATGACATAACCTCACCTTCAACAATGAGAAAACCCCAAAAACTAGTTAAGTAATCCACCATCCACTATTTATAGATAAAAAAAGTCAATAAGAAAATAAAAGTTAATGAGAATGATGTCGAGATCATAGGTTTCTTTCACATGTGAAAAAAACATGAAATTACTCCACTTAGTATGCCACCACAAAAGGAAATAATGCTAGCTTATATCATTATCTTGCAACTCATTATTATCAAATAAGATCATCCTTCTTTTACTAACAAAATCCTTTCATATCCTATCTTGAAAACTAGGAATATTTTTTGAATAGAAAGATAGAAATACATATAATAGATGGCTATCATTATTTTAACAAACCCATTCAAATTATAGATGTACTTTTCATCCACCCAAAAAGTGGTTGTCCAAAATATGTCACTACAACACTATCACGTGTAGGATAGGTGTATCAAATCCATCAAAATTAAATTTCTTCACTCCCTATAAGGGTTTAGGTAGATGTTTGAAAAACTTCCAAGTCTCTCCATAGTTGTAAATCCAACGTGTCATCATCGCATGCAACTTGACCATATGTCACCTAGTTCCTTTCACAATAAATGTGTTGAATGCCCACATCATGTAATCTACTAATTAAAGTCCTAATATCACTGATAATTGTAGCCACACTCTAGCTAATTTTCCTATGACCCCTAGCTGCCTCAATTATGAGGGTCAGTGCAAGAAGTTGGATCTCACTTTTGGCCAAAAAGTGGAAGTGTTTTTCCTAATTTTGAAATATATTGTCAATTAATGCCAAAATTTGAGGCATTTAGAGATTAAATATAAAAAAAACTTTAGAAATAAAAACTGTAGTGCCTTGAATCTACTTTTTGAATATGTAATTTATTTGTATACACATATAATAGATTTTTTTTTGGTATGGATCTTTAAAAACTACTTTCTTCAAAATGTTTGTTTCAGGACCATACCAGACTTGTGTACGGACACCATAATTTGACACAACTAAATGAATTTTTGTGAATCCTTTTAAATAAAGTTACTCAACACACCAAAGATTGATGAGAATAATTTTATTCAATTTTTTTATGATTTTTTTAAAAATTAAATTTTAATTGATGATTAAGCTAATTTCTAAAACATCTCATGTACAAACACCATAATTTAATCAAAAAAATTATTTTTGGACTTTTTTTCAACTTCAAAAGAATTGTGTGAAGATTGATGATATGTGAATTAATTTTAAAAATATGAAAAATTAAAAAAGTTATTAAAGTTTTAGTGAATCTCACTATTTTATGTTTAAGAGATACTTTTGATTCATAGATAATGGAATAATAGAAAATAAACTCATAACACTATAAAATTTAAATTTTTGAAATTAGAATAGTAAGACCTATAATGGGTTTTTGTTTTGTCAAAAAATTCAATGGGGATGACCATATAAAAATTATGACAATCCTTGAAATTGTCAATTAAATGCCTTGGAAAAAATTTGGTTTATAAAGGCATAGGCTTGGTCCCACTAAGCCTATGCCATACCTTTCCCCAAGACAAAACCCAATGCAAATTCTTGCTAATGCAATTAAAATTGGGCATCCGATCTGAATTTAGCAATTAATCAAATCGAGTACCCGATTATTTGAAATTTGGATACCTGATTCTAATGCACCCGTTGGGCCCCAAAAGATGCCCCACAATGCACTTTTCAATGATTGCAATAATTGAATGACAGTTTTGATCTGCAACAACAAATTTTTGTCCCAATTATTCTCTTTTCTTGTCATCTTCTACAATTTGCAAGCTATTGATTTGAATTCAAAACTTGTGCAAACATGGTATCAAAAAAATGAAGAAAGAAAAAAAAAAAAGTTCTAACAAATGAGGAGATTACAACAAAAAAAGAGAATGAAGCACAACATCAATGATAGAGAAGACAAAGAATTAGAGAATTGAGAAATCTTTTAGAGGAGAAATACATTAAGGATACCACGATAGATGAAGAGGCTTAAGAAGAGAACCCAATACAAGGAGATTCAAGTGCACATTATAATTAAATATTCAATATAGGTGTGTCTCCAAACCCTAGAGTTTTTTTCTCACGATGAAATTAGTGATTTTTTAGAAGTAGGTTACGATTTAGATTTTCTTCATGAGAATAGATTGCCAAATGATGATGCACAAAAAATTCCAATGGAAATGCATGCCCCAAAAAAAAAATACCAAGAAAAAATGAAAATGAGATTCAAATTCCAAATAACATTGAAAATGAAATGCCAATTGAAAAATTAATGTAGACACGAAAATACCAATTACTAAACAAACATGTCAAAATGATACTGAAGTGCGTGAACATAATTTTTATTTTCCTAATGATGTGCTAGATAATCTTAAGGGATTGGTTTCATGAAGACAAATTAGGACACATGCTAATAGTTTATATAGACTTTTTTTTTTTTATATTAAGAAATTTGGGTTTCAATGTTAGATGATGTTGCAACTAATTAAAATGTCTAAAATGCAAAAAATAATGAAAAGGTTAGGAATGTCTGCAAAACCCAAGAATAAAAATGAGTCTTAAAACAAGTTGTATCCACTGTTGCTAGTTCCTTTGATGTTATTGGAAAGAGAAGTCACTCTAAAGAGAAGAATGCAACACATCGAGCAATAGCAACAACTTTAGTTAACAAATCAACTACTGAAAAAAGATTGATTAGTAACATAAGTGGATATCATAATGTGAATCATAAGACTTTAGAAAGAGTTGTAAAGAGAAGGGTTAACTTTGAATGTGATCCAACAAATAGTTTGTGGACTTCTAGTGGTAGAATCTCAAGATTTGATATGAAACTTAATAGTAAAGTCAAAAGTTTGGTTGAAATTTTTTGGCATGATAATATAAGAGTATCACCTAATTCAAGAGATGTTCTTAAATTGAGAGTTGGCTAAAAAATACGTGATCCACATCCTAAACACCTTTTGGACATGATTCAAATTGAATTGTTCAAATTTTTTTAGATGATAAGGTGTTAACTATTACCATTAGTCAAAGATCTTTTGAAAAGTGCAAACCATGGTATGTAAGGATTAACAAGGAAAGAATCACATGTTGTTGTAAAACCCATGTTCAATTTTGTTGCCATTATGATGTATTTTGATCTATACATGGTACCATGAATAGTAAAAAAATGTTGTAGGAATGTCGTATAAAAATACCACCTCAAACTATAAAGGATTTCATATCAGGTTTGTTTTGTAAGCCAACTAATGACCAATATTTTCTTTTCAATGCATATCTTTTTGGTACATGCGATATGTGTGTCAATCTTTCTTTGTTAGATGAATTTTTGCATGAATTTTTTTTGACTCCTTTTGGACAACAATTAGTTGATGTAAAAAGATTCAAAACTATTGAATATCCATTGAAGGATGGGAAGATTGGAAGAAGGTGCAATCTATTTACAAATAAAGTTAGTTGTCATGCATTTATGGATGAGTTTAAGAGTGTGATCATACCAAAATATGTTAAACACTCTCAATATGCTAGATGGCTTGATGGACAATTTCACACATGTTATTGCCCCTAAGTAAATACTTCATGTCATCAATGTGATTCCACTTGAGTAGATATCCACCTTGACAAATTTTTTTCAAAATTTACAAAATCAAAATCTTCAATATCCCCCTTTTTTGACATTTATGTAATTCGAGTGGTACACATGTAGTGTGTTTGTCCAAAAATATCTTATGCATTTGCATGATGATTCCAAAAGTAATTGTCTAGTTGTAGGAGATACCTATAACGAATTTCTAGTTGATTTCAACTCTCCTTGCAACTTGTCAATTGACTATTGAGTCTCTTGGGTAAAGATATCAAAATCACATAGTTTTGTGTATATAGAATAAATGTTTCTCAACATTATCTTCACACCTTGTATCTTAGTTGCTAAATCAACCTGAATAAAGGAAATGACACTAGGTATCTTATCCATAACTTTGGTGTGAAAACTCTTCTCAAACCATTCAAGCAATTTTACATTGGTCTCTATGTCTTCATCTTTTATTTTGTTAACTATATGTACAAGCTTCTCAATAACGAGTTTATTTGCAAAAGAATTTGAAATATCAAATGCATCTACAGAAATATCTTTAATATGATGAAGCACCTATTTTTGTTTTTGCTTACGTCTCAAAATTTCTTTCCTTGACTTCATTTGAAGTTCCTCTTGAAGAATTTTCATTTCCTCAAGTGTGATTGTTGTGGGATCAAATTGTGGTAAAAAAATCACCTCATCTAAACTCACATCATCAAATGATGTAGTTTTAGTGCTCGATGGGGTATTGGTAGTCAACCTTGCTATATGCAATGGTGTTTCTTATGAACTTGACCTTTGAAGAGTTTGGATATTAGAAATAGGTGTAGACACTGGTAAAGTGACCAATGTCTATACATCTACATGTTCCTCTATTCCAATAAGCATCTTATCATCTTCTTTGTGTGAATCATCCTTTTGATTCTCTTCCTTGTCAATTTTATCTTCATTTCCCTCTATTATCTATTTTCACTATTTGTGGTAATCCAAAACTGTGTAGACTAGGCAATGATGCAACTTATGTTTTTGCCTCTATCTCTTTCATCTCAATGGCTACAGTAGGCATTGAAGATGATACATTATCTCACCTTTCTATTAGGAATTACACTTGGATTTTTTTGATGTTCTTGTGATTCCTTCTCTTTTTTCTCTGCAACATTGGATGACACTGATGATATGTCTTGCTATTGCTCATTTCTAGTGGATGTTATACAAGAGAAGAACTGGATAAAATTGATGATTAGATTAAGAATATACAAGCTGATAATAAGGTCATGTTATCTATGTATGAGGATATCCAGGATATGCAAGGAAGAACACACACCCAATTATGAGAAGTGGATAAGTACTATAATGTGGCCAGCTTGGATATTTCTAATGAAAAATCTAGATGACAACTATGCTCAGTAGAAACAGTTATAAAATAATCTTGAGCATCATTTGAAGTAGTGTCCTCTGAGGAAGATTTCAAACACATTTTTAAAATTGAGGAGACATTGAGGGATTTGGGGTCTAAGTTGGATGATTTTACAGAAGTGAGGCAAGAAGTTTGCAATTACCAAAATCATCACTCTTTTTTGCAAACTCATCAATCTTTACCTATAAACTTTCTATTACTTTATGAGTAGTTAGATTCAAACATTTATATGCTTTTTTTTTGTTGGAGTATCCCAGAATTATGCCTTCATCATTTTCACATCAAAATTTCCTTTCCTTGTCTCTTTTAAGATATAACATTTTCTTCCAAATACTTTGAAATAACAATCATTAGGTTTATGGTCATAACATATTTCATAAGGTGTTTTCTTTGAATATTTCTTCAGCTAAACTCAGTTTAAGGTATGAACTGTAGTGTTGATTGTTCCCTTCTAGTTTTTGATTTCAAAATTCTTCTCTAACATTAGTGTTCTAGCATAATCCATGATGGATCTATTTCTTCTTTCTATTATGTCATTTTTTTGAGGTGTACCAGGTGCAGATACCTATCTTTTGATTCCTCTCTCATTGAAGAATTCATTGAGTTCATTTGAGATGAATTCTCCTCCTCTATTTGATCTTAGACATTTCAATTTCTTCCCTTTTTCTTTTTCCACTCTAGCTAGATACCACTTGAATTTTTGAAATGCTTTGATTTATCCTCCAATAACATTACTGTCATCATCCTAGGATAATCATCAACAAATAAAATAAAGTACTTATCTCCACAGTAGCTTTTTGTGCCAGTAGGTCCACAAGGGTCTGTATGAACCAACTCCAACACTTCTTTAGAATGATAGTTCTTGCTCTTGAAGTTTGTCTTTCCCATCTTACCAATTTGACAATTCTTGCACATGACCATGTCAAGTTTCTTAAGACTTGGAATGTCTCTCACTCTTCTATTCTTTCTTATGTTGACTAGGTTATAAAAATTCACGTGACATAATCTCTTATACCATAACCAACTTTCTTCTACTTGAGCTAGGAAACATGAACTTTCAGTTATATCTAGATGGAATAGATTACCTTTTGTTTATTTTCTAGTCCCAACTAGATTTCCTTTCCCATCCAATAGTTTGGCCTTTCTATTCAGGAATTGTAGCTTGAATCCAATGTTTTTCAATTGAACCACACTAAGAAGATTGTGTTTCATTCCTTCAACCCAATAAGCATTATCATATATGAGTTAATTGGTCAATGCAATGCATCCTTTTCCTTTTACATAACATGGATCATCATTATCAAATTCGACATTTCCATCATCATAGTGTACCAAAGTTCACAAATTTAGAATGACCATCAGTCATGTGGTGGGAACAACCACTATCTATGATCCATGTGTCATTCTTGCTAATATGATAAATGAGGGCCATCTTATCATTTTAATCATCTAATTCATCTTTAATAGCAATGTAAACCATTTCATCTTCTTCACTAAGTTCTCAAAATATTTAGCCATGTAATAAGATTTCTTACCTTTGTCCTTGTTATCCTTGTAGCTTTTGAAATATTTCTTGCCTTTGTACTTGCTATACTTCTTTTCTTCTTTTCCTTCTTTGTTTATACACCTTGTAGTAATGTGACCAACTTCTTCACAAGAAAAAAAGATTAAAGGTCTTTTGCCTTTAGGAAATCTTCTTGCAAGTAATGTTTCAAAGGTTTCAAGATCATCATCAGAATCTTCTTTATCTTCACCATCAGACTACTTGCCTTTAGATTTTCCACATTTATTTTTGAGTGAAACCTTGGCTTGAAATGTAGACTCAATGTTGCTAGAGTTAGGAACAAATTTATCAAAGTTATCTAATTGAAAGGTTGTCAGTCTTCCCACTAGTGCATCCAAAGTTATTTTATTATTGGGATGGAATCTCATCTCTTGAATTGCTGACACTCTAATTGTATAAATAGGAAGAAGGATTCTGAGTACCTTGCTTACCACTATCACATAATCTATCTCTCCTCCTGAGGCTCTAATTGCATTTACACTGGATTTGATTATTTCAACATATTTTGCAATTTTTTCGTCTTCTCTCATCTTTATTTGATCAAATTGACCTGTAAGACTTTCTACCTTAGTTCCCCTCACATTGTCATCTCCTCCATAGATATCTTCCAGCTTCATCCACATCTCATGAGCAGTACCACAATCTTTGACTTCATCAAACTCAACATAATTGAGAGTAGAGACAATATCAATCATCATAATGTTATGATTCTTCTTTTCCATAATTTGTTCCACAATCAATGTTGTAGTAGGTGCCACATACTTGGTGTTTAGGTACTTTAGGTCCGAGTCTCCAATAGTTGCCAAATGAAGTCTCATGAGTTCATGCCATGCATTGAAGTTATCTTTATTCAACATAGGAATTAACCTTTTGTAAGACATCTTGATATTTAGCTTAGGCCCTTGAAACCTTATCTGCAAGCACTAAACAACTCTTATTCCAATTGTTTGAAGTGTAAGAGGAGTAACTAAGAGGGGAGGAGTGAATTAGTTACCACAAAAACAAATCCAAGTCCCTTAAGATGCCAATACAATATAAAAGAAAACTCTTTTGATTATACTATTCTAACCCAGTTAGCACTTAAACACTTGGCTAATATAGTAACACTCGATATACACTAAGAATGAGTGTCACTTAGTTAATATTGAATATATGCATTGTTACTTGTTAACATTGAATATATAGATCTTAAGATATTAAGTCTGATTAACATTAATGAACTTAGTTATAGAAACATAAAGAAAATAACATGAACACATGAGACACCAAGATTTAATATGGAAACCCAATTTGGAAAACCATGAAATGGGCACCTTGAAATTTCCCAAAAATTGTACCAATTGCTAATAGAAATTTTAATGTCTTTGCCTAGATTTGAAACCACATAACATGAACAAGAAGGAATTTATGTAAAATGAAGATTGAACTACTATTGAAATAATATTAGTTTTCAAACTAATAAAATCAAATACATAGCAAAATTTTCTACTCACTAATTACTCCAACATTATAACATGTAAAATCATCCCTTCACAATGGCTTAAGTATTGGACAAGGAGTGGGAATGATATGAGCAAAAACCCAATCTGCCTGTAGCTAGAAATGTGCCCAAGCATCCAATTTCTTTTCATATTCAACCTTCCTAGAAATAGCCACACGCTCTCCTTTTATTCCTACTTCATAGGGTTGACCACTTTTCACAAGCAATTTAGGATAAATAAAATAAAATAAAATAAGAGGCTAATAGTCACACAACTGGACAACTGCTAAAGTGGGGACATTACAGTCTACCCCCCTCGAAATTTCTTGTCCTCAAGCAATCTCAGTCTTATTTTGTATAGCACCTACTCACTCTGCCAAGTAGCATCTACCTCTGGTAGGTCTCTCTGTCTGACCAAATATTCTTTAATCACCTTGATCTATAAAGTCCTTTCCCTAGTATCTAGAATAGCCTTAGGAATCAATACGAGCTTCCCCTCCTCATCTAATGGTGAAAAATATACAAAAGGCACAACTCTCTGATCGATGGCTTTCTTAAGCCTTGACACATGAAACACATTATGCACCCAACTGCCCTCTAGAAGTTCAAGATTGTAGGCAACATTTCCCACCTTGCAAATCACTCTATAGGGACCATAAAACCTAGGATTCAATTTCTCTACTCCACTCTTCTTGAGTGATGATTGTCTGTATGGTTGTAGCCTCAAGTAAACCATATCCCCAACCTCAAAACTATGCTCTATCTGTTGCTAATTAGTATACAATTTCTACTGATTCTAGGCCTGCTATATATTCGCCCTGAGCACCCTCAACATATCTTAACTATCCTGCAAGAAGTCTTTGGCTTTGGGCACTCTAATATCCCCTAAAACTAGTTCCATGAAGCTAGGTGCTTCATAACCATAAAATGCCATGAATGGAGTCATCTTGATGGACATATAATAAGTGGTGTTATAGCAATACTCTTCCATATGTAGCCATTTGACCCAAGTTGTCTTTGTGCAATCACATAGTTCCTCAAATATCCTTCCACCCATTTTTTTACAATCTTCACCTACCCATTGGTCTACAGATGATAACTAGTTCTAGGTGTAAGATCTTGTTAGTTCATGTTTTTTAGAGTCACCAATTTTACTCATTATTTTTGGTTTACTCCAGATTGTTTTCATGTTTTTAATTTTGAACCATTGGTTCTGTCAATTTTCAAATTTGAAAATGAAGTTGAAGTGACATTTTCATGTCTACTTGACTTTGTTTTTCACCAACATTTCTTTTGAGCTAAATTGTTGACCAATTCATCCCTCATAGTCAACTTTAATTATAATCAAATTTATTTCAAAGCATCATCTTGTTGTAGTTCAGAAGGTGTCTTGGTATAATAAGCAAGTTTCTTGTACTCTTTGAACCTTTTGTACCATGTATAAAAAGTTCAAAGAGTGCTAAGCTACATTGTACCTCTTGTACCAAAGGAACTTGTTTGTGTTCAATGTCTCTTGTGTTCCTCAAAGCAACTTTCCTTGGAAGACCCACTTCACATGTCACACGCACAAGTGGTGCATGAGACACACAACAACTGGTTGCCTCACCATGATTAACATGGTTGTGGATGATATTATGACTTGAAAGTTAAGTACAAGCAATTAATGATCAAGTAAAATTGCCATTAATAGTCATGTTGGAGTTTTGATCTAAGGGTGTGAAAGCAAATATTTGGTATGTGTAAAGAGGGATAATCATTTAAAGTACTTGGCTCCTAATTTAATGCCAGTATCCATTACACCCTGTCATCTTTCCTTCACATCATACCAAAAATCACTTCTATCCTCTATGCAATTAATGATCATGCCCTCCTTTCCAAAATGCATTAAAAGGAAATTTTTCTCATTTAAAAGAAAGATATTAAGTTTCTTTTTCTTCTCAAAACAAGCAGTCATAGGAGAGAAAGGAAGAAAACCAACCTTCTTTCATAGTTGAAATGGTCATCATCTTCCAAGTAATTCTTCCATCTTCTAGATATTTATTCCTCTCCCCCATGGGGTGAATCATATTTGTGGTTGTTTCCTTGCTTTGCAATCAAATATAGAACTCTTAAAATAATGAAGTCTACATTACACATATTTGGGAACACTTGTAGTATGCAATGTAGGTCCCCCATTATAGCTGATACAGACTTGTTAGGGCTTGATTTGGGAGGGGTTTCAAAAAGATTGTGTGGAAGGCTAGCCCAATCTTTTTCTACTAAAGTGTTAGACATGAAATTGCTTATGGCTTCCACTTTCCCTCTAGCTTACCCATGCCCAAAGTTAATTCAGGAATACATACACATGTACAATGTGTTCAAAGGCCATATATTGAAGAAAGATGGAAGTATTTTGTTGGATTTCAGTAGAGAGACTATATCTAGCTTGTTTTACCTAGAAGACCAATCATTTGCTGATCTTACCCCTGCCTTATCTGTAGCTAGATTTTCTAAAAAGGAAACTGAATATAAGAATGCCATAGCAAAAAGCTGGAGAGAAGCTTTCTATAAAGGTGGTTCAAGTTACCTAAGACTTTGAAGAAAAACCTCATGACTGCTCAAGTTCAAGATATAATGGTTCTTTTACACTAAATTTGTGGTTCCCTTGATGTCTCTTTTTTCAAAAATTGGATGTATTTCTATATTCAAATTGTGTTAGTAGTTTCACAATTTCTAGATTGGGCATAACTAATTGCCAGTTTTCTCAGAGATTAGTTGAAAGGTGCCCTAAATTTGAAGAAAGATTTCTTCATGTCATCTTAATTAATGTATATGTTAGCTACCACTCAAAATTTGCAACATTTTCCACATGAAAACTAGACTGAGGACATCACCATATATAGTTATTACCCTTTGCAACATAAAGATAAAGTCTTAGATGATTTTAGAAGGGTTCATGAAGTTTTCTCTAGGAAATTGTGTTTTGAAATGAAAAGTTCTTTGCAACACAAATTTTTACCCCAGTCTCAAAGACTTGTCCAATCTTTTGGTAGCCTTCATATTCAATTCCCAAAGTTCACTTATTTGAGAGTAGGAGGTTTTGATGAAGAACCTATGCATCTTCCTAGATTTGCTTTTGATTGTTTCATCTTGGCAGAAGTAGTGCAAAAATTAATCTCTGTGATAAATATGTTCTCAGCTAAGGAAGATTGTGATACCATTTTCCTACTTAAATTAGGCAAGCTAACATGTGGATGCATGGAAGATCAAAAATGTATATGCTTTGATTTGGTTAAGTTTGGTTTTGGTACTTATCAAGCTACACCAAAATTTGATAACAAAAGCATCATCTATAGCTTGTTTGATAGTTAGGTAAAAATTACACATGTTCCCACTGTAGAAGATTTCTAGGACGATTGTACTAATGAATTAGAAGTGAAAATAAGTTTATTTAGGTTTACCATTTTCCAAATTATCCTTTTCCAATTAAATTTTGGAATAGATATTACAAATATAGAGGAGGATGGGACAAACATTCCAACTTCCGAGGAAATTGAACCTATAAACCTTGCCATAGATTGAGATTCTAAGGAAGAAGACGATATTCTTGAAAAAACAACTAATGTGTTTAAAAAAACAAAGTCTTGGTTGAAATTGAAAAAGGGCATTGATGCTAATGTCAGGGTTGATTCTATTTCTAATGTTGGTCTCCCCATTGTAGGTAGTAGAAGGTCATCAAGAATTTTTGAGAAAAAGGTTCATAATCCTCCCCTTGAGCAGAAAACTCATTCCAATAGAAAGACCAAAATGTCAACTCCAACAAGCCCTCCTCAAGTTATTTAAGTTGACAGTGAGAAAGACAAAGATAAGAGTGGAGAACTCGTTGATAATAGCCAGAGGGTTCATCTCCCCCAAGGGTACAAAATGTAATTACTCTGGAAAGGGCTGTTGTATCACAATAGCATGTTGTCACTCCTAACTGGCTTGTGGTCTTGATAAATAGTAAAAGAAGTTTGGATATAGTGTCTTTTCCTATTGATGATGTTGTGAGTAAGTACACTAATAAGGCCCCCAAACCCAAAAGGACCAAAATCATTGCTAGGATAACTTTTGACAGTGTAACTGGGAGGAGCATTGCTAAAGTAGCCACTTATAACCATAAAGAAGGAGATGAAAAATTTGATTTCAGAAACTTTGACATTACATGCACAGATCTAGGGGTAACGAATCATGAGATGAAGGAGCACTAGGTAGAGGTGTCCAAAAAAAAATTTGTGCTGCAATCATAGAAAGATGGAATTGAGAACAGAAGGCTGAAAGCCAAAAATAATGCAATGGATGAATATATAAACTCATTGAAGGAACAAAGCTCAGCTCCTAGTAATCAATCACAAACTACCTTCAATTCCAATGCTCTTGAAAATTAGCAGCTATTAGAGGATTTGAAAAAAAGGAAAAATGATGATGTTCACAGAATCCATTTGGAACAACCTGGTAATGAGTCAAGTTTCCAACCTCATGCAGAACTTGCATGAGATTGTTTCCCTAGTAGGGGTTTCTCTCGATGAATCTCGTGTTCAATCCAAGACATGGAAAATAGAAGCTGAAAAATTATTAGCCATGGTGTCTCAACTAGAAGAAGTAGAGGATTTCAGACCAGAGAAATTTCTATAGGAAAACCCATTGCAACATGTAGACACAAGTCTAATTCAAGTTCTAAGGAAAAAAATTTCCTAGAGAGTGTCCAACTATACTTCTGTGATTTCAAGAATGCAAGCATGTGAAAGGGATTTCAAGGTGTTGCTAGAGTAGGTAGGCAAAGATTTATAGTCCATCGGTCTCAGATATAACAATTAATTTATGCTTCTCATTGCACTACTAGTTTCTCTTTTTGATTTTTTTTTGTTCTGATATTATTCTTTTATACTCTTCTTCATATGTACCAGATTGATTAGCTTCCATATCCTAGGTTGTTCCAATAATTATTCAATGCTTTTTATTAGTTCATCTTCTTTAGTCTCATATCCAAACGGTTGCAACAATGATGTTCATAGCTCCACAACTTTGATTATACATGAATGTGTGCTAACTAGAAAAAATATATCAATAATATGTGGTGGCATCCGATATCTTCCATACATTTTTGCGTGAAATTCTTTGAAATAATACCACATTATTATATTGTAATTTCTTACCAATTGTTAAATATACATGTTGATTTGATCTATGTCTGATTTACCTACTCCTATTTACTCTACCAATTCTTAGAAAATAATTTTTCACATTATATATATATACCAATAATGCTCCAAAATTCAATCCCTGTTTCTTGATTTACCTTAGATTCATCATTATTTGATTTCTCATCATCTTTGCTAAGTCATATTTTTCACCTTTAGTAACGATCTCATGTTTAACATATAATGCTTGTCTTGATATATTATCTATCCAATTTTCCTTATAGACCTTGTGTCCAATGACCATTGATGCAAATTTCATGATCTTGTTCATATCTTACTATTCCTTTTATTTCTATTTCTAGATCTAGTTCCTTTACACATTTTCTTCCATCAATTGATATTCTTGTGACTACATAAATAATTTACTTTCTGATCTTGATTTTACTATCTCCTTCCAACCAAATATAGTTTCCATGAACTCGACTCAATACACATTTGATCTATTCCACTTCAAAATTCTTTGGTAGATGCACAATATGTGTTATTCCTTTTGTTTCAAGATGTCCATACCCTTCATTCAACATTTCACCCTCTTTATATGATTATCTGTATGTTGCCCTTATTTCTTCATCACCAATCTCAATCTATTTGCATTGAATGTATGATCTAACATCCTTTGTCAATATAACTCTTCTTGGTATCCAACAAAATGCTCCATTTCTATTTTCTTCTGACACTTTTAGTGAATTTGGTTGATATTTAGGTTTTTCTTCCTATGATATGTTGATTAATAAAATCCTTGCTACCATAATAACTATTACACACTTCTCAAGATATTTTGAATGTCTATGGTTAAATGCTCAATTGTCTCACCAAAATCCTTTATGTGAAGTGAATTAATTCAATATATGGCAATATTTTCTCAAACTTATTTTTTGTAGTAACTTTTCATAATTTAGCTTTCATATGATAAGTGTTATTATACATAATGGTAAGGTGTTAAATGACAATTGAACCAAAAAATTTATTGCAGGTCAATAATGTTTTTTTGTACCAATAGTAACATGATTTCACCAATAGTAATCTCTCTAATATTTTTTAATAATTCTTGTCAATCTTTTAATTTTGATTACCATTGAATCCATTTATGCTGATATTTTTGTATGACTCTTATATCCTAGGTATTGACTAATTACTTCAATGAAATTTTCTATCCTTAAATATTTCTTGCTTAGTTGGTGGATAAATTCTCTACACTATCTGGCATAGGGTATTCTATTAATGATGTATCATATTCTTCCTTTATGCACATTTTCTTTATTTCTTCTTTAATTTTTCCTTAATTTACAATCCCTTTTCCTTTAATAACCTTGTAATTATTAGATAGCGAAATGATATCTAGAGTTGTAGATAGCGTGATCGAACATTGAACAAATAAAACATACTAGGACAAATGGTCTCCAAGGTTATACATTTCCTTTTCTTCATTTAATTATCAAATTTCCTAACTTCCCACGTTGATAACATTTAACAAGATCATTATCATTCTTTCTTTGATGGTGTGCCAATTTCTTCATTTTAAGTGCTTTGGATATTCTATCTTTAGCTTTGTGTTCCTAGTGATTACATTTATATAAATATCCATAATTATTTTTCTCAAATGTTCTACTAGTTGTTTCTGATCTGCACTCACAAGCTTCATGGCCAAACTTCTTGTATTTACAA
Organism: Cupressus sempervirens; assembly: GCA_028749045.1. NCBI lineage: Eukaryota > Viridiplantae > Streptophyta > Pinopsida > Cupressales > Cupressaceae > Cupressus > Cupressus sempervirens. The sequence goes on along the minus strand of CM053787.1, from coordinate 304,872,627 downwards.
CAATAACCATTGAAAGATGTGCATTTAGGTTTTTAGCATGAAGGTTTGTAGGGTTTCTTACCTTGCATGTCACTCAATTCTTTAGAAGTTCTTTGTCCATATTTTGATGATTCTCCAATGTCCTTTTTTTTTTTCTCTATATTCATAAGCCAGTATTACCACCTGGTTTCATTTGATTCTTTAGTTCATTTATTTTCCATAGGATTTTTTCATACCTTCTGAGTCTTTCATTGATTTCCTTCTCAATTTTTAGATTTCTGTTCAAGTCTTCATTCTCTTGCTTTAAATTTTGATTTTCTACTTGTCATTGTAAATTCCTCACACCTATTTTTTCTATTAGTTTATTTTGTGCATGGATCTCTTTTTATTGTCTTTCCAACAAAAAGTCTTTTTTTGTGATTGTTTCTTTAGGATCCCCCCCCCCCCCCCCCCCCCCCCCTTTCTTAAAGAGCTTCTTTGACACTTTCACTAGTCCTCATTCTTTCCAATACCCCTGTGATCCTCAAAGCTTGGATTTCATGTTCTTTCTTCATTTAATTGAGTTCTTCAAGTAGTTCATTGTTCTTTTTCACTAGATCAATGATAACAACATCAACTTTCTCAAAATTGATACTTCCTTTCCATAATCTATCCAAGTCATCAAGGCTCATTTGTAGTCTTTCAACCCGATCCTTGCAAATTATGTCTTCGTCTTGTTCTTTTGTTCATCTATCTATTCATCAACATCTTCTAGGAATTCCTCTAACTATTTTTGGTACTTGTAACTTTCTATTATCCTTGATCTATTGTAAGTTGTTAAAATTTATTTCGAGAGAACCAATTCTCTGGTACCAATTGTTGGAAAGATCTCACGTTAGGCACTAGGAGAGGGGTGAATCAATACCTCTAACAATTCATAAATTTTCCCTATAAATCTCAAACTTCAACTTTTATATTCACCTATTCTAACATCTATTTTTCCTTCTATCAATAACTATTGTAATATGTAACTGATAGTAAATAACTTGCAAATTAATAAATATGCAAAAAATAAACATTTGAAAACACTTAACACAATATTTGGTCTCGTAAAAAAATCTTAGTTAGAGGGAATAACTATGATGGGGATGTTATCCACATCTCATTACTATAGTAATAAGGTGCCCAATTAAGAGCTTACTTTAATACCATCTTCTAAATGAGTTTATAATTTTAAAGTCTGGTTAGAGACCACCAAGTTAAGTGATTTTATAGTCTTGTTGATAAATGGTTAAGAATAAATCAACATGAAATTTGAGCTATAAATGCTTTCTCCTAAAGCTTGTTAGATCCTTTTTCAATTGTCCTCTATTCCACTTTTCACTTGATCTCTAATTTCTTTGATATCTTGTCCAACCTTTTCCATCACTTTCTTTCACTACTGTATCGCTCTCTTCTTTTTATGCTTGCATGCCCTAAATGCATGCCTTCCCTAATTAGGGTTCTACAAAGCTTCTTCATGAGTATTCCATAGGCCATTCATCTCTTTATGCCATCCTTGGTTCTAGTCTTTATTTTCATTTCATCAATAAAGATTTTTGATATCTTTTGTTGATAATCAATCTTTTATACTGATAGCCTTCTCTTTTTTCGATATTTCATTACTTTTTGTTGATAGGATCTTCAACATGTCTTCTCTTCTTCATTTCTTCACTTGATCTTATTTCCAACAATGATAACTGTTAAGGATTTTGTCAAGTAACTAAGGATGGATATGAAGAGGTTTGTGAACCTAAAGTTGAAGAAGTGAACAAAGTAATAGAGGTAAATTTTAATGAATCATGGGTAGCCAAATCTAGGATATATTTGAAAGAAAGTGATAAGCATGATGATCTTGCAAGTAGTGAGTTGTATATAAAAGACCATTTTTATGCTATTGTAGAGTTTATTATAGGTTCATTAAATCCCATAAGATTGAAGGAGAATGAGAGGTACACTTAATCAATATTAATCATAGAGAAGTTGTATTGTCAGTTGTGGATAATTGTTCTAGCTAGGTGTTGCAAGAGAAGAAAAAAGAATAGATTAATAATAGATACTTCAGTTTATGAATCCATATTCACAAAATTATTCCTACCTCAAGTGTCTAATGCATGAGCATCTTGTAAATTAGAAAAAGAGAAGAGTGAGATAGGAAAAACAAAAAAAATATTGAGGAGAGAGAAAGTGACAAAAATGCAAGTGGAAAAAGAATAATAGTGAGAAATATTAGAGAAAAAGGCCATTTCATTTATCAAGGCACATAGGTGGAATAAAAAGAAAAAAATAAAAAAAAAGAGTCATTTCATTTATCTAGGTGCATGGGTGGAATTTTAGAAGTTTGTGGAAAATTTTATAAAATGCTTTAGGCATTTATTTACATCGTGTATTTAATATTTGTATCTGGTTAGTCACAACTTATCTAGTGGTTACATCTAATTTCTTATTGGCCCACAATGACAATAAAATTTTGTAATTAGCCTACATGGTGGTGCTTAATTGTAATTGTGTGGGCATTTAATATTGTTAGTGAGGTAGTTGTATCTATCTCTTCTCCCACATTGGTTGTGTTTTTAATATCTTGGGTGGTAAGTGCTTATATAAGTAAGATATATGAGAATTTGTAAGAAAGCTCTTAGTCTGTAAGCTTTTGGTTGGAAGCTCTTGGTGTGAAATCTTGTAGGTGCAATCTCTTTGGATAGAAACTCTTCGTTGGAAGCTCTTTATATGCAATCTATTGGTGTGTAAGATATTAGTTTGTAAGCTCTCTCATTGTAAAATCTCTTCTTTAAGAAGTTGTAGCAATGATATCATCTTGTTGATATTGCAAGGGTTTCCAAGTGTTAATAATGTATGCTTTTTGAAGTATTTTGTATTCTCTTTATCTATATGTTGTCAAGTATTTGTTTATGAGTTGGTAAGGGTGATGTGGACCTTCATCACAAAGATAAGGTAATAATTAATACATTTGAAAAGAGTTACATTTATCATGAGTATATGGAGTCAAATGCCATGGTTTATTCTTCACCCAATGTGACTGAATTAATTACAACAACATTATGTTTATTCTTCGCCCAATGTGACTGAATTAATTACAACAACATTATGACTTGATAAGAGCAGAGGGATTGTCCTACTAATGTCAAAACTTACCTTAGTTATGACATACTAAATAGAAAAGAGGGATTTATCAATGATGATTAAAAAATCCTATCACTTTGATCAAGTACTAAAAGGAAGGAAAGGGGGGTGTCCTTTCGTCAATTGTTATTGTAGTAATTTCCATTTTATCTTGTACACTTATAGGAAAAATCCTTCCCCAAAGGATTAAAAGGGGCTATTTTTGTTAATTTATGACACCTTTTTAAATCTTTGATTCACTATTTTTATGGCATCTGAAGCTAAGAATCATCTTATTTTGATAATGGGATGCCTAACGAAAATAGGGAAACCCATTTCATTTGATAATTTGATGGTGATGACTAGGGTTTGGGAGTTTTTGTAGGTGGATGACCTCACCGCTTTCATGGAGTTCTTACATAGAGGTAATTCAATTCTTACTAAACTCTTCCAATTTTTATTTTTGATTTTTCTAGCTACACACGTTATATATAACATAATCTAAGATCATAGGCAAATAATTTTATTTCAATGTCATTATGTGGTGGGAACTAGACCCCTGATTTCTAGCATTTTTTTGCAACTAAAAAGTTATCTTTAAAAAAATATGAAAATATATCATATCTTATTCCAAATAATTATTAAAAATTATAATCCCAAACTTTGTCCATTTCTATACATTTTTACATCAGTACTTTCTTTTGCATCGATCTAACCTAATTCGAGGGATGGATCTTGGTCTCCCCCCTTCCAAATTTATTAGCGTGATTACTTCACTTTTCCCATTGCACATTTTGGTGAAGTCAATCCACTTCTTACATCTCTTGTTTGATTTTGGAGTTATATTATTTGCATTAGGTGTTTACCTCCTTTTTGGTGAACCCAACTTCCTATGCACTTTTCTTATTGGAGTTAGATTCTTTACATTGAGTGTTTACCTTCTTTTTGGTGAACCTAACAGGCTTATGTCTCTTGTTCAATTTTGGAGTTAGATTTCATTTTGTTGTATCTAGATCTACTTGTGGCATTATTGGTATTTAGATCTCTTTTTCCATTATTTACATGTAGATTTCATTTTGAAAATACAAAACAAATTGCATCTAGTTTTTTCATAGTTATTGCACTTCATTTCAATGAGGTTTTTATCTTTCTTTTCAGAATTAATTCATGATATTAAAGATGTTCCATTTCATGCATATGATGAAAAAATAGCTTTTCCTTGCATTTATTCTCATTCCCCTTCAAAGGGTAATATTTTTCAAGATGTTGTTTATCGACCTGTAGTGATTCTTGATTTTCCTACCTTTGATAGCTATACTATTTGGGATGAGCCCTTGGATAGGAATTTTGATTACTCTCTCCTTCTTGAAGCTTCTTTTATTCATGATTTTTTCTCCTCTAATGTGTGGTTTCTTCTCTCTTTGAATGATTTTAATATTTGGGATGAACCCTTAAATAAGGATGTAGATTGTTATCTTCTGCATGAGACACTTTTGGATGATTTCATGGTTATTTCTCCTATTGATCAACCTCTTTCTATGCACACTCCTATACATGAGGCCTTTATGAGCTTTTTTAAATCATTCTCCTAAGAGTTTCTTAGTCATAGAAGACCACACCCTTGATCCTTCTTGTTCTTTTCATACATATTTCAAGTCAATTTAGGTCTTGTTGAACATAATAGTAACTATGACCTTTTTACCACTTCAAAATAACATCCTAAGGATCTTATTCATGTCAATCCTATAAGTGTTTTTTCTACTCTTGAACATTGGGAGACCTTAGATTTCACATCCATATATTAAATTCTTGAATTTATGCATCAAACACCTTTATTTCATATGTATATGCATATTTATTGCTTCTCTTTACATTTTCATCTTATTACATCTAAGAGATCTTCTGATATGTGTCATGTGATTTGCAATGAAAAATGATTTTTTTTCATGATCAATTTACTTGATACATTTACATCCTTATTATGTTACTCCTAGGCTTGTGACATTGTTAGCTTTTCCTTTGGGGGCTCATTGTCCTAATTTTCAAGTAACATAATAGTCATTTCCCTTGTCTCTTCACTTAGGGGGCAAGGGCCATATTTTCTCTTCCTTTTTAATCTTTTTATCATTGGATCCATCATCTCCCTTTGTTGAATTTATTTCTTTCTTTCTTCAATGCATCCAATGTCCTTTATGAATTGACATTTGTATTAGGGCTTACATTGGATTTGTTTTTCTCTCTTCTCTCTAGGATATGTTATTCCTTTTGTTATTTCCTCTTGTGATAACTAAGTAGGCATAATATGGTATCCTTTTATCTCTAGTTCATCTCTCTCTCTCTCTCTCTCTCTCTCTCTCTCTCTCTCTCTCTATATATATATATATATATATATATATATATATATATCTAGCAAAATTTCATTATATAATCCATCATAGAATTCATTTTCTTCTCTACTTTCTTTCAATCTTATGTGCAACATGTTTATTATGTGGGATTCTTCTTTCTTTATCAAGAATCATGTCTTGGCTCTAGATTCTATCTTTTGAAATATTTACATTTCCAAAGTCATCACCTCTTGTTTATCAAGAAAAAATATGTCCATTATATACAATTTTCCTTGGTTGGATATTGGAATCCTTCATCCAAGGATCCCTACTTCACCTATATATATATAGGGGGTTGAATAGGTGAATTCTTGTTCTTCTTCCCTTCTTCTCTAATATTTTATCTTGATAAGTCACTCCTCTTAGGTGGGAATCTTGTTATTAATATCTATCCCTCTTCTGGACCCTCTTTCCATAAGCAATATATCCTTTTCATGATTTTCTATGTTCCTAGATTGAAGAGTCACAACCCTTTTCTATGAAAGTAGTTTACATTGTTTCTAAAATGATATCTCCTTGTGTAAGTAGGTATCCTCTTTCTCTTCCTTCTCATGCCTATTTTACATAGACATGATAAGGAGGGAACATACATACAACCTCCTTGTACATAATTTTTTCTTTCATTTGGTAATAAATATAGATACTGAGCATGGTTGAAAGTACTTTAGCCTTACATGCTAGGTATGATTTCTAAGTCATTCTAAAATCTATGCATTATTACTTCATCCCTTTTCAGCACACACAAACACATATGGTAAATCTCATAATGGGTAACACAAATAGAATTTTTAAATCTCATCCATGGGTAATGCATCTAATACACATATGCCAAATCTTATATTTCGAATACTAAACAATTTTCTAAATTCACATATATAGGTAACACATTCAAACCCAACATGCTAAGTTCCATACATGAGTAACAAATCTTTTTATAGGACCATGCATGGTGATACGATGGATGTTGATATATGAATGGAACTTTGGTTGGTTTACTAGTGGGTCATCATCCCTTTAGACTATTTAAACACCATAATTTTCACCAAATCTCTTGGTGATTCATAGTAGGGTGGGTATTGTAATGGGCGAGGTAATCACTTTTCTCTTTGCCTTGTTTTTCTTTTTCTTTCATGCTAGTAGAGATAGATCCAAAATTTATGTTGATTAATGATATTGCTCTTGAATTTCTTATTTCATCACTTATGCTCTTGAAATGGCTTTCCAAATATGATATAAGTGGGCGAGATATTTCATTAGCTAAGATTATTCTCACTAATTGATTTGGGCTTGTTTAATACTAACCCCTTGATTATGAACATTCTTTGTCCTTTATTTTTAATTTTTGTTTTCTCTCATGCATATATGTGGTGTAAGCGCCCCTAGTCTTGGGGCTTGTTCTCTTTGATATGAATCTAGCCTTATCCAAGGGTTGGATCTTGGTCTTCCCCCCTTCTAAATGTGTTAGGGTGATTTCTTCACTTTTCCCACTACACAAAAGGTAATCTTGAATCAAAATTGGGTAAAGAATCTTTACACCATTGGTATTACTAACTCAATTTTCACTGCTAGCACTTAGTTATCGATATACTCAATAAAGATAACTAATTGAAAAATTTCCAGGCTTCACATATATAGTCCTTGTGCATTTTATAATATTATGAAAATATGGACTTTCTTCCATTTCACTCTAAGAACTAGTGTAAGATAAAAAAAAATTGTCATGCAATTCCTTTCCTTAGTTGGAGTCGGTGGTTACACCTAATCCATTGGATGAGGTGTCCCCATTTTTTTTCTACTAGATATCTCATTTTTTTCTGGTTTCCTTCTCTATATCTTATTCATCTACTTGCAAACTTCCTCCATACTTACCTTGCCTTTTCCTTTTGTATCCACTTCTTTTGGTTTTGAAACTCAGTCTCTACAACTCTTTGTTAGATGATTGCCCTTTTTACAATGATAACATGCCATTCCAAAATTTCTCCAATTACTAGATCTTCCTCCAGTGTGTTATCTTATGCAATTTGTAGAAATATGACCATAAATATTACATGCAATGCATGAATACCATGTGTTATAATCCCAATTTATTGTATTACCTTTCTTCCTCAGTCTCTAGTTGGATTTCATCAATGATCTACATTCTTATGACTTGTGACCAAACTTATTTCAAGTATAATGGTAACTATTAAATGTATACTTCTTAGGCAATTGGCTAAACTTGGATCTACACTCAAATTCTTGATGTCCATACCTATTACAATGATAAAAACAACCATCAAACTTGGGAGTGACATTGCTCTTACTAGTTTTGCTCTTGTATACATTTGTTGTGTGTCTAAGCTTTCCACAATGATAACATGTTGGTTTCTTTGGCTTTGGACTGAGGTGCACATTTATTTTCTTATTTTTCTTTAATGATTCACCTTTCTTGGTAGTGGAGTGGTTGGTATAGTCTAAGCCAAATGTGTCTCTTGGTCACATTTGTCTTTTGAGTTGTTCATCCAATAATTTGATACTTTCTTATGATCTCTCCATTCTCTCAATAAATTCTTTTTTAAACTTAATTTTACTCTTCAATCTTTCATTTTTAGTCCTTAACTCAACTATTTCTTCCACCTTCATGGAAATTTCATGATTCACATTAAGTAGTTGGTTTGTCATGTCCTAGTGGTTTTGTGTCAATCTTGAAATCTCTTTGTCTTAGCATCCACTCTTGCAGCAAGTTATACATTTTTCTTTTGAGTTGTTCATCCAATAATTTGATACTTTCTTATGATCTCTCCATTCTCTCAATAAATTCTTTTTTTAAACTTAATTTTACTCTTCAATCTTTCATTTTTAGTCCTTAACTCAACTATTTCTTCCACCTTCATGGCAATTTCATGATTCACATTAAGTAGTTGGTTTGTCATGTCCTAGTGGTTTTGTGTCAATCTTGAAATCTCTTTGTCTTAGCATCCACTCTTGCAAAAATTTATCTCTTTTCTTCTTCCTTCATTTGTTTTTCATCCTTAGTGTTTTCCTTTTGTTCAATTACTTCACACATCCTTCTGGATTGTACTTATTGTTCCCTTCTTAGGGATTTGACCTACTTGGTAAGACTATGGTTTTTCTTCAATAGATTAGCTATATCAACATCAAATTCATTAAAAAAGTTTCCATTAGATAATTCTTCTATGAATTTCTTCTAGTAGGTTATCTCATTGGTTTGCTGGGCAATTTTTTTATTTTTATTCAATGACTGCTTTAGGTTGTTCTTTAGTTCATTCATTTGATTCATGGCTATCCTCAACTCTAGTATTTGATTCTCAATGGTCCTATCCAACCTATACTTCTCCATGACTTTGATCTTGTACTCTTAAGTGAAAAAACCTTCAATAAGAGAACTAAGATTTGATACCAATTAATAGAATAGTAAGAATATATATGATGTTAAGAGGGGGGTGGGGGTAGTGAATTAGTATTGTCTAAAACTTTCACTTTCAAACAATTTTAGCATTTTCACTTTCACCTTCTATAACTTGGTGATTAATAATCCTTTGTCTCAATGATTTGTAAATTAAAATTGAATTACTAATCTACCATTCAAAATATAAAACATATAAGCACATGAAACATAACATATAACACAATCATTTGGTATTTCATAAACCCTTGGTCAGAGGGAAAACTAGGTAGAATTAGGTAGAATTAGGTCATAAACCCTTGCAATTGTTTTTTGAAATTAGGTAGATTTTTTTGAATTGTTTAGTGGTGTAGCTATTTTCTAGTTTTGGTGCATGGATTGTTTAGAAATTATATTTTTTGGCATCTGTACCTAGATAATCCTGCATTTTGCAACTTCAAACACTCTGTACGGGCACATCTAGAATAAAAAATAGGGTCCATTTTTTTTGAAAGTTCATATTTTTTCATCTACTTTCCAAATCTACTATTAGATTATAGGGCTATGTGGACAAAATTATCGTTTTCAGCAATATGGCCTTTCTTTGATTTGTAATGCTTCAAAATTGTAGCACATTGTAAAGTTTTAGATTTGTACTCCATTATGAAGTTGTAACAAGCAAAATCAGAAGTCCACAAAGGCCTAAATTGGCAAGTGGATCATTGTAATTGCACTATTGATAAAGTGCCCAAAGCATCTATTTTGGGGGGGTTTCTTGATTTAGTGAAAAGGAGGGGTGTTCTTGGTGTTGTGTTCTCTCTTTTCTGCACATTTCTTTCATTTTATGCATTATGGGAAACTTTCAGTTTCCTAAATTAACTCCTCATAACTATGCTTTGTGGTCAATCAAAATATTGTATCACTTAATGCATAATAGAGTTTCATAATATGTAGATGGTACTCTTCCTAAACCAGCAGGTGATAATGTTTTTGCAAGTGATATTTCAAATTGGGTAGCAATGGATAGGAAAGCCCTAGGTGATATATGTTTGGGGATAGATGATAAATTCATGTATCAAATCAAGAAATGTACTACATCCAAGGAAGCTTGGGATACCCTCGAAAGCCTTTATGGTAAAGTGTCTGAAGAAGATGTGTTCAAAATTGAAGATGAGCTTGTATCCTTAGATCCTAAGTCATATGACTCAATCCAGGATTTCATCATCAAGGTGAATGAACTAAGGGAAAAGCTTACTGATTGTGGGAGTTCTATCAAAGATGATAGGCTGATCTATCTCATACATAACAAGTTGCCATCAAAATATTCCACATTTGTATCTTCTTTTAACACCTCAAAGACTACCTTGGGGTTTGCCTATAAGAAAGTCACTTTTGATGAATATGCTTAACTATTGGATGCTGAAGAAAAGAGGTTGAAATCAATGGGAATTCTCAAATCACCTCAGTCTAAAACATTGGTGGCCAACAATGAGGGTTCTCAAAATTTAGCTGGATAGTCTTCAAATAAAGGAAAGGGTAAGAAGAAGTGGAAGAAAGACAAATCTGAGGATGTAGAAAAGACAACACCACAATCCAATCAACAAGGCAAGTCCTCAAATTCCAACAAGAAGGGGGCAACAACAATAAGGAGAAGAAGAAGTGCACTTATTGCAATAAAATGGGTTAGGAAGAGCATGAGTGTTATCTTAAAAAGATTGATGAGTTAACCAACATCATGAAGAAACATAATGTTCCATTGCCTAATGCTTACAAGGAGAAAGGGTCTTCTTCAGATTCAAAGGGCAAAGGGCAAGCACTCATGGAAAATTCACACTCTTCAAAGGAATGGATCTTTGACTCAGGTGCCTCATATCCTATGGGTTCTTCAAGAGAGGATTTTTGTTCATTGAATCACTCAAAGGTACTGCACATCTTCATGGGAAATGATAGAAAAATGGAAGTTGAAGGGAAAGGAAATGTGGAGATGGAAAATGGAGAGTTTCAAGAGGTTCTCTATGTTCCAAACATAAGTTCAAATCTCCTTTCAATCTACCAAATCACTCACCTTGGAGATGGACATAGAGTTGAGTTCGTTCCAAACTCAGTAAAGGTACACAATCTTAGAGACAATTCCTTGGTTGCAGTGGGGAAAGTGAATCATAACAAAAGGTTATACTCTTTTTCTCATTTTGTGCCCAAGTCTCCTTCCAAGGCCTTGTTATCACAATAAAATTCAAACATGCAATTATGGCATGAGCGATATCATCATCTTGACTATCGCTACCTTCAACAACTTTGCACATACCACATGGTCAAACATGGTGAACGGTCTAGCTCAAATCAACTTTTCTAAAGGTGAATGTTCAAAAAATTTAGTGGATATGAATCCAGAAGAGAAGTTACAAAGAGAGAAATCTTCAAGAGCAATAGGTGTTATCCAAATGGTTCACATGGTATTAGCAGGTCCTTTTGCATTCAGCCAGGGTCGCTACATACTTACCTTAGTTGATGACTTTTCAAGGTTCACTTGTGTCTACTTTCTGCATAACAAGAATGAAGTGTTGGACACATTTCTAGCCTTCAAGGATCATGTTGAATAGAAATCTAGGAAAGCCATCAAAGTACTCTGCATTGACAATGGAAAATGGATGTGAACAAAAGACTTAAGGACTTTTGTAGACATGAGGGCATTGATCTTCAGACTCCAGCACCATTCAGTCCGCATAAGACAGATGTTGCAGCTTTGAGGATCTGAACTCTAAAATCTATGGCAAGTTGAATGATTCATGCCAAGTCTCTAGATCTATCATTAGAAGTCGAAGCAATCTCTTGTGCCACTCACATTCTTAATCATTCTCCTCATCCAGCCTTAGATGGAAAAACTCCTTTTGAGGCATGGTGCGGTAGAGAACCTATTGTGACACACTTCAGAGTCTTCGGTTGTCCTGCATGGGCAAAGATATCTTCTAGGGGATGCAAGTCATAATCACCTTAGCCTTGTACCTTCATTGGCTATGAAGACAGTGTGAAGGCATATAGACTTCTAGATCTTGAGACATGTCAGATATTTGTGGAGAAGGATGTACATTTTAAGGAAAGTTCTTCGAGCTTATCCTCTACTCCTCTCTGCACATCATACTGTGTGGATACTGATAGTGATTTCAGTGATAGTGCTTCAATAGATTTAGACACGTGGGGTTCTGTCGACAGATACAGTGAGAGGTCACTTCATCAGTTTAGTCCACATGCATACATTGCCACAATGATAGGTCCAGAACAATAGGGTACATCTACTCTTCCAAATATAGGTTCAATGATAGATTTGGGAGATAGTATTCATGATTTGCCTCTTCTTCATGACATAGAATCACCTTCTTTAGTTCTCACAAGGGTTCCATCAGACTCTCTTGTTCATTCTCTACATGATCGATCCTCACAGGTTGAAGTGATTGTGGATACTTATGATCAGCAGTTGCAAGAGGGTTCTTCATCAGTTGTAGAGACAAATAGTTCTTCAGGACAAGTTCTTCTGTCAATTGAGAAAGTTTCAGAGACATCACTTATCCATGGGATTCTTTCCACATAGCAAAAGTGTCTCATTTGTACCCTTGGCCTTGTTTCTTCCTAAGGGGAGGAACACCATTCTGCAGTCTTGGATCAACTTCTTCATCAGACCACTCACTATTTGGCATTATTCTTTGGGGGGGGAGCCTATCCTATCTCTCTTCCTCTTCTCAGCATTCTCTTATGTATATATTGGATGTATGTCATAATGGGGGGGTCTTGATTACTCCATCTATACAAGCATCCCTATTTATCTCTCTTTTTAGGGGAGGGTTTTTCCCATGAGGTTTTCCCTCTTTCTCCACTTTATGGGAGATTGCATATCATTATATACATGGGTACCTAACATGTCCTAGTAGTCAGGACCCATATTGCATTTCATCCTAGATTTCGTAAGCTTAAGGGAATTCCCCTAAGTTGCACTTAAGGGTGGGTGTTAGTGTAAATAAGTATTTACTTATTACACTTACTTAAGTTTACTTAGGTTAATGCATTATTTAATTATTATTTTAGGTGAGACACTTAGGACTTTTTGTACTCACATTGAGTTACGCAACTCTAATTATGCACATGGTGTCTACAACACAGGAGTATGCATCATTCACTGAGTTCTCATGATGACAACATAGTTATCCGCACTCCTCATTTAGCACATGTTGTCCACACCACTGATTTGCATGCTACACCATTGTAGGCTTATCCTCACATCATCGCACTTAATCTCGTGCTCAATGAAGGATAACCCATATCTGGTGGACATGTGCCTAGTTGTATGAAATATCATGATGCTGACTTCTATGCATTCTAGAAGCTCTCCTGAGGTCTTTATATTCAGGCACTCCTAGTGTACTCTAAACCAGTTATTGAATGAATATCGTCATTCTGATCATACTCTATCTATTTTGGTTTACTATGTGCTTGTGTTGAGTTCTTTAGTTCTTGGGTGAATTCTAGCCTAAGCCAAATTCTTACATGTAGCATTAAATTATGTGCTAGCTCAAACTCTAATGTCACCTCTTAAGCACTCGGTAAATAGAGAATTCTTACTTATTGACACTTGGTAAAAACTTGTTTGTCATCCTCTATTTAGCTCAATAAATTTTGAACTCGGTATATTCTAACTTCTCTTCAACTATGTATAGGTAGAATTTATTCATGAATACTTGAGCTTAGGTATACTTAAGAATATTCACTTAACTCCTCCTTCATTACTTAGGAAATATAGTAGCTTAGTTGCAATAGACATTTTGACGCTAATAGGCAATTTAATTCTTTGTAGAAGTAACACATTATTGTCAGGGTAGGGATAAAGGAGAAAACCCATATGTGGGGACTGTAATTAATAATATCCATTTGTAGAAAAGTATGGACTTCTAATAGTTGACTACAATGAATTCAAGATTCATTGTATTTCTTAGATATGGCATAAGACTTGGAGGAATGTTGGGTATCAGAGAAATATATAGAGAAAAATAAGTTATCATCATCAAAAATATAAATGCGATCATTTTGAGAGACCAAACATATCTATGGAATGACTCCCTCTTAGTCACGAGGGTATAAGAAAGAAATGGATGGGAGACATCAAATTCTATTTGATATTATGGACACATAGGATTAACACAAATAATGAGGAATAAGCAAGGACATCAAACCTAGAAGAGCATTGATTCATTGGGTCCTACGAATAACAATGATATTAGAGGGATTATGTTTGCACTTAGAATATTGAAGGGAGCTTAGAAGGTTGGAGAAATGAATGAGATTGCGTAGATAGAATAGGAAAGACCAATGAATAGGAGTGAATGTGTATTATAGATTGACGTTGTCCATGTTTGACTCATATGATAGACCAGTAATTATCATTTATAAAGGTGTGACTCGATAATGGTGAACAAAAAAATAATGATGTATGAGTCACTATCAATGACATTGGACTATAAAGGGAGAGCTATATCAAAAGACACTTATTTGTATCAAAGATTATATATAATAATAATATTAATGATTGAGACAATAAACAAAAATGGTTGAATTTATTAAATATACCATACTTAGGAGGAAATAGATATCAAAATAACTCAAAGTCAAAATATTTTATTTATTTTCTTAGAGTATGGATGATAAACCATTATGTGAATAATCATTATTCTAGCACAAGACCATCCATAATACATGTGGAGAATCAAAATAGAAGGATGAAATATATGATGGAAACACTCATATTTTAGGACAAGCTCATTCAACCTATAGAAACACATAACATAGAATATTGCGAATGTAGAAATAAGAAGATCTTATTAATATATTAATAATAGATCAAGATATAGATGAAGTTATTAAATAGGAAAAAAATAGGACCTATTCTCAATCTAGATTCCTAAAAGGAATGATCCAAATTGATCAATCACAAGAAAGTGATCAATGCACAAATAAATCAAGCAATGGAGAATATGAAGAAAGGAGTAGATCCTATAATCTTGCTATGGAAGGTAAGTACTTGAAATCTTGAATAAATAGAAGAAAAATACTAACCTTCAAGTAGGATAAATTTGGAAAATGCTGATTTCTATTGTCTATGTTCAGTTTCGCAAAATTTTGAAACCTATTCCTAACTAGAAATGTTGAGACCAAGAAAACCTTGAAAAACTTTGTCCTATTGAAGTCAGGTTGACCTTGACTCAAATAGAAGGGAAAAATCTTACCTCGGGGCATAATTGTACCCTGAAAATTTGACCTTGACCTACACTGCTTTGACAAAATTTCTATTCATGGATCCCATAAGTTCGACAAAAAGGGTATACAAATCTATACTTTAATTGGTTGTTCCACATTTGTATCTACTAGAAAATTAGTTTGTTTGTTTGTATGGGGGGTTTGTCTTGGTCAAACCCTAGTTTGGAATCAACATTGAAATGTAATTGCAATTGCAATATGTATAAAGAAAGTAAATGGAACTATTCACCTTGCTTATATTGAAATCCTTATGGAGGATTCAAATCCTTGAATCCACAAGTACAGATGCTCCAAATGAATGTAAAAATGTATGTAGGGTGTCCCAAATCAATGAAATTTGATCTTCAACACTAATCTTGAATATATCTTTGCATAAGAAAAGGCTTGGATGAATGGGGATGGATAAATCTTCAACAAGAGGGCTCCATAGAGATTGAATCCTTCAATAGCTAATAATGGACTTTCTTGAATTGGATCTCAAATGCTTGAACACTTGAATACTTGATAGATAGTAGATCTTCACTTTATAGAATAATGGGTGTGTATGCTTTCATAGTAAGTGGATCATGGATGTTAAAACTGAGGGAAGAAGGCTTCCTTATATAGAGATCTAGGGCAAAAACTTTTAGAGAAGAATGGCATGGGAGCATTAAATCCAAATTAACGTTAACCCTTAGAAATGAACCCTGATTAAATGCAATTTAAGTGTCTACTATTTTGAAACCCCAAATAGCCAACCTAGAAGTGGGAAAAATAAAACTTTTCGAAGCTCAATATCCCAAACCTCCTAGAACTTGAGAATTGGACCTAGGGTCAAGGACAAGGTCGACCCTGCCCTAGGTCAAGGTCAAGGTTGACCCTAACGTAGGTGAGGGTCAAGGTCAACATTGACCCTTCAGGTCATCCTTGACCCAAAATGTCAAAGTCCTTAATTTTACAGAGAAAGTTTTTTAAAATGGGCTAGAAATAGAGAGAGATGTAGAATAGGGGGAAAAAAACTAGATCCATGCAAATACCTACTCAAGGCACTTGACATGACCCCAAACCACATACTTGGAGGGCTAAACACTCTTAAAAAAGAAGTGCTTCCATTTTAAGATGACACATTTAGCCCCAACTGTAGCAAGAGTATGGAATAAATCCAAACTCTTGGTAAAGTAAATCATAATGAAAATTTAATCTTATTAAAATCAAAGGAAAAAAGAGATCCTCAATCCCCTAGAGACTGAAGTCTTTGTCAACTCCAAGATCAAAATAAGAGAGAGATATATAGATAAAGAGAAAAGGAAAAAGAGTGAATTATCTCACCCAATGAGAACTTGTGTCCCATTGTGAACCACACAAGGAAACTACACAACTAGAAAGATGGAATTGAACCGCTTAGTAAATGTGGTTACTCACTAGTCAAACCATCAATGATTCACCCTCAAGAATATTGTATTTCATAAGGGTAAAACCAAAAATCAAAAGAGATGCAATCTTAAGGATACCTTTGACCTTAAGGAGGGATCAAGAGATCCTAAAATAGAAATCCATGATTAGTCACTAATCCAAAAAGGGAGAAAAGGCATCTTGAAAAATAATATATATGTATTGAAACGTTCGTGTGTGCAATAGGTGAGTAAAGCATATGCCCCCATGTTAAAGTCATTGCTTATCACTTTAACAAGAGTGATGACTTTAATGAAAACATAGACAACTCCATTGATTACATTTCCACTACAAGATGCCTCCAGACAAAGACAAATCAAGGGAAATGCTACATAAACATATAAAGAACACATAAGGGACCTACCTACTGTGGGGTCAGTATGATAATTAGATTATATATATATATATATATGATATTATTGTAAATGAATTGACATCATTCCCCAAAGAAAGTAGAACTATAATCACAAAGGAGGAAAGAACACATAAGAGATACAAAGAAGAATCTTTTCAAACCATGACCTAGAGACAAAAAAGAATAAGTTCTACCAATTCATGTATCCAAGTAGTTTACACAAGAAAACATGTACAAACACTAACTCAACTACAACATAACATGAAACTGTTGACATTTTAGTCAAATTTATTTATTAGTGACACACACTTATTTAGATGGATAGTTTCTACCAAGCTTATTGTATAGTTAACAATGTTAACCAAAAAATTTAGGCTCTACTGAGTTCTATAGTTGCTATTGAGTATCAGAAATAGTATTTAGTTTGCGTCAAGAAGTTTCTACCAAGTTGGTGATATCAATGTAAACTGAGCTTCATAAGGTTTATCGAGTTTCTTAGTACAAATTGATTTCTTAAGTGGTTACTGAGTTTGTAGTCTCAATGATGTGAATCCAATGTTGATTGAGCTATGCAATATCAACCAAGTGATTTAGTTTATACTGAGCTCATAGTGATAGCATTGACTGAGCTATGTAGTGTGAATGAAGTGATTCAATTTATATGCCAAGTTTTGTAGTATTCACCAAGTCACCAGATTGAGTTTAGACTACTTGGAAGTTATCAGTATGAACCAAGCTTCTATGTCTACCAAGTGCATGATGATGTTGAGCACTGACAATGGATGCTAAGTATCAGAACCTCACTAAGTTTGTCTTCTGAACCTAAGTTCCTACTATTGGGCCAACTTTGCATATTTTGGTGAAACTTGTATTATAGCCAACTTTGATGAAATGTAAATTGGATTTATATATATGTAATGTATTGTATCACATCCAAATATGTATGTAAGAAGCAAAAAAGAGTAGAAGTGCAAAGTAAAAGGCTACAATAGTATAAGGAGTAGTAAAGATTTATATATCACAACAAGTTGATCATTACACTCAAAGGAATCTCATTCAATAAATCAAGGTTGTAGATCAAAAATCAGCCACTAGTTTATCCTAACAGGTGGAACATTTAAATCCTTTCACAAGGTAGACTTAATAGTCTTTTGTAAACCTCTATATTGAGTGCATACTTTATTGTATGTTTGTAAATCCTTTTACAAGGTGGACCTAACAATCCTTATGGCTCCTAATAGGGAAAATCATTAGAAGTGATCATTGTAAGCCTTAACAGGCCAACTTTATATTGTAGTACTAAAGCTTGTGGATATCATCCCCACCCCAATTTTACTTTTTATTTGGAAGGTTACTAGGTCACCATATTGTGTGTCAAAGTGTTATGAATGTTTTAATGCTTTTAGTTTTTTTCATGCATGCAATTAGATCATAATACTCATGAAGGATTAATTTGTAAATAAAGATTAAGTTTTATTGGTTACCAATTTACCCCTCCCCTCTCAGTAACTTAGCCTATCATATATTTCCAATTGAAAGAACATATGGAAGAATAGAGATACATGTAGAGGAATAGTACAATAGGTTCAATTCTTTTATCACCTTGCAGTAACAAAGATCGTATAAAAAAAATATAACACCATTTAGCAAATACATCATGCGAGAAACACAATACAATAGAAAAACACACAATAAAGGCTACCATAAAGGACTACCCAATCAAGCATGTCACCTACTCTCCCCATCTCATTGTATATTATTTAGGGACAGTGGGTAACTTGCAAGTGGGACTATATCCAACATAGTAGGAATGATAGCCATTTCCAAACAAGGATCCTCTTGAGAATCACAATGTTCAATACTAGGTGTAAGTGTTAATTGTGAGGAAAGCATATTAGGTTAATCAATGTCAATGTCATTAGTTCCATATTCATCATTAACATCATCAGTATCATCAATAATATCTTCTTCTTCTAGATTAATCAAAATAGGAACTAAGATATGAATGGAATCCTTAGAATCATGCATCTTAATATCATTATTCTTAACAACTTCTTCTAGCACATCATGCATAGTTGTATCCAAATAAGCTAAATATTTTTGAATAACATTATTATGAGCTTTATTTTGAGCACGACACTTCTTAGAAGTTCATTAGTAGATCGATTACATTTTTTCTTGTTTGAAATGTGTTGAGAACTAGGAGGAACAATTACTAGATTCTTCATAGGTTCTATAGAAGGATTAATAGGATTATCAACAAACTAACAAGCAATACGAGGAGCTTGATTAACAAATGTAGAAGCCATAGATAAAGGAGGTATGGAAGGTGTAGGAAAAGGACCATGGTTAAGATCCACTGGAGGTAAGCTTAACATTGAAAATCTTGTGATGCTTATAGGCTTGATATGAACAAAAATGATGATCAGGATGAGAAGGACACAACTTAGGTAATGAAGGCCAAAAGAAGTCAAGTGTAGCAAAATATTAACTTGAAATTGATCAAAAGTAGGTACAACAACAAAGGTAGTGTTAAAATTTTTTCCACAAAGCTCAACTTCTAAATCAATAGAACCAACTGATGGATAAAGAAAACCATTACAAGTTTGAATCAACACATTAGATGTATCATAAAAATCACCTTTCAATCCTTTCATAAAAACATTTTCTTCTATAATAACATTGACTAAGGAGGTAGGATCAACAAGAAAACCATGAGTGCATATTTGAGAAATCTTAGCATAACTATAAAGGGGACCATCAAGAGCTTTAATAGTCTCAGAATCATCAATGGTAATCAAAAGTTCCCAAGGTCATTTTTTTTTAGTTTTTTTTGTTGAGGTTTAGGTTGAGGCTTCATTTTAGGCTTATGTTTTAGTTGAGGTTGAGCTGAAACTTGAGATTGAAGCAGAGGTTGAGACTAGGTGAAGATGCAGATTGAACCACATGCTCCACTTGATTAACAACACGATTAAGATTATCCATATTTGAATCATACATAATATCCATAGAAGATTGCCGAGAAATAGTATTAGTATCATGCGTAGGTAAAGGATTCATATAGATTTGAATATTTTGATTAGGAGGAGAAACACATTTATTCCCACTACCATCAAAATTATCAATAGATAAAGCATTAGAATCAATTAAGTCCTAAACCTTATGTTTTAAAGAATAACATTTTTTAGTATCATGACCATTCTGATGATAATATTTACAAAAAAATTTAGGATCAAATGATTTAGATGCCATTGTAGCAGGTAAAAGAGGTTGAATAGGAGGTAAAGTAATCATATTAGCAGTTAGCAACCTATTCATAATAGAAAGTAAAGATTGAGAAAAGGAGTAAACATACGATTTAATAAAAAAGTAGTGGATGTTGAAGAGGCATTCTGAGATGCAACAAAAACTTGATCAAAAACTTCATTTGCTTGTTTATTTATCTTGACATCACTGTTGAATTTTTGAAGTATATTTGGATTAGGAGCAACATCACTTTTATCAACAAGAACATGAGCCATTGGAGTAGTGCTCTCAAATTCAATCACTTGTAATTGATAATGATGAAGTGTTGTACAAAGTTGTCAAAAGTATGTAAATTTAGTAAGAAATTTTTTATCTCTAATATCCTTTTGCAAATTTGAAATAAACATATGTTGAATATCAATATTAGGAACAAGATAGGAAATCTAAGCATGTAAATTCTTAAATCTACCAATAAATTCAGTCAATTTTTCTTTATAACTCTATTTACAATGCATCAAATCAATCAAAGACACTTGCAACCCAATGTTGTTTTGAAATTGTTGAATAAAAGCATTAGCAAGTTATGGAAATGAATCAATAGAATAAGGAGTCAAAAAAGAAAACCATTGTAAATCCTTCTAACAAAATGTTCAAGCAAAAAACTTAGCTAAATTCCTATGATCATAAGCATGATCACTACGAAGGATTTGAATGAATAGGGTCTCCCTTACCATTGTAATTCTCAAGATGAGGCATATTAGCTTGCTAAGGAACTAGAGTACAAATAATATCCTAGGACAAAGGACTTCCCATGTCACAAGTGGGAATACTAAACTTATTTTGAGTCAAAGATGCAAGTTGTTCTTGTAAAAATGACACAATTTGAGACAAATTGATATGTGTTGAATCATTAGAGGAAATAAAAGGAATAAAAACATTAGAAACATAAGGTAAAGTATATGAAGCTATAGGAATGGAAGACAGAATTGGAGGAACACTAGGAACTACAGATGGTAGAGGATTAGAATAAGTAAAAGGAACATTATGATAAGAAGTTTGTGATGTAGGAAGGGGCACAAGAGGAACACTCATAGGAATAGAGGGAATCATTGTAGTCACCAAAGAAGAAGTATAGGTAGGAATAGTAGGGATAGAAATAGAAGAAGGTTCTACACCAGTGATAGGAGGAATCAACCCTAAATCTTGAGCTTCTTAAGCTAAAGGTTTAACATTGGAATGCACAAGGTGACTAATAATACGCAAGATATTAAGACCCTGATCACTATCACGACTTGAAATTTCTTAAGAGCCTCTATAGCTTGAATGAAATCTTGATGATGGTTTTCTTGAATAAGCCAATTACCCATTTTATCAAGTTCAATTGAAAGTTTATGGACTTGTTCAGAAGGAACTCTTAAAGCATCATCCTCATCTTGAGATGAGTGAGAAGAGTCTTGCTCCATTTAGAGGATTAGAATCAGGAATAATCAAATTCTCATCTGGGATCCTAAAGGAGGGAGAAGAAGACTCAAGATCAAAGGTACCCATAAGTCTATAATTGTGTCTAACTGGAAGATTAGAAGTAGGACTATAAGTAATAAAGCTCATAAACCAGTTCAATGCAAATGAACTAAACTAAGAAAACATAAAGAACATTTTTTTAAAAAATATTTTGAAAGAGATTTTGCAACTTTTTTTGTATTTTTGTATTTTAAAATGCAAGAGCATAAACTTAGTCTAATATTGATGCAAGAAAATATCTAACAAATATGAAATGAAATGTACCACCATGAAACACAATAGGGCATCTAATTCCACAAAGGAAAAGAGGGTAAGCACATCGGGTTCACCAAAATGAATAGGAAGAAAATAAGACCTATCTTGAACCCAAATTCCCAAAAGGAATGATCCAAATTGATCAATCACAAGAAAGTGATCAATGCACAAATGAACCAAGCAATGAAGAATATGAAGAATAGAGTAGATCCTATAATCTTGCTATAAAAGGTAAGTACTTAAAATATTAAATAAATAGAAGATAAATACTAACCTTCAAGTAGGATAAAATTTGAAAATGCTGATTTTTGGTGTCTGTGTTTAGTTTCATGAAATTTTGCAACTTGTTCTAGATTTGAAATGTCAAGACGGAGAAATCCCAAAAAAAATTTGTCCTTTTGAAGGTAGGTCGACCTTCACCTAGATAAGGGGCACAATCTTACCACAGGGAACAATTGTAACCCAAAAAGTTGACCTTGACCTACATTGCTCTAAAAAAAATTCTATTCATGGATCCTGCAAGTTTGGCAAAAATGGTATTTAAATCGACACTTTAATTCGTTGTTCCACACCTATATCTGCAAGAAAAATAGTTTGTTTGTTTGGATGCAGGGTTTGCCTTGGTGAAACCCCAATTTAAAATCAACCTTAAAATTTAATTGAAATTGTAATATGTATAAACAATGTAAATGGAACTATTCACCTTGCTTATATTGAAATCCTTATGGAGGATTCAAATGCTTGAATTCACAAGTATGGATGCTCCAAAGGAATATAGAAATGTACATAGGATGTCTAAAATCAATGGCATTAGATCTTCAAAAAAAATCTTGATAATATCTTTGCATAAGAAAAGGCTTGGATATATGTGTATGGAGAAATCTTCAATAAGAGGGCTCCATAGAGATTGAATCCTTCAATAGCTAACAATGAACCTCCTTGAATTAGATCTTGAATGCGTGAACACTTGAATGCTTGATAGATAGTAGATATTCACTTCATAAAATAATGGGTGTGTATGATCTCATAGTATGTGGATCATGGATGTTAAAATGAGGAAAGAGGCTTCCTTATATAGAGATCTAGGGCACAAAATTCTAGAGAAGGCCAACACCAATTAATCTCAACCCTTAGAAATGGACATAGATTAAATGCAATTTAAGAATCTACCATAGTGAAACCAAAAATAGCCAACCTGGAAGCAAGAAAAATGAAGCTTTCTGAAGCTCAATATACCAAAACTCTAGAAACTTGAAAATTGGACCTAGGGATAGGGAAAAGATCAACCCTTCTCTAGGTCAAGGTTGAGGTCGACCTTCACCCAAAAAGTCAAAGTCTTTAGTTTCACAGAGAAAGTTGTGAGAAATAGGCTAGAAATTGAGAAAGAGAAGCATAGTAGGGGGAAATCAACTAGATCCATGCAAAAACCTATTCAAGCCACTTGACATGACCTCAGACCACTTACTCAGAGGGCTAAACACTCTTAACATGGAAGTGCTTCCATTTTAAGACAATATAGTTATTATGATAAATGTTGAAAGAAATATATTTAAAAATTTGTGAGGGGAAGTCTATGTAGAAATTATTGATAATGCAATAAGGGTATTTCATCTTTGAAAGAAGTCACATACTTTGATGGAGGTGATTAGTTATAAGGAAATCAAAAGGTTGCCCATGCAAAGAGTTTGCCACTTGGATATGTATTGACCTCTAACAAGGTATGAATCCCTCCATAATTGGATAGATGGATGCTAGATAATAAAATAAAAATAACCCATTGAGGAGTCATAAGTAAAGGAAGCAACAAATAGAGAAATTAATAAAAAAGAAAATTTTGAGTTAAATGCCAATATTAAAATTGAACAATACCGAGAGTGCCCAACTTGATGATACCGTATATTGGGTCAAATGCATTTACCATGGGAAATTCATATGTAAGAGAAGTGAAATCCCTTGATGCTAGAAGGTAAGACTTGTTATTACTGATCATTCTTTTCTAAGTATAAATAAATATTAGATGGGATATATAACTAAGAATATGCATGTCAATGATACATACATACATACATACACACACACACACACACACACACACACACTTATATATATATATATATATAATTACATTGTACAGATTCATTCAAAATGATATTTAATAATTTGATATAATATTTTTAATAGAAAGAGATCTAATATGAGAGTATGTAAGGTAAATATTGAGTATTATATTAGTCTCTCTCTCAATTATACATATTATAAGAGCTATTTACCTTGACATTTTCCTTTGAGAATGTTCTTGTAGAAAAAAGGGAGATTGATTATGCAACTATTTTTCTAGGCCAAGATTAATATCAGGTTCAAAGGGAGTCTAACACTTCTTCAAAGGAAACTTTGGATGAGGAGCTTATAAGATTAATGTTCAGAGGGATTCTTAAAAAATTCATATGAAGAAGAAGATAAAAGATATGCTCCAGTTGACCTTTGAAGATTTTGATCATATCAGAATGAGAGGGAGTTTTGACTTCATGTAAACTTTTGGTAGTGTGGCTACATGACTTAATGGGCCTTCCCCCATACATCATGAGGAAATGATGACTTCCAAATGATCATCACTTGTATTTGTAGAAGTTATTGAAAGGTGATGATCTTACAATAACAAGTAATTTTCTATTATGATGGATATCTTAAGATGTCTATGTAGATCATGATAGATTATACTTTGCATGATAGTAAACACAATAATCATTATGAGGAAGCATGCACACATGACTTATATTTTTTTTCGAGAATGTTAAGAAAATTGATGTTATGAACTTGGCTATTATATAGAGTACTTGGTGAACATCACACAGCTTGATGTTCTAGAAGTCCATTACTCACAATACTTGGTGAACATCTTGCATCTCAATATTTTGGAAGGCCATTACTCAAAGATTACTTTATGAATATTGAATATTAATATTCTGGGAGACCAATACTCATGATATCAGATGTGATATCAAATTTTTTTGAGTACTTTATGAATATCCAATGTTGATATTCTGGGAGATCAATACTCATGATATCCGATGTGATGTCAAAACTTTTTCAGTACTTGGTGAATATAGAATGTCAATATTCTAGGAGACTATACTAACGATATCAAACCTCATTTGAGTGCTTGGTGAATATCATGTGTTGATATTCTAGAAGACCAATACTCATGATATGAAATGTGATATCAAAATATTACCTAGAGTATTTGGTGAATATCATGTGTTGATATTTTGGAAGACCAATAGTCATGATCAAAATTGTGGATATCTTCCAATCAAAGATATCCTTAAAATTTACTATTCCAAATATTACCAATGGGGAAATATGTCTCGTGTTTATCCTCCTTAGCTATGAGGGAGTGTTGAAGTTTTGGAGCTTCAGTTGGATGATTTGTAGTATAGATATGTGTATATATAATTAAATTATTTATATAATTGAGAAAGATATATTATATACGTACGTACATATGTACATACCACACACATAATGATTGTCATTATGAATGGACATGTCCCATCAAGAAATATGTCTATTCGTATCTCATTCTTTATATAAGTGATTCATGCATTTTTAAAACACATATCAATATGTCAATGCTATTACATTTACAACAATCTCAGAAACTCAACAATCTACCTCCAGTAGAAGCTTCAGTTCTTTTCTTGCCTATATACTCTTATGTGTCCTTAGCCTCATCCTACTTTCCTTTCCAAAATTAGATCTGGTTTGGGAATATGTTTAATCACCCCCTTTTTCATTTTTTCTATTCTTTTAATGCACCCTTGTTGAAAAGCCTCATAATATATCTCTACTGATTCCACACTTATTTTATTCACTATTTTCCTTATATAACTTAGCTAAGAGACCATCCAATCCTAAAGATTTCCCATTGGCTAAAGACCTAGTAGTTTCTTCAATCTCATAAGTAATGATATCTTTCTCAAGGCTATTCATATAGTGTAGAGACTTTTTGTAGCATTAAATTCATATAGTTTTCTAAAACTTCATTGTTCGTATCCTTGTGCTTTGAAGTGAACAACTTCTTGATAACTCAAAGAACTTATTTTTAATATCATTGTATCCTTATATAATCTATCTTTATTCTGAATTTACTTTATCATCTCCATTTTTTTTTTACCCTTGACCGAGTTAAATAAATAATTTTTTTCATTGTCTCCTTCCTTTATCCAAGTTATTTTGGTGCTAACTTTCTACTCTTGAAATGTATAATTATGTATTATCCTCAACTTCATCTTATTAGTGCATAGTGTTTCTTTAAGATCCTTGTTGGACCCATTTACATTAATATACCTTTCCAAATCATTAACCTTACTCTAATTCTCATATTCAATTCTCCCACTTTCCTCATCCTTCTTTTCCACAATCAACTAAAACAACTTTCACTAAAGTTCAGTCAAGTAATCTCATTGCTCCCTTGTGCTAGATCCCTTATTAAAAAAATGGGAAGGAAAGTAGGTTTTTATTGTATCTAGATATTACCATTAACCTAGAAAATCTTAAAATTATATATATGATTTTCAAATATATTACTTCAGCGAGAATGGAGGCTAAAATTAGGGAATGATCAAAGAAGGAAGCATCACTAACCTTTATTAGTATATTACCTTCATTTTTATCAGATGAAAATAATGGATAGTTTGCATAAAATCTATTAGTTATATTGTAAATCCTCCACCTACCTACTTTAATGTTGTACTAGGTATACCAAGACAAATGGTTGTTTCTTTTTTTCAAGTGGGTACACCATATTAAGAATCCTTTTACATTTGGACCAAAAGATTTGTTTATTGTCTTTCTAGGTATTTTTAGCACCACCATACTTATTTTCATTATCCTCCACCATATTGAAGTCACTTGTGATGATCTAGTGAGCCTTAGAAAGGGAAAAGGTCATCTAATTCCAATGAGTATCCATTTCTCTACAATCATTATATGCATATATTATAGATGAAATATGTTTATGCATGAATTTTAGGACCCTTTTATAGGATCTATTATAGGGGGTGGTCCTTTAGATTTAATTTTATCAACCCATCTAGGTGCAATGAGGATTGCAAATCCAACTTTATCCCTTTTGTGATCTAATACAAAACATGTAGTAGGATTCCTAATTAATTTTTTAACATCAACAACATTATTTAAAACAATTTTTTTTCTTGAAGAGTACTTAACAATATCCTTGTTAAGTAATTACATCAATCTTAGAAATTATATTTTTACTACACATATCTAACCCTAAGACATTCTAACTGACAGTATTTATCATTTTGTTATTTGGAAAAATTGGGTTATTTTTGGTTTTTGTATAATCTAGCAAAAAAAAGGTAGGTCAACATTGTTCTTTCTATTACTATTTCTAAAAGATATTGAATAAGACAATGATTACCCACCCATAGTTTTTCTCTTCTTTCTCACATTCTTACTAATAAATTTTCGCAAATTAGTTATTATCATCCACATGTGTCCACCTCTAGTTTGTAGGAAACAATTTTTTATTAGCATTTTTCTTTGCGAGAGGAGGTTAGGTTAGGGACTCAAGTGGGGAATCATCATGCTCTAAGGGATTCTATTTTAATTTCCTAGAGAATCCTTCTCTTTCATTGGTGGTGGTTAATAAATTTTTTTGGGAACTTTTTCTTTGATACCCATCTCTATCTGTAGGACGGGGGATGAGTAAGCATCATCTTGAGAGAGAGGATGATTTTGATCATTAGTAGGGATGATATAAAAATCATATTAAAACAAGGGTTATTTAAATAAATTTTGATATTAGAACCAAGTTCATTTTTAGACTTATCAACTTCACAATTTTCCTTTCTAATAGATATATCATTAGTATCACAATTAGCATTACAAAGAACATTCCGTGAACCAACAAAAATATTTTTTTTTCTCAAATTTGTACTAGATTTTTTCTCTGAATTGTCATATTTCACAATATTAAAGTTGCCTTTTTAATAATTTTTACTAAAGGGTCCACTACTTTCTAGTGTGACCATTGAGCTTGTAATAAAATCATGCATTGAGCTTACTAAGAAAATATAATTGCAAGGAGAAATTATCTGCTTGGATATTTAATAAGATTCTTTTAGGAATAACCACTTCAATATTCAAATCAATAAGGAATATTGCACTTAAATGTGGAAGAGTTGGCCTCAATTCTTCAGCCCGAAGAATATGATATTGTGGCTTCATGATTTGAGGAAAAAGTGGCCAAAATTCAGATTGAACCCCTCAATTTTCATCCAATTAGGGGATGATATAGAAACAAATCTTCATAGGTCTCCCTTGGATGACCATGGAAAGGAAAAACATAGAGACTAACCCACATTTTAGAAACCCTTTTTTAGAATTTTTCTTGCATTTTATGAATTTTAAGAAACACCACAAATAATCCTTTTTGCACCTTACAATGAAAACTAACATACATGCCTAATTTCTTACCCCCAAAATTACTCAAATAGTGATAAAAAAATTACAATAGAAAAGAGATTTGGAGTTTATTCAAACAAATAAGATAACTATATTTTCAACCTTGACTGCTTAGTTTAATTGCTTTAAATATGTCCTCATTTGGAGTTAACGTGAGGATCTTTGTAATAAGAGAAGAAGACTTATAATTTCTTCTCCCTTTGGGGTCTCCATCTTCCATCTCATAAAACATCTACACAAGTCCCAAGTACTCCTCCTAATTATAGTCTAGAGTGCTTTAAGACTATTTCATGAAATGCAACAGATGAAGGGAAAATGGTAGAAATGTTCTAAAAAACCACCTCTTTGAAGGCTATTTTTGAAGCCTTAACATTTTCATAGACGATCCCTTGCCATTTCCAATATTAATAGTGTCAAATTGTATGCCATTATTATTAGTCATAAGACCTTAGATATTATAAATTTAGTATTGGGGCTTTGGGGGTACTTGAACCCCATAGGAGAAAATGGGAAGGACAAAGGCTTGCACAAGAAAAGGTAGCTAAAGACACATAAAAAAAGGGAAAACATAAAATAAGAACATACAATCACAAGAAACCAACCTAAAAGAACAAATTGACATGGTATATAATGAAACAAAGAGAAGAAAGAACATGTTAGAGAGAAGAACACACAAGCTCTAAGAAAGATGAGGTGGTTTTTTAGCTCTTGCATAGTGGGCCTTAAAAATTTTGCCAGTGCTCCACCAATATTTGTAGATTTACAAAATATTGTATTTATGTATGTATATGTGTGTTTTTACATATAATGTGTATGTATACATATATGTGTGTGTGTGTGTGTGTGTGTGTGTGTGTGTGTGTGTGTGTGTATAGATGTGCATGTATGTATCTATATACGTCTTCCAAAGAAAAGGAAGGAAAGGAAAACAATGCTTTGCCTTTAATGTTGATTATTTAGGACTTATTTTTTTCTTAAATTATTTTGAAGGAGTATTCTTTAATTTTTCTCAAATCTTTTAATTGTGACCTTCAAGATTAGTTTTTCTTTTAGATTAAAAATATCCTTGTTCTTTTTCATTTTTTTTATGGAGCCTGCAAGCTACCAACCAACAAGACTTGACCCCAAGTAGGCTCATTGAAAACCTTTCAACTTCACCAATAGACCAAAGACCCATTGACTTTTTCATTTATTCTTATTGGTTCATTGAAAACCTTTCAACTTCACCAATAGACCTAAGTACAAATTTAAATTAATATAACATATCAAATTGTTAAAAAGTGAATGATATTTGTATATTACGTGAAGTTTGTTTTAACGTTATTGATCAAAATTGACCATTAAATCGGACGAATGTCTATTAACTCAATAGTTGAAAAGTTATCTAATATAAGTTTTAGTGTTGGCTTTTATAATATCTGTTGAATGCAAATCAATTAAGAACAAATAATATCTATAACAATGACTCTTGTCATTTAGAAACCTCAAAACTATAAATTATTATATCATAAATGTTAAAATTTATTTTTAAAAAATTATTGTACATTTATGTAAATCAAATTATTTAGAATATATACATCACATTATCTTAATTTATGGATGATGAATTGTAATATTATAAGAGAGTGTATGCATAGATAAAAAATTATTTTCATCTAAACTATCTTGAAGAATGAGTTCAAATCATACAAAAATATAAGATATATATATTTTGTTTGCAGTACAATTAGATCTATCTTACTCTAGCTCGAGCCTACTATTGCACTATTAATTAATGAGTACTCTTATATTTGTACTCTATTGCACTATCCTGATAGCAATATCTGTAGTCTTATATTTGTTATTAGTCATATAGACCTAAAAACAGATCATAAACTATTCCATTTTTATCCACAAATAAAATATAATAAAAAACTTAAAACCATACAAAACTATAACTATGCCTT
The DNA here is from genome assembly GCA_028749045.1 of Cupressus sempervirens. Lineage (NCBI taxonomy): Eukaryota > Viridiplantae > Streptophyta > Pinopsida > Cupressales > Cupressaceae > Cupressus > Cupressus sempervirens. The sequence goes on along the minus strand of CM053787.1, from coordinate 304,842,195 downwards.
CTCCGAAGAATTGAATACCAAATTCAAAATAGAGGCACTTCCTTAAAAAATTCTCCTTCAACTCACACAGCACGTTCAATTCAAATTTTGAAGTTTGAAAACAGAAATATTAGTTTTCAAAATTTGAAGTTTGAAAAAAAACAGAATACCTATTAGTTTTCAAGGTAAGCTAGCTGTAACGCTTACGGTCGGCAAAGCAATTGTATCGTGATATTGAACAAGGGAGGTGAGCAAAATACACGTTGCCATTACCTCACCAACTTATCAAACTTTACAAAATTAAAGAAGGAAGATAACCCAAATGTGTTTTAAGCGTATAACAGCTAAAGTCAGGCTTGTGCTCGTCATTTGTAGAGGCCAATGAATAACAAACTCCCAAAGCCCAACACACGCCTTAATTTTTCTCTATTCAAAAATCAGAACCCACTGAATAATTAAGGCAGCCACTTTTGTGAACTTTCCTTGAGCCAAGCAAGAATATTGAATATTGTACTGTTAGACTCACAAAATAACGGAAACAATGAAGTGCATGTTTGACATTGGAGTTTTATCAACGCTTAGAAAGAATTGGTCGTGCTCGAATTATGTGGACAGCAGAAGTTATTTTGAATGCGCACGCCGTTTATGATTTGAATGCCTAAAAAGTTAGTGTTGATCTCTTCAACGCAATCCGCAGTCAACCCCCGGCATGTCATTTTACACCGGTAATATTCAAAACCAATCTTACAACTTTATGGACTTACTTTCTCTCTATATATACATTGTCTATATCCTATCTTTGAGCTCAAACAAGTCTTGCATTTGTTTATATCTGAGGCATTCATTGAAGGCATCGATATATTCATAAGCATAAAGCTTTTCAGAATCTGGGATACAATTGGGTACAATTGTTTTGAAATCATGCAAACGATGACCTTGCTGTTGCTTATTGTTTCCTTCACATTCATGGCATTCAGTTTTCAAGGCGCCCATGCAGGGAGAATTCTCACTACAAAATCCATAGAGAAAAACTATTTTGATGGATCTGAAGAAGAGACTGAGGTTAAAATTCATTTCGGTCATTCTGCATCAGAGCTGAATGTCAATGCAGAGCCTTACCAACGCCCATCCACATCCAAACACAGCCCTGATGTGGATCACCTGTAAGTAAGAGCTTCTGATAAGGAAAAAAGTACCTTGAAGAATAAGCTGCCATCAGGGCCAAGTCATGGTGTTGGTCATGCACACATCAATGCCAGTCCTGTAAAAGCTAATGGGGGATCATCCAGGCTTATATTAAGGAATAAGCTTCCTTCTGGTCCGAGTCCAGGTGTCGGTCATATGTCTATCAACACCAGCCCTATGAAAGTTGATGGAGGATCAACAAGGCTTATATTGAAGAATAAACTTCCTTCTGGTCCAAGTCCAAGCGTTGGACATATGTTTATCAACACCAGCCCTGTTAAAGTGGATGGAGGATCAACGAAGCTGATTTTGAAGAATAAACTTCCTTCCGGTCCAAGTCCAGGTGTTGGACATATGTCTATCAACACCAGCCCTGTTAAAGTGGATGGAGGATCAACTAGGCTCATATTGAAGAATAAACTTCCTTCTGGTCCAAGTCCAGGCGTTGGACACATGTCTATCAACACTAACCCTATTAAAGTGGATGAAGGATCAACGAGGCTCATATTGAAGAACAAACTTCCTTCTAGTCCAAGTCCAGGCGTTGGACATATGTCTATCAACACTAGCCCTGTTAAGGTGGATGGAGGATCAATGAGGCTCATATTGAAAAATAAACTTCCTTCTAGTCCAAGTCCAGGCATTGGACATATGTCTATCAACACCAGCTAGATGAAGGATCAACGAGGCTCATATTAAAGAATAAACTTCCTTCTGGTCCAAGTCTAGGTGTTGGTCATATATCTATCAACACTAGCCTATAAAAGTTGATAGATGATCAACAAGGCTTATATTAATGAACAAACTTCCTTCTCTAGGTGTTGGTCTCATGTATATCAACACCAACCCTATAAATTGTAAACATACTTACAAAATTTAATTGGAAATAGTTCAATACAAGCATCCTCCACAACTTGTAGAAAAAGTGTGAAGATTCAAGTATACCAACATAACATACATAGGATAAAATGCAAAGAATATGTTTTGTAAAAATATGACATACTATTGAGTGTTTTTCAAAGTAATTCTCTATGGATACTAAATTTGTATTGAAAGAGTAAATTTCTATGTGGTAATACACTATAATTAATATTTGATATGTTAAATTTTTGTTCCAATGCAAACTTTAGAACCTTTGAGAATTGAATAAGAATTCTTCCTTCCTCTAAATAATCAAGTCCACAACTAGTCAAACTACAAGTATGTATTCTAAACCACCGCTGAAATCATGGCCAAAAATAATATTAATTTAAAATAGTTCTAAAGAAATAAATATAAAAAGTGGGAAGATTCCTAGTAGTAACTGTTAGCCATATTTACCCTCCTGCCAAATTTGAATTTTCCTATCAAACATGTCCAATGGTCATATCATTTCAAATATTCAAATGATCAAATGTTATATAATTATCTATTTAAAACTTTGGCCATATTTTTATATCCTAAGTCTAACCTTATTTTCATTTTATGCCTTTGAACCATTTCAAGTTGCGACCATGTGATCACCCTTTGGTTCACATAGTCACGATAGATTAAGTGTTAACTGGGGTTCAAGTGGCAAAGGCATGATGACATTATGTTCACATCATCATAGAGTTAGTTGGCTCAATTAGGGTCAAGGTCCCGAAGGCGTGATGACATTATTTTTTGTTTGATCACAGGGTTAATTTGATAGACCATGGTTTAAGTTGTGGCAATGCGATAAGGGAAAAATCTTCAGTGTTTCAGAGATGCATTTCACACTGTTAGATCTTTCAAATCTATGGCTAGCGTGCTATCACAATGTGTTAAAAAGGAACTATGGTTAAAGTTGTGATCAAGCGATTTCCTTTTTTTCACTTGGTCGCAAGGTTAAGCAGTAAAACTAGGGTCAGAGCAATGATGGTGCGAGTGTGGTTAAGATCTTATCTTTGCAAGGTTGCAATGGTCAGTAAGAAATGTTGGAAATAAGCTACAAAGTAGTGATAAATAGTTGGTCACGATTTCACAAGTAATATCTATTAATGAAGAAAGGTGGTGGCGAAGCTACGAGCACAGGCGGTCAAACATAAAACATAAGGTTCAATGCTAGTAGAGTTGTAGAATTGTGATATTGCTATCAGGATTTAGCTGTGTGATTTTTAGCCAAAATCATTGACCCATGTTCATAAGGCACAATGATAATTGATGAGCTTAAGGGGCCTTCTAATGAATGGTTCATAAGGCACAACACTTGGTGAAGGTTTTGCAAATGGGGTTGCAAGCTTTGGGTTTAACCATGGAGGAAACTTCGTAGTTAAGCGCGCTCAGGCTAGAGTAGTACTGGGATGGGTGACCTCTCGGGAAGTCCTGGTGCTTCACCCCTGTCAGCATCACCAAATGAGTGCTAAGTGTTCCATTTATTCTCATGAGAGATGGATTCATGTTGAATCACTACTCATGAAACATGGGTCAATGAGTTTGGCTCAAAATCACACAGCTAAATCTTGATAGCAATATCACAATTTGACTTGCTGTGGAAATTTCCTACTTATCAATTGATAAGCTTAATGGGCTTTCTAATGAATGGTTCATAAGGCACAACACTTGGTGAAGGTTTTGCAAATGGGGTTGCAAGCTTTGGGTTTAACCATGGAGGAAACTCCGTAGTTAAGCATGCTCAGGCTGGAGCAGTACTGGGATGGGTGACCTCTTGGGAAGTCCTGGTGCTTCATGCATCACCTAGATCCAATGAGTGCTAAGTATTCCATTTTTTCTCATGAGAAATGGATTCATGTTGAATCACTACTCAAGAAACATGGGTCAATGAGTTTGGCTCAAAATCACACAGCTAAACCTTGATAGCAATATCACAATTTGACTTGCCGTGAAAATTTCCTACTTAGGCACAACACTTGGTGAAGGTTTTACAAATGGGGTTGCAAGCTTTAAGTTTAACCATGGAGGAATATCTGCAGTTAAGTGCGCTCAAGCTAGAGTAGTACTGGGATGGGTGACCTCCTGGGAAGTCCTGGTGCTTCACCCTTGTGAGCATCACCTAGATCCAATGAGTGCTAAGTGTTCCATTTATTCTCATGAGAGATATATTCATGTTGAATCACTACTCATGAAACATTGGTCAATGAGTTTAGCTCAAAATCACATAGCTAAATATTGATAGCAATATCACAATTTGACTTGCTGTGGAAATTTCCTACTTATCAATTGATGAGCTTAAGGGGCTTTCTAATGAATTGTTCATAAGGAACAACACTTGGTGAAGGTTTTGCAAATGGGGTTGCAAGATTTGGGTTTAACCAGAGAGAAAACTCTGTAGTTAAGCGTGCTCTGGCTAGAGTAGTACTGGGATGGGTGACCTCTTAGGAAGTCCTGATGCTTCACCCCTATGAGCATCACCTAGATCCAATGAGTGCTAAGTATTCCATGTATTCTCATGAGAGATGGATTTTTTTACTACTCATGAAACATGGGTGAATGAGTTTGGCTCAAAATCACATAGCTAAATCCTGATAGCAATATCACAATTTGACTTGCTGTGGAAATTTCCTACTTATCAATTGATGAGCTTAAGGGGATTTCTAATGAATTGTTCATAAGGCACAACACTTGGTGAAGGTTTTACAAATGGGGTTGCAAGATTTGGGTTTAACCATGGAGAAAACTCCTTAGTTAAGTGCGCTCAGGCTGGAGTAGTACTGGGATGGGTGACCTCCTGGGAAGTCTCGATGCTTCACCCCTATGAGCATCACCTAGATCCAATGAGTGCTAAGTGTTCCATTTATTCTCATGAGAGATGGATTCATGTTGAATCACTACTCATGAAACATGGGTCAATGATTTTGGCTCAAAATCACATAGCTAAATCCTGACAGCAATATCACAATTTGACTTGCTGTGGAAATTTCCTACTTATCAAGAGTTGTAGAATGACAAAGACTGATTGGTCCATGTGGCATACCTTGAAGGATTGACTCCACTTGACCGATGTCCTGGCTGATTTGGTGTATCAGTTATAGAGGAAGAAACTCTTTGATGCATACCTGATATTTTCAATCTCCTTCAACCACTTTTCATTGATTCCTAGGTCTAATTAAATGCAAAGGAACACTCTAGCATTGATTTCTGATCCATCCACTCACTCAAAAGTTAATGACCATCATTTCCTAAGCTCTTAGAGCATGGTGTGGTGCACAAGTGAATTTCCAACATCCAAATTTGTACCGGGATTAGATATTTTCCAGATTTGCAATAGTGGTTGGATGTAGTGGTTGTAGAGTAACTTTCAGGAAAAAATATCTTAGTTATGCTTGAACTATAAAGACACAGTTGTAATCATTTTGTTGGGATTGAATATTCTCTATTTCTTTGACATTTCTTTGCAATTCACTATAAAATCCCTTTACCTTTGGACCTAATGACATTCTGTCTTGTCTCTTTTAGACATTGATGTACTGTGCAAGATCTATTTGCCTTTCTTTAGTGTCTTGTAACTATCTGTAACTTACATGATTGTATCTCTTTTGACCTATGGATAATTTATATAAGTGAACTCTCTTCTTCCTTGTGTTATTCATTTTGGTTGTTTGATCTACATCTTTTCGAATAGATTGCCAAATGATGATGCACAAGAAACTCCAATGGAAACACATGCCCTAAAAAAAATGCCAAGAAAAAATGAAAATGAGATTCAAATTCCAAATAAAATTGAAAATGAAATGCCAATTGAAAATAACAATGGTATGAATGTAGACATGGAAACACCAATTACTGAACAAACATGTTAGAATGATACTAAAGTGCATGAACATAATTTACATTTTCCTAATGATGTGCTTGATAATCTTGAAGGATTGGTTTCATGGAGACAAATTAGGACATATGCTAATAGTTTATATAGACATTTTTTTTATAATAAGAAATTTGGGTTTCAATATTAGTTGATGTTGCAACTAATTAAAATGTCTAAAATGCAAAAAGTAAGGAAAAGGTTAGGAATGTATGCAAAATCCATGAATAAAAATGATTCTTTAAAACAAGTTATATCCAAAACCCAAGAATAAAAATGAGTCTTTAAAACAAGTTATATCCATTGTTGCTAATGCCTTTGATATTATTGGAAAGAAAAGTCACTCTAAAGATAAGAATGCAACACGTCGAGTAATAATAACAACTTAGTTTAGAAATCAACCACTGACAAAAGATTGATTAGTAACATAAGTGGATATCTTAATGTGAATCAAAAGACTTTAGAAATAGTTTTAAAGAGAAAGGTTAACTTTGAATGTGATCCAACATATAGTTTGTGGACTTCTAGTGGTAGACTCCTAAGATCTAATATGAAACTTACTAGTGAAGTCAAAAGTTTGATTGAATTTTTTTGGCATGATAATATAAGAGTATCACCTAATTCAAGAGATGTTCTTAAATTGAGAGTTGGCTAAAAAAATGTGATCCACATCCTAAACACCTTTTTGACATGACTCAAATTGAATTGTTCAATTTTTTTTTAGATGATAAGGTGTTAACTATTACCATTAGTCAAAGATCTTTTTAAAAACTTGTAAACCATGGTATGTAAGGATTAACAAGGAAAGAATCACATGTTGTAAAACCCATGTTCAATTTTGTTACCATTATGATGTATTTCGATCTATACATGGTACCATGCATAGTAAAGAAATGTTGCATAAATGTGGTATAAAAATACCACCTCAAACTAGAAAGGATTTCATATCAGGTTTGTTTTGTAAGCCACCTAATGACCAATATTTTCTTTTCAATTCATGTCTTTTTGGTACATGTGATATGTGTGGCAATCTTTCTTTGTTAGATGAATGTTTACATGAAATTTTTTTGACTACTTTTGGACAACAATTAGTTGATGTAAAAAGATTCAAAACTATTGAATATCCATTGAAGGATGGGAAGATTGGAATCTAAGGTGTGATCTGGTTATAGATAAAGTTAGTTGTCATGCATTTATGGATGAGTTTAAGAGTGTGATCATACCAAAATATGTTAAACACTCTCAATATGCTAGATGGATTGATAAAAAATTTCAAATATGTAAGAATATGTTTCCAATTGGTACTACACTTTCAGTTGTTGACTTTGTAGAGAACTACACACTTGCATTGCAAGATGAGGTACAACCACAATATTACAATTCAGTGCAAGTAACAATTTATATTCATATAGTTTATAGGCATGCACTTGATAGTACAGAGGAGGATTGAAAAATATTGAGAGAGTACCATTCCTATATGAGTGATAATAAACTTCATTCATCTAGATTTTTCCAATATTGTTTCAAGGTCTTTTATGATAATTTAAAAGAGAGACAAATTCAAATGACACAACATTGGATATGGTCAAATAATTGTACAAGAAAATTCAAGAATGCTTGAATTTCTATTGGTTCAGTAGGACACATAGGCAAACTAATATCCAACATGTGTGGAGTTTTTTTGAGGCTGGACATGGTAAAGGAGAACATGATGGTGCTAGTGCATACATGAAGAGAGCCCTTTGTAGAGAGCAATTAAAATTTGAGGATAAAACCAAATTCAAAAATGCACATGAGATTGTGGAATCGTGTAACAAATATTTATACACAGGATCAAGTCAAAATTCTACTATCAGTCATTTCTTATACCCAGTTGAAGAGAAGAATATCCTTTCAAGATATGAGTGTGACACAATTAGCAGGTCAACTGAATGACATTCATTTAGGAGTTTAGATTCTAACACTTGGACTATATGGACTAGGGAGGTTGCTTGTTTTTGTTAGTTTTTTCTTGCAAGTGAATGGGAAGAATGTGATAATACATAACGGGTTAAAGATTGGAAACATAAATCATTAGCACCTACTGACACACATTTTCAAGATGATATAGTAAATGAAGGCCAAAATGTTACTTTTGCATCAGAAGAGTATGGTCATATTTTAGACCTCATACAACTTGGTATGCACAATTTAATTAATTTTTGTTGTGATCATGCTTCAATTTATATTATTTATTTATGTAAATGTCATTAATATAATTCAAGTACTTGTGATTAATATAATATTGATTTATGTACACATGTGATTAAAGTATTTATAAATTTTATCTTATCTTGTAAGACATGTTTATGTTGTTATTGCACCTAATGATAATGATGAACAGACTAAGTATTGGCTAGCTAGATGTGTGGAACCTAAGAAAAAATTGATATGTCATCAAGTAGATGATGATGGTTTTGAATCTCCAATTGGTTCTATCGTTGTAGCTAACACCTGGCTACGTCATACCTAACAAGAAGAAATGGTTTACTAGCATTTGAAGACTACCAATCAGAAATGAAGATTTTACACTATTCTCATTTGGTTGTGGTAAAAACTATCAAATTAGAAAGATACAAAGGGAGACCCGCTAATAAGGTATTATGGAAAATTTCAATGGATGAGCATGAGACAATCATAGATGCATTGCAAAAGAGAGAGAATGAAGATGGTACAGTGGGATGACTAAATTTAAATCAAACACATGTAAGTTTTTTCTTTATTATGCTCTTTTTATATATGTAGTTATATAACTTAAATGTATGTATGCGTTGTCAATAGAAAATTAGAGAATTATATATGTACCTCTTATTCAAGTCTCAATTACAATTTATGCAAATTTAAATGTTTAAGGTGGATCGAACATCAACATCTTGTGCAATTACGCATAGTGAATATGTACATTACATATATTTACATAATACATATAGCTCTTATTAATTTATGCTTTTATTAACACATGTTTTTGTTTAAAATTTTTTTGCAAGACCTCACTTGAAGAAATTTGTTGAATCAATTTTTTATTTTGAAATCGAAACATGTGCTAAACATTTTAAAACAAGAGTCCACTTCTATTTATGTCCTTCAAATTGTGTTACATATATACGACTTCAGTTGGTTTAAGTTTATATGATTTTAGTTGTTTTAAGTTTATATAATTTTAGTTGTGTAAAATGTAGGAGTTCAGTTCTACTTAAAAGTTAAAGGTGTGCCCTTGATATTAAAAATTCTTTGTCAATTCAACTAATGACCTCCTATATTTTTCCATTAGTTTTAAATTCAAACATATTTTTGATTAAGAAAAATAGGTTTTATAGGGATCCTAAAACCCAAAAGTTTTACATAATAACATAAATATAAATAAAAAGTAAAGTCCAGCTAGTATGCATATGCTTATAAAAAGCCAAAACCAAAAGAAAGGCCCGCAACCAAGATAAAAACTAGTAACTCTAGATAAGGGCGAAACAAAAAATAAAAACTAAAACTATTAGTTCTCCCTATCTAGGACTTGCAGAGTCTCTATAGCTTCATTGGCCTTCTAGTTGTCTGCACCCATATGATCTTGGTTCTGATCATCCACCGGTCCCCTGATCACTTTCTTTTCTTCCTTGATTTTCCCACAATCCATACTATCTTTATCTTTTTTTTTCCTACCAAAGCCAACTTGCTTAAGAGAATCTCCCAAACTATTGATGTTTTCATTCAAAGTGTTCAAAATTGCAATCACCTGGTTAGCCAAATTATGATTAGAAGTCTCCATCCTTAGAATTATTTTTTCAACCATTGTGATGTGATCCTCCTGGTCAAATTGGTGTCCCTAGTCACTACTTCTCATGTGGCTATTCTTCTGGCTTGCTTTCTCCTTGAGTTCTTCTATCTCATGAAATAGCCATTTGATAGATAAAAAATTATCTATCATGCTATTTTTAGCATTGTTGAGCAGGTTGAGCCCATATTCTCTCGCATTGTCAGAGGTTGCAACAAGAGCCAAGTCAAGAAGTTCATCAAAATGGAATTTACTATCTTTTTCGTCCATCACCTAGGGGGTCATTGTCTCTCTGACTATCCCCATCTTTGCCATTTTAGAGTTAAAATTTCTCCACAATCCCCTCCTATCTTTCAAAAGCACCTCCCAACTATCTTCCACCAGTGAAATTATCTTACCCTGTGGCAAAGGAAAGGTAGGGACAGGGCTCAAGATCAAAGGAGTCTGGTCTTTAGTTTCTTCCAGAAGTGAAGCCTCCTTGGCCTTCCTTTTCTTGGGGTTCCTCGGTATAACTGCCATTTCCTCCTCAACCTTCTCACTATCCTCCCCCTCCACCTCTTCCTTTGATTCTGTATCCTCTTCTTCAATGCTATGCTCCTCCTCCTCTTTTTCCTCAATCTTGGGGGGATTAGAGGTTAAATCCCTAGGGCTTTTTCTGCTAGGAGCAATGCTAGTAAAGGGAGAAACCTTCTCCCCTTCCTTAGGTTTCTTACCTTTAGAGGGGGAATTTTCCTCATCTTTTGAATTTATGCTCTAAACTTCCTCAGAATCTGAGCTCTTAGTTTCCTTAGAAGCATTTCCAGCTTTGCTAAGGGATTTGCCCTTGGTTTGAGTCTTTAAGTACTCATAAACTAGAAAGAGCAACCCCTCGTAAAGGGTAGGATTAGTAGTGGGTTTCTTTTTAAAACCCTCAATGCTCTTGCTCATGGAGGTGAAAAAATAAAAAGGAAAAGAAATCTTTATTCCATGCCTAAAGTGATTTAAAAGCACAAAATGATGAGTCTTGACCCTATCAAATTTAGTATCCAAGGATATATATTCGATAATAACTCTTAAGACATACCTCTAGAGCTTTTTAATGGACTCCATTTCATAATATGTCTCAATCTTTCTTCTTTTCATTCTCATCCTTCACAAAGTCCTTGACTGCATTGGTTGACATTTTCTTGTCTCTAAATAAATTTATCCCCTCCAAGGAGAGCTCTGCAACCTGGGCAATCAAATCCACATCAACCTGGTGTGTAACCCCATTGGTTTTAACTCAGCCATCCTTCCATGATTTCACCATTGTATTGGTGACCTCGTTATCGAAGCCATGGAGTTTTTCCATGAATTTTGTAATGCCATCCTTCTCCAGTTTATGCCATACCTTCAAGTTATTTCTCTAGTTATCAACCTCCCCCATTGGCTCCTTCCTACTTCTTTCCCCAACCATTATTTCCTCTGGTTCGCAAAAACTGCACCTGCTTCCTATTCTCTCACTAAGTTCAGATTCCTTCTATTTTCAAACATGTTTAAACTAGTGTTCCTATTAGTGTTCCCCATAGTGGAGCTTTAGCTTTCCTCTTCTTCTTCTCCATGGCTATAGGTGCTTCATTCTGTTCTTCTTCCTTGGCACCTTCTTCAAGCTCAACTGTGAAGGATGAGAATGAAAAGAAGAAACTTGTGAAGACTGAGACATATTATGAAATGGAGTCCATTAAAAAGCTCTGGAGGTATGTCTTAAGAGTTATTATTGAATATATATCCCTAGATACTAGATTATATAGGGTCAGGACTCATTATTTTGTGCTTTTAAATCACTTTAGGCACGGAAAACTCCCCCATCGGCTCCTTCCTGCTTCTTTCCCTAACCATTGTTTCCTCTAGTTCACGAAAACTACACCTACTTCCTGTTCTCTTACTAAGTTCAGCTTCCTTCTATTTTCAAACATGTTTAAACTAATGTTCCTATATAATTTAATTAAAATTATTGTTCATGTAACATATACCAACAAAATATGTCATAACATGAATAAAATGTGTCATAATAAAGAAAACAATTCATACTTACAACATTCAATAACATAATAATCTATATTGCATACACTACCATGATAAGAAGTCATAAAAATATATAACATCTAGTCTAACATGTCATAATATGATCTATGAAGTCAAAAAATACATATAATACAATTAATACATATAAAAACACAATCTAAAGGTGCTAGAAGATCTAATCTATCTGATCTATAGTCCTCTTTACTCCATGCAAAGAGGACTTAGATGGATAATCATGTGTAACATGATGTGTCTCATCATGTGGGGCATTGTGTGTCACATCCTGAGAAGACAATATGTACATGCTTAATTGAAATGGGTTTCAAAATCTAGCTTGCAAATAAATTAAACATTTAGTACTTAAATTAGAAATAATACCACATGAGATAGTTGTCCACCCATAAAGGAGGAGGTGCACTATTAAAGCTACCAAACGTGGTAGTGGTGAGGTCTTGAAATTTAGAATACATAACTTTTTAAAATTTGATAAATATCACAATGAACTATGTATGTATAAATTATGACAATACTGACCTAAAAGGATGATGTTTGTACCTCCATATGGCTTAGTCCTATAGTCCTAATGACACTCATGGTGACATAGTCCTAAAATCATGGATACATAAACCTTGAGTCAAAATTATATATACATGAATTACAAAGTATGTAAATTAAAAAATACATAATTTACACTATAGTTTTTTGAAATAAAAACATATCTATCATACCTAAGTAGTAGCCAGTGTCAAAGATGTGTCTAGAGATATGCTACCATGATGATCATTGACATGTCTGAAAAGCTCAATCAGAAATAGACTATATTGCGGCCTATATGGATAAGTATGATCCATCTCCTATTTGTAAAACCAAAATACATTATACATGAATCAAAGTTGAAGATAAGTTAATTATAACAATGTGTACATAAAAATAGTACAAATTATTTGTCTTCAAACTTAGTTCATATCATAGGTATGTGAGGTTATGCATCACTTGTCAATGGATCAAGACCTATACAAGCATTAGACTGTGTAATAGATGACAATCCCTACAAAATATGATAAAAAGAATATATCAAGCACATGTTATTAAATTTTAGTTCCAATGTACATTATTTATAGTGTAATTCAAAGTGCATATCATATGAGGGATGCCAACGTCTGAAGGTCTTGAAAAAAGACTATACTACCTCTTAGGAGGAAAAATATCATCTATCCTTATTAGTTGAAAATAAACATACATTAATATGGTTAATACAATTATGCATATATGTAGAAAGTAAGTAATTATGTACTTTATAAATTTTAAAATTAAATTTTTACCTTCTGCTCCTGACTCTCTCCCTCTCCCAAAAGAAGGTCAACAAATGACTCAACATCAATGTCATCACTACCACCACCATGAGTAGCATACACCTTATCAGCAAAATTAGCACCCACGGCATTGTGATATCCCCATTTCAGTATATAAATTAATTATACATAAAGAGTATAATATTAATAATCGATAATTTATATAGAATAAATTATAATTATTTTAAGTTACAAATATAAATCGTTTATATATATATATATATATATATATATATGAATATTATTATCTCTATATATAATTAGATATTTAATTGTCATGCTATAAATAATTAATATATACATATATATCAACTATTTTATGTACTATAGTATATGAAAATTATATTAAATAATCATAAATAATTAAAATGATGCATATATAATATACAATCATATGTAATTAATATAATATAAATATATAATGATATTTTATAATAATCATATATAATTAATATTAATCTATATTATTAATATGTAATACATAATTATTAATATAATACACCTTATGATATATAAATAACCTTATTAATACATAATTAATATAATATGAAAAGACATGGTTCTTACCATTAATATGTATATATATGAGGAATAATAATATTGAAAAGGTATTAGGAGATAAAAATATTATAAAACTCTTATGAATAGAAGTCAAATAAATAATGTTCTTAAATGGGACATTACAAGTGGTATCAGAGCATTTTCCTATCAACCTATAGAATAATAGCAATGAAGAAAATCATCATTCATAATAGAATGATTTAAAATATATCAGACAAAGAAATGACGCATATACATATACATAGAAAAAAACAAAATACAGTGATATGCATGTGGAGAAATAATTCTAAAATTCTATTAGCCATCCAATATGAATGTAGATGACAAATGGTACAAAAAGGTTGGGTGAGCAATTCAAAACATAAAGAGAATATGAAATTTAAAAGATATCGTGAATCCTATTTTGTATATCCCTAGGCACAGACTAGAAAACAAATAAAAAACTCATGCATTTCAATATCATTTTCGGATTGAGAAAGTGCGGATTAAACAAATAGCAGCCATGGCTTTCACCGTTTTGTACACCCAAAGTCATGTGCAGGTGAAAGATAGATACAAAATAAGAATGCAAATTCCATGTGGAAGCTATAATGCAGAGTTGAATTCAGGGAGAACGGTAAAGAAAATGGGATACATATGTTTGGGAATTAAATCTTGGCCAACTACGAATGACAGCAGACTGCATACAGAGATTAGGTATTAAGTCACGATGGATTTATTAAAACCTTGTGGACTGTGATGATATGTATTTGTATTACCACATATCATCAAATAAAAATTGAATAATATTATCAAATGATCATGGAGGAAGATATCAATTGCATCAAATAGGATAATTGTATAACACATGCTCGATAATCTGATGATAATAGTGCCAATCTTTATCAATTTGTGACAAGAAGGATGAAGTACCCGTAACCTTCTGCAAGTCATCTGCAGATTATCGAGCATGTTTCCAAGTGCAATCAACTCTTCATGGTCATGGGAGTGGCAATAAAGAGAGAAGTATGGTCAAAACAGAGAAGTATTGTCAAATATTTGAATGAATGTATAAGGAGAAGATAACAAATTTAAACCCATATCATAGTCAAACAATACTTTCAGCATTTACTATAATAAATTTTATAGCCTATGGTATATACTCGCCATCAATCTGCCGGCCTAGCGATAGCAAGAAATCTTCCATAATTGGATAATTACAGCATCTTATAATCAAAGAATTGCACCAGTTTGTGCTAGGACCTCATGCAAGGCTCTTAAAAACTTTAAAAATCTTGATCAGCCCTCTTAACTGGAAGGAAGCCTGCTAATAATCTGTACAAGAACAAAGAATACAAAAAGATGCTGAAGCTTTAATGGAAATAACAAGTTGCTCCCAAAAGGCTTAATCACGTTTTTGATGTTTGGGCATAATTCTGAAGTCATTTTTTGAGTTGTAAATGATTGTTTTATATCTATAATGATTCTCAAGCCTATTTGCATGATTGGACAACAAGTTTGCAATGCTTTTACACATTTTTGGGCTGCCTGCAAACTCAAAAACGCCCAGCATTTTTTTTGACAACATATGAATTATATCTTCACAAAATATTAGTAGCAATCAATAGAGCAACCAAGATCAGAGGAATTATGTTGATTAATGATCAACCAATCTATTGTGAGCAGCAGTAGCCTTTCTCCAAATTGGGAGGTTTTTTTGGAAAGCTTGCCGAATCAATGACTAAATGAAGAATTCAAGAACATTCAAAGTTCTTGAGGAGTGTGATGATGGAATTGATGCTATTAAAGGAATATGTTTAACATTTGTTGAACCCTAAACCTAATCACCAAATCGAGAAAAGTGTATCATAAGAACTTTGAAAGTGCAAAAGCGGGAATGCTCATATTGGATGAAGGTAAAGGTTAAAATAAGGTATAGTTAAATTTTATTTTAAGTATTATGGTATTTAATTTCTATTATTAAAATGAAGGATTATGTTTATTTATAATGTACATGCATTTGTGTGAAATTATAAACATATATAATCTATGGTTCTAGATAATAATATCATTTGATAATTGAAATGATTGTTACAAACATTATTATTAATCAATTAAGTATAAATCTTGATTGACTTGAAATTGCTTTAATAATATGAATTGAAGGTTTAATAAATTATAATGTTAGTCATCATCTTCCAAGATAAGGTAAGGCTTGCGGGTGGAATGGGCTGGGTGACCCCACTCAGGGTACCGGATAAAGCCTACGAATACCAGGTAAGGCCTACGGTGGAGTGAATATCCTAGGGTATATCATACAAAGGCACTATCTTGGTGATGATGGTTGGAGAGATGTAATGATAATGAGGGAGAACGACGAGGTCCACTAATTTGGATAACAGGGCACCCCATTATGGTTTCTCCTCCTATAATTAAATGGTAAGTATATGATATTTCAAAGAAATTATGCTTTAAAAGAACTTCTTATTGAAAAATAGTTGATAGAATCACCTTAAGATCATGATTCTCCAAGTTGAGATAAGGCCTGCTGTGGAATGGGTTGGGTGACACCACTTGGGGTACCAGATAAAGCCTACGGGTACTGGGTAAGGCCTATGGTGGAGCATCTCAGGGTACATCATATAAAGGCACCTTCTTGGGAATGATGATCAGAGAGAGATAACAATAATGAGGAAAAACGGTGAGGCCCATGATTGGGTAACAGGGCACCCCATTATAGTTTCTCCTCCTGTACTCAGAAATTGATGGATTAATATTATAATGAACAGATAGTTTTGATTGACAGGTTAGTAAATTGAAACTATAAACACCTTGTCAGGAGATTGATTTATATATAAAGTGTACTAATGATTTTTTGGTTGCAGGTTCACAATTAAGGAAATGCCTAACGTGTATATTTCATGTTTGCTCTGTGTCTTCATCTATCTGCATCATGTTTTCATCTCTCTACATTGTGTTTGCTTCGTGTTTTCATTCATTAAGATGTATATTTCATAAATATTTTAGGACTTTTGTATACAAATATGTTTGCATTTGTGAAGGAGTTTGTATGTGAATGATTTTTCTTGAGGATAAGCAAATTCGAGAGGGGATGGCTGTGATATCCCCATTTCAGTATATAAACTAATTATACATAAAGAGTATAATATTAATAATCGATAATTTATATAGAATAAATTATAATTATTTTAAGTTACAAATATAAATCATTATATTTATATATATGTATGTATGTATGTATGTATGTATGAATATATGAATATTATTATCTATATATAAAATTAGATATTTAATTGTCATGCTATAAATAATTAATATATACATATATCAACTATTTTATGTACTGTAGTATATGAAAATTATATTAAATAATCATAAATAATTAAAATGATGCATATATAATATACAATCATATATAATTAATATAATATATAATATATAATGATATTTTATAATAATCATAAATAATTAATATTAATCTATATTATTAATATATAATACATAATTATTAATATAATACACCTTATGACATATAAATAACCTTATTAATATATAATTAATATAATATGAAAAGACGTGGCTTTTACCATTAATATGTATATATATGAGGAATAATAATATTGAAAAGGTATCAGGAGATAAAAATATTATAAAAATCTTATGAATAGAAGTCAAATAAATAATGTTCCCAAACGGAACATTATAGGCATCATGGTCATCCTGTGTTGCATTGTCATCACCCTGGGGGCCTCTACATAGATCTCTACAACTGGTACAAATGTGTCCAAGTAGACAAATATGTGTCGCCTGCGTCCACTTCTCTGCTAAATTGCCCAAAATGGAAGTCAATGAAGTAAGAGCAAATGAAACTGCTCGATGATGGACAGGCACTGGGACAACTAGTGCTGGAAGTGGTACAAGAGGCTATGAACATCTGCCATTCCTCATATTATCGCTAAGCTTTGCCCCAGGCCTATCCTAAGGCATCCCTCCACCAACCACTGAAATGCTCTAATATTAAAATAATTGGGTTTTAAACCCAATTCAAATTCATCCCATAGTTTCTTAAGAAAGTTCACGGACACCTCATGATTTGTGTCCCAAAAGTGTTGTGATATACATGGATGCATGCACTGTCTAATGGATATGTGAGGCCTCCTGACACTTATATGTTCATTCATCTTAGGGTTTACATAATATCCTTTAAAATGACCTTTATTTAATTTCAATTAATGGACCTTAGTATAGGATAGGCCATTAGAGTAGAATGCACACATTTTTTGCCTCCATAAACTAAAGCTATCATGGTCACTATCCAAATGCTCAATTGACTATATAATGCCTTGCATGCTATCTACAAGGCAAAGTGGGGGTTGGGGAGGGGGGGAATCGTGCCTAATGGTTTGGATGCCTTACATGAGGTCATGAAGGTTGTGCCTCATGCTATCCCTAAGCTCCTCTGCAATAGGTGGTGGAGGAGGACTAGGTGGTTGTGGAGTTGGGGGTGGAGGTGGAGGTGGAGGTGGAGGTGGAGATGAAGGGGGTGGGGGGTGGGGGTAGGGGGTCCATCAAATATAATATGCATATATGTAAATAGTTCATAAAAGTTTACAAAATTACTATTTAATAAGATAAATCTAAAATATCAATGATATAAATGTACATCTTTAAAACTATATCAATTACATTTAATACATGTCTTTTAAACTACTTGAATAAAAAAAAATTAGTTCTACATCTTTTTAACCATATCACTCTAAAAATAAATTTAATTTTATCTTAATCTACACCAAATAGAGTTAAACACTTAAGTAAACTTTAATCTTAAGGCTAGCATTTAGGACAATTATTCATAATTAAGTGTTTAGTAATTTATATTTTAGCATTTAGAGCAATTATTGAGCAATTAGGGTTTAGCATAATTTATAATTATGGTTTGACATTTAGAATTAGTGCTAGGGTAAAGATTATGGTATGGGTTTACATCATTATTAGAAATATGATTAGGATTATGGTATGTATTTTCTAGGATTTAATATGAATATTAGCATTTATATTTATGTTTAGGATTATGTCTTAGCATTTATGATTAAGGTTCAATATTAACAATTAAGATTTAACATTTATGATTGTGGTTTGGGTTAGGAATTAGGGTAGAATAATTAACATTATGATTGGAGCACAAAATATAAGATTTAGGATTACAACTAGTATTTTGGCTTCTAATTTAAGATTAGGCATTGGAATTTACAATTATCTAGTTTAGGTTAAGATTTTAGATTCATGGATGATAATTTTTAAGATTAGAGTTTAGCAAGTTTAGAATTAGTGTTTATTTCAATTAGGTTTAAAATTTGGGTTTACATGTTTTAGGATCACGTGCTAGCTTTAAGGATTACAATTTTTAATTACGGTTAAGATTTGGATAATTAAGTGTTTAGTAATTTAGATTTTACCATTTAGGGTATTTATTGAGCAATTAGGGTCTAGCATAATTGATAATCATGGTTTGACATTTAGAATTAGGGCTAGGGTAAAGATTATGATATGAGTTTACTTCATTATTAGAAATACATAAATTAGGATAAATCATGTGTGTATTTTCTAGGATTTAATATGAGTGTTTAGCATTTATATAAATAATGTTTAGGATTATGTCTTAGCATTTATGATTAAGGTTCAATACTTACAATTAGGATTTAACATTTAAGATTACGGTTTGGGTTAGGATAAATAAGGTTATCCATTTATAATTAAGGTAGTGTAAAAAATTAACATTATGATTGGGGCACAAAATATAATATATTTACGATTATGGCTAGTATTTTGGCTTATCATTTAAGATTAGGCTTTAGAATTTAGAATTGCATAGGTTTAGGTTAAGATTTAAGATAAATATGATGATAATTTAAGAAATTAAAGTTTAACACTTGGACTTAGTGTTTAAAAATTAGGATTAGAATTATGGTATACATTTTAGGATCATGTGCTAGCTTTAAGGATTATGATTTTTAATTGTGGTTAGGATTAAGATTACTTTCAATTATGGTTACTGTTATGGTTATGGTTAGGGTTCAAGTGTTAGGTTTAAGATTTGAAGTTACAATTAGAATTAGGGTTTAACATTTAGGATTGGGTTTATCATTTAAGAAATGGGTTAGGATACTTGTATTAGGGTTTGGAATTAATGATTAGGGTTAGGTTTCTCATTTTTAATATAATGGTTAAAATTTTAATTAGTGTTAGGCTTAGGCTTAGAATTATGGTGAAAGTGAGATTTTACATCAAGGTCAATACTATGTTTAGGCTTAGTGTGTAGTTTTATAAATAAAGATATGGCCATTCAACTATTGAAAATTTTGTTGTTAAATTTTTCTAACTAGATAATGAAATGATAAGTGGATACATATGATGACACATAATTTGGAGTAGGGGATTTAAAAAATTTCATTTGATTTGGAAGAGAAACATGACTTATTGAAAACTACAAATAGAATTTAAGAGAGTCTACGTTTATATGTCATAATTAGGGCTAAGGTTGAGTTAAGTCCATTTGGTTATGATAATTATTTTGGATAAGGGTTTTAGTGAATGCTAGGATTAGAGTTGGGCTTAGGATTAAGGTTTAAAGTTAAAATTATGGTTTTAAGGTAAGGGACCACATTAAATACTTAGTTTTATGATTAGGGTTTAGATTAAATTATTGTATAGTTATGGTTAGGTTGCTCGGTTAGACTTCAGAATATAGTTAGTTTTATGGTTGAAGTTACGATTTTTAATAGGGTTAGGCTTAGGATAATGGTTGAGGTCTATGTCACAATTAGTATTAAGATTTTGCATAGGTTGTTTCCCATTATGATTTAATAAATTTGTGATCAATTGAATATTTGATATATAGGTAATTTACTTAAATTATCTATTATTTGATATATAAAATTTAGAATTAATTTTAATACATAAAGATTGACTTTTTATTATTTAAAAACTAAACTAAATTCTAACTTGATTTTTTCATATTTATCAATTCATACATGTCAACATATGTGAATAATTGAGAGATTGCAAAACTTACAATTTTTTATAAATTTAATACATCTACATAAAATAAATTAAACTTGCATTCAATTCAAACATACATATAAATCACCTTAAACTACAAGATTAGGGTTACATGGTTAAGTTTTAGAAATAACATTTTAGGGCATGAGTTCATTAAAGTTGTTTAGGTTTACTATTAGGTTATGGAAATGGGTAGCTAACATTATGGTTTACAATTTAGTGTCTAACTAAATGGTTTACATTTACATTTAATTTTTTTGTTATATGGTTTGCAAACTAATTTACAATTAAGTTATTTAATTGAAATAAATCTAAAACATCAATGTAATTATATGTTTAAATAGTTTAAACATCTATCTAATCATTTCTACCTTTTATTAAATAAATCAAAAGATCTAAAATAATAAATTTTAAATGAACATCTACAAAATAAAAAATTAAATGAACAGATATAAAACTATTTAAATGGACAGATACAATAATCAAAATATAAAACTATTAACAATGGAAATGTAAAATTTTACATATTCAAAACTATTAGATGCAAAAAATAAAATAAATTAACATAATTATAAAGCGTAAAACTAAAATAGTGAAATAAAGTAATAGAAAACAAATTAAAATACCTAGCACACTGAAAAACAACAGTTAGGGGTCAGTAGAAAAATAAAAATGGGCTCTTGTTTCCAAGCTAAAATTGGGCTCCCATTTACAATGACATTAAAATGAGCAAAAATGCACAAAAAATTAGTTTATATGCATTCTACAAATTGGGTACTTGATTTTGGAAATCGGGTACCCAATTTTTGAATATGTATCGTGTACCTGATTTGTTAAAACTAGGTACCCATTTTGGGAGAGGTCTCATTTTGTGGAATTGTGACCCAACTTTGTGCATTCACCCATGAGTTATGAGTCACCTTCCATCACCAGTTGTAATAAGTCTATTGAGATAATATTTTTAATCCTCCATACAATGCCCATGCCTTCAACAACATTACTAGAATTTAGTCCTCATCTCCCCACTTACACCATCACAAGATTACCCTAATCATCCCTTATTAATCCCCCTAGCAATAGTTTTTGAATTAGCAAACTTGGAAACTAAAGAGAGAAGACCCTCATTATCAACCACAACTTGGTGCCCTCTAGAGGGAGGAACAAGAGGAGTTTTCCATCTCCAAATAGGACAACACTCTTTGATGATATTCACCATAGTGTGTTGAGTTACTGTAGGGGGAATCTTTTTCTCTGAAGATGGGGTTGTTCCTTTCTTTCCATAGATGCCAACATACATATGGAGGAATAACTTTTCCTAGGGTATTGAGAAGGGGTGATCAAATGGGAAATTTTAGTTAGAAATAATTTTTTGGAGATCATAATTGAAGACCCAAGAAATCCCAAGGACAGTGAATGAGGAGGTGACATATGGTTTCCTCATCTTTAATATATATATATATATATCCTTGTTTCCAAGGATTTCTAGGAACGACATTACAATCTTTTATATATATATATATATATATATATATATATATATATATAAAAGCTTTATTTATCCTTATTTCAATAGTAAGTATATTTCTATGGAGAGCAAACCACCAAAAGAAGTTGATAATCAGAAGAATACAATTATAAATAATTTCCAAGAAAGACATTACAATCTTACCAATATTAGGGATCAAATGCCTTGGTGTGATTGAATTACTCTTCCCCTTTTGCAAACTTCCTACCCATTACAAAATTCAACACAAAAGAGGTTCTTAGAAGCTTATCTAGTTTATTAATAATGTTATATTTGATCTTACACCCAATATGAATATTGGCATGTTACATCTTTATCATTATTATCAGTAATTTATAATTACGTATATATTGATCCCCTTTGTAATTCTAAAATATATTTACCAACTTTAACTCATTCAAATAACACCCATTTATTTAAGTATTCATTTATATATTAACACAAATATATTAGAAAACACCTTATTATTTCCTAATATTGATCATATATGGATTGAGGTAGTCCATTATTTAAAATCTTGATATTAATATTTTTGATTAATTCAAAAGGTTTTGATGGGACTCGAAACTCTTTACAACTAAATTACATATAGATATTCAATATAATCTTTGTCTTATCAGAGAAAAGTAGAACAAACTCATGAAAAACATAAAAAAGAGAGATAAAAAAATATGTATAACTAGCACTTTTGGCAAACCAAGTACTAACAGAACAAAAGGATAAAAAATGCATCACTAGGAGCTCCAAAAAACACAACCAACAATCTCGACCAACATACAAGACTCATAACAAAAAACCAAAACAAAGAACATTTACATTAAATAATTTTTTTTAGAATCTCCATAGACTGCATCTTGAGATCCTCCATGCTATGAAAGACCATTTTGATTCCATTGATCTCAATGTTTTTGGCACTCTCCTACTCCTTAGTGGCAACTTTCTTCTTTAGGTTGCTTCTAGTTCTTTTCCCCAGGCATTCACTCCAACTAGCAACTAATTCCTCCTCAAGATCCATCTTCACAATATTTTTACTATTTCTCTCTAGCATAGCATAGAGGCTCTATAAATTAGTAATAAAAACTTCAAGGCTATCATGGTTATGAAGAAGAATAGACCTAAGAAGCATCTCATTCTTCTCCATTCTATTAGTCAAAAGATGCATTTTATCCTCAATGTTCTCTTGAAATTTCTTATTAATAATTTCAGTAATCTACTCAACCTCAATAACAATTCTATTACTATCCTTCTCAACATACAACTTCCCTTCAAGATCGACAACTTTAGCAAGTATTTCCTTTGTCTTATTGGTCTTATTATGCAGATTAGAAACTTCTTTAACCATCCATTTATCAATGGAGAAAGAGTAAATGTACCTTGCCTTAGTAGTCTTAAAAAACCCCATAGTACTATCTTTATCATTTGCGAGATCTTCTGAGCCAAGGTGGATGGAGTGTTCTTTTAGGTTCTCTGGTTCATTGTTGATAGTTGTATCACCATGAATGGGGACAAAATTGTTCTGCATAGGGGACTTAGAAACTGCATAATCCACAAGTTGAGGATTATTCAATCCAACCTCATTCAAGCCACCCATCTACTTAACCTAAGTTGTAAACTCTCCTAGATGAAGTTTTGTGTCCAAATGCATGTTATTATAGTTATATGATTAATATTATAGGATAAGAATTAGATATTGAGACAATCCATATATGTGTTTATCTTAAATTATACTACCCACGGTTCATGAAAGACCTTCCCTTCATAAATTTATTTCCCTTGTGAAATTATTATAATATTAGCAAGGGAAATAAATTTATGGCCTTCAAATGTATGAATTTAAGGAATAAATATATGTGTTTATGAATGCCCTTTGAATTCTTAGCATTCATCTCCTCACACATGGATAAAATTATTTAGGGTTTACCTCCTTAAATAGGCATTGGTGGAGATGGGCTAAGTCATAATCAAAAACTGTGGTTAATCCATATTGCCACCTAATTGCTTACCTTTTTTGATTGGTTGCATGCATTGCATAGGGATCCATAATATGATTGAATAATTATCACATATGATCAAAAAATAATGTTTATGTCAGCCAAAAACTAGGTATATAGAAGTTTGTGCCATAAAAAACATCTATGTCAAAGACTGTTCACTCAACATCAATAGGCTTTGATGCTCAACCTTCAGTATGCTCTATATGATGATATTCAGATTTTGTATAACTCGACATGTACTGTTGCTCAACACTTGAATCACTTGGCATGTATTGACTGCTTGACACTAGAGTGACTCAGTACACACTGAATTCTCAGCACATACTAGTGCTTGGTACTGACTAGTCATATTACTTGACATGTATTGTCTGGAGGCTTATGCTTGGCATATACTATGCACTCAACTTGCACCATTCTTTGCTAGATAATGACTAAGTATTTTTTTCACCACCTTGTCAAAACCAAAATGAGATCAACAGTATCCCCCTTTGACATGAGTGACAAAAAAACTTTTTCTTGACATAAACATAATTATCTCATGCATACATCAGACAATATTATCATCTTTGCTCATCTTCAATATAAAATTTCAAAAATCTTCAAATTTTGCAAAAATGTTGTCATTACCTTAACATGTTACTACCCCTGAGTAAATATTTCATGTCATTGATGCGACTCCCCCTGAGTACATATCTGCCTTGACAAAATTTCTTCAAAATTTAAAAAATCAAAATCTTCAATATCCTACTTTTTTGACACTTATGTCATTTGGGTGGTACACATATAGTGTGTTTGTCCAAAAATATCTTATGCACTTGCATGATGATTCTAAAAGTGGAATCCCAATTGTCTCTTGCTGAATCTAGTGTTTGAATATGTATTTCTTGTTTGGAAGCCATATCAATTAAACCTTCATGAGTAGAAAGATGTGGATCTTTCTTAATCAATGCATCTTCTTGGGCTAGTTCCTTTAGTAAAACCTCCATGTATGGGGTCAATATGGACTACATATGCTGATTAGAGTCGCATTTTTTGCTTGCAACTTGAAAAGCCTACTCGGTGTCAACATCAATATTTGAAAATGTAATTGGCTAGTTGTAGGAGATACCTGTAATGAATTTCCAATTGATTTCAAATCTCCTTGCAACTTGTCAATTGATTGTTGAGTCTCTTTGATAAGGATATCAACATCACATAGTTTTGTGTACAAAGAATAAATGTTCCCCAAAACTATCTTCACACCCACTATATTAGTTGCTAAATCAACTTGACTAAGGGAAATGACACTAGATATGTTGTCCATAAATTTGGTGTGAAACCTCTTCTCAAACCATTCAAGCAATTTTATATTGGTCTCTATGTCTTTATCTTTTATTTTGTCAAATATATGTACAAGCTTCTCGATAATGGGTTTATTTGCAAAATAATCTGAAATATCAAATGCATCTACACAAATATCTTTAATATGATGAAGCACCTATTTTTGTTTGTGTTCATGTCTCAAAATTTATTTCCTTGACTCCCTTTGAAATTCCTCTTGAAGAATTGTCATTTCTTCATATGTGATTGTTGTGGGATCAAACTGTGGCAAAAAAATCACCTCATCTAAACTCACATTATCAAATGATGTAGTTTTAGTACTCGATGGGGCAATGTTACTCAACCTTTCTATCTACAATGTTGTTTCTTATGAACTCGACCTTTGAAGAGTTTGGCTACTAGAAATAGGCATAGATACTGGTAAAATGACCAGTGTCTGTATATCTACATGTTCCTCTATCCAACAATCATCTTATCATTTTCTTTTCATGAATCATCCTTTTGATTCTCTTCCTTGTCAGTTTTCTCTTCATTTCCCTCTTTACCTATTTTCACTATTTGTGGGAATCTAGAACTGTGTAGACTAGGCAATAATGTGACTTGTGTTTCTACCTCTGTCTCTTTCATCTCAATGGTTATAATAGGCATTGCAGATGGTACATTTTTAATCTCAGTGCCTTTCTATTATGGAATTACACTTTGATCTATTTGATGTTCTTGTGATTCCTTCTCTTTTTCCTTTGCAATACTGGATGAGACTAATGATATGTCCTATTATTGCTCATTTCTAGTGGATATTATACAAGAGAAGAATTGGATAAAATTGATGATTAGATTGAGAATATACAAGCCGGTAATAAGGCCATGTTATCTATGTATGAGGATATCTAGGATATGCAAGGAAGAACACACACCCAACTATGAGAAGTGGATAAGTACTATAGTGTGGCTAGCTTGGATATTTTTGATGAAAAATCTAGAAGAAAATTGTGCTTAGTAGAAATAGTTATAAAATAATACTGAGCATCATTTGAAGTAGTGTCCTCTGAGGAAGATTTCAAACACATTTTGCAGAAACCAAGCAAGAAGTTTTCAAAGACATTGAGGGATTTGGGGTCTAAGTTGGATGATTTTGCAGAAGTGAGGCAAGAAGTTTGCAATTACCAAAATCATCACACTTTTTTGCAAACTCATCAATCTTTACATGTGCACTTTTTATTACTTTATGAGTAATTAGATTCAAACATTTATATGCTTTTCTTTTGTTGGAGTATCCTAGAAATATGCCTTCATCACTTTTCACATCAAATTTTATTTTCCTTGTCTCCCTTAAGATATAACATTTGCTTCCAAATAATTTGAAATGACAAACATTAGGTTTATAGCCATAACATATTTCATAAGGTGTTTTCTTTGAATCTTTCCTCAACTAAACTTGGTTTAAGGTATAAACTACAGTGCTAATTGCTCCCTTCCAGTATTTGATTGCAACATTTTTCTCTAACATTAGTGTTCTAGCATAATCCATGATGGATCTATTTCTTCTTTCTGTTATGTCATTCTGTTGAGGTGTACCAGGTGTAGATACCTATCTTTTGATTCCTCTCTCATTGTAGAATTCATTGAATTCATTTGAGATGAATTCTCCTCCTCTGTTTGATCTTAAACATTTCAATTTCTTCCCTATTTCTTTTTCTGCTCTAGCTAGATACCACTTGAACTTTTGAAATGCTTCTGATTTATCCTCCAATTACATTACTATCATCATCCTAGAAAAATCATCAATAAATAAAATAAAGTACTTATCTTTTTGTGGTAATAAGTCCACAAAGGTCTGTATGAACCAAAATCAAAACTTCTTCAGAATAATAGTTTTTTCTCTTAAAGCTTGTCTTTCCCATCTTAAAAGTTTGACAATTCTTGCACATGACCATGTCAGGTTTCTTGAGGCTTGGAATGCCTCTCACTCTTCTATTCTTTCTTATATTGACTAGGTTATCAAAATTCACATGACACAACCTCTTATGCCATAACCAAATTTCTTCTACTTGAACTAGGAAACATGAACTTTCAACTAGATCTAGATAGAATAGATTACCTTTTGTTTATTTTCCAATCCCAACAAGATTTCCTTTCCCATCCAGTAGTTTGGCCTTTCCATTCATGAATTCTAGCTTGAATCCAATTTTGTTCAATTAAGCCACACTAAGTAGATTATGTTTCATTCCTTCAACCCAATAAGAATTATCACATTTGAGTTCATTCGTCAATGCAATGCATCCTTTTCCTTTTACATAGTATGGATCATCATTCTCAAATCCGACACTTCCACCATCATAGTGTACCAAGTTCTCAAATTTAGATTTATCATCAGTCATGTGGTGAGAACAACCACTATCTATGATCCATGTTCCATTCTTGCTAATATGATAAATGAGGGTCGTCTTATCATTTTAATCATCTAATTCATCTTTAATAGCAATGTAAACCATTTCATCTTTTTCACTAGTATTGTCAAAATCTTTAGCCATGTAACAAGATTTCTTACCTTTGTCCTTGTTATCTTTGTAGCTTTTGAAATATTTCTTGCCTTTGTACTTTTTGTACTTTTCTTCTTTTCCTTCTTTGTTTGGATACCTAGTAGGAATGTGACCAACTTCTTCACAAGAAAAAAAGATTAGAGGTCTTTTGCCTTTGTACTTTCTTTTGCCTTTAGGAAATCTTCTTGCAAGTAATGCTTCAAAGGTTTCAAGATCATCATGAGAATCTTTTTTACCTTCATTGTTAGACTACTTGCCTTTAGATTTTCCACCTTTATTTTTGAGTGAAAGCTTAGCTTGAAATGTAGACTCAATGTTCCCAAAGTTAGGAACAAATTTATCAAAGTTATCTAACTCAAAGATTGTTAGTCTTCCCACTAGTTCATCCAAAGTTATTTTATTATTGGGATGGAATCTCATCTCTTGAATTGTTGACACTCTAATTGCATAAATAGGAAGAAGGGTTTTGAGTACCTTGCTTACCACTATCATGTAATCTATCTCTCCTCCTGAGGCTCTGATTGCATTTATATTGGATTTGATTACTTCAATTTATTTTGAAATGCTTTCATCTTCTCTCATCTTCATTTGATCAAATTGACCTTTAAGACTTTCTACCTTAGCTCCCCTCACATTTTCATCTCCTCCATAGATATCTTCTAGCTTGATCCACATCTCATGTGCAATACCACAATCTTTGACTTCATCAAATTCAACATAATTGAGAGTAGAGACAATGTCAATCATCATAATGTTATGATTCTTCTTTTCCATAATTTGTTCCATAGTCAAAGTTATAGTAGGTGTCACATACTTGGTGTCTAGGTACTTTAGGCCTGAGTCTCCCATGGTTTCCAAATGAAGTCTCATGAGTTCCTGCCATGCCTTGAAGTTATCTTTGTTTAACATAGGAATTAACCTTTTGTAAGACATCTTGATCTATAGCTTAGGTCCTTGAAACCTTATCTACAAGCACCAAACAATTCTGATACCAATTGTTGGAAGTGTAAGAGGAGTAACTGAGAGGGGAGGGGTGAATTAGTTACCACAAAAAAAATTCCAAGTCCCTTAAGATGCCAATAAAATATTTAAAAAAACTCTTTTGATTATACTATTGTAACTTGGTTAGCACTTAAACACTCGATTAACATAATAACACTCAGTTTACACTAAGAATGACTGTCACTCAATAAACACTCAGTTAATACTGAATATATGCACTATTACTTGTTAAAATTAAATATGAAGATCTTAAGATATTAAGTGTGATTAACCTTAATTAACTTAGTTATAGAAACATAAAGCAAATAACATGAACACATGAGACACCAAGATTTAATGTGGAAACCCAATTTGGAAAACCATCAATT
Organism: Cupressus sempervirens; assembly: GCA_028749045.1. Lineage (NCBI taxonomy): Eukaryota > Viridiplantae > Streptophyta > Pinopsida > Cupressales > Cupressaceae > Cupressus > Cupressus sempervirens. Next base: position 304,812,700 of record CM053787.1, on the reverse strand, counting down.
GCAACTAGTTACTATTTTTCACTCTTCTAAAGTGAGCCCTATTAGGATCCAAAACTATTAAAGGTTACAAAATACACTGTTAGGTCTGACCTTATTAAATGATTTATATCACCCTGTTAGGAGTGGCCTTGTTAGAGGTCTTTAGACACTTCAATCTAGAAATGCCACCTTGTTAGAGGATTTGGAAAATAGTTGTTGAGCTAACTTTATTAGGAGATTTGATTCACTCCTACAATTATTCAAGAGTAAAGTGACTTGACCTGATTGTTGATGTAACTGACTTGCTTATTTCAGATCTTTGTTCTGGCTTGATTACTTGATCCTCCTTGATTATAATGTTCTTTGTAGCTTGGTCAACAAGGATACTCTGCTTATCCTTCCAATTCTCTTCCTTTATTCATCTTCTTCTATACCACACATTCTCTCATTCAATCCTCAACTTGACCTTATACTTATATGAATTACCTTGTCAAGTCTGCTTGAATACACTTATAAACATTCAATAATCAACCCTTGAGTCAGATAGAACTAACAAATTAATTCAACATATTCAATATGTTGATATAGAAGAATCCTTCGTTAGCTAACCCAACTCGATCAACACTAACTAGGAAAAGACTTTTCTTTGTTAACCAAGTGAACTTGGTTAACACTACATCTTGAACTGAATTCCCTTTGGTAACTAAGTGAGCTCGGTTAACACTTGTTCAATGCCAACTTCTCTTTGGTGCCCAAGTGAACTTGGTAGACACTAGTTCCATGCTAACTTATCTTTGGTGCCCAAGTGAACTTGGTAGCTATTGACTTTGAACTTGGTTAACTCTAGAATGCTTGATAGACACTAGAAATTATCTTCATCGCCTGAGTGAGCTCGACAGACATTGACTGGCTCAGTAAGGCTTGACATTTGGTGTTACATCAAAGATAATATACAATTGAATAATTATTTTCAATAGTGAACATGGAGTTGTGTACCATGAGGTAAGACCAACAGAAAGAGAAATTGCAATGTGTGTGTACCCCTATAGTGGGGGACATGCTAAATTAGGTGATATCTTTCCACTATCCCTCTTAGTTTGATGATTTTCAGTTTGAATATTATGTGAAAGGTAAGAAAACCTTTTTTTGAATTAATCATGACCATGAAGAGTTACCACAACTCCTGATTTTGTATGATTTGTACTTAGAATTTGAATTTAGGTTGTCCAAATTTTATTTTTTGTAGTACAAAGACAAGTCGACATTTTTTAGAACTATATGGGGTGTTTTATTGCTATTGCACATAATGAGAAATCTACAGACAACCAACCCATGTTCTTATTGTTCAAGGTTTTTGTATATAAGTTTTTGTTCCTTGTCTTTTGGGTCAAATTAGGCAGGTGTTAGTTTTATTTGAGTAATTTTTTTTAGGTTTTTTATCTTCTTGCATCTTTTGTTTTTTATTCTTTGAGTCAAGGATTTAGTATGTTTTGTTGGGGTTGTTCCCAGCATATGGTCCATCCCAACTAGTTCCTAATTTTTGGAAGAGGTGTTTCTTAGTTAAGGCACTCAAGGGATAAATCATGCAAGAAAATTTATACAAGAACCATGGAAGGAAGCATGGGTCTTTGTTTATCAAGCTCAAATCTAAAGTCGACTATCCTCACCACTTCACACAATTAAGAGTGATACACAAGTTTTTGTTGATCCAAGTGAATAATGTTTGAGATTCATCTAAGTTGATTGGTATGAGTAATGGTGGTTTCTAGAGCCTCTTTATTTTTCTTCTTGGTGTGTGAGTTTTCAAAATTCAAAAAAAAGTGGAACACAAGTAATGAGAGTCAAAGAAAGTAAAGAAATCAAGAAAGTTCAAAAACTCTAGTATAACAATCTAAGCGCTACCTGAGAATTTCAGAGAGAGAGAGAGAGAGAGAGAGAGAGAGAGAGAGAGAGAGAGAGAGAGAGAGAGAGAGAGAGAGAGAGAGAGAGAGAAGGAAAAGAAAAGAACATGCAAGGAAGCATAGCCAATATATACAAAAGATTTCTAAGAGCAATCAAATAAAAATTGTATAAGCTATCTGAAATTTCAAATCTTCTTAAAAGAAAAAATATATAAGATGACTCATTAAAGATCCCTTTGAATAGATCTTCACATTTGGCCAAGAGTGACAGAGATTGGTTTCTTCAAGATTACCAAATCTCTTATTGATTGGTGAAGATTGGTCTTAGTTATTTCTCACTTATGTTTGTTTATAACTGAGAATCACAAGGAATTAAGACATGTGCAAATATTTGAATTATTGACTATGAATGTTTTGGTACCTCTTATGGAGAGTGTGTTAAGTTTATTATTTGATTGAGTTTGAGGGCTATTGGTGATAAAGAAATTCTTTTATCATTTCTTTCTTTTGTCAGGGATTTTTTTTGTGGTTTCACAACACATGCCCCATCTTTGAATTCAAAGATGGGGACCCCCTTATTTTTTTGATTTTCTTGCATCTTTTAGCTCCTTGACTTGTAAGATCACAATCTCTTCCAAGTGACCTTGACAGTCAAGAGGCTCCTGGTCATGTCAGGTAAGTTTTTGGGTTAGTGTTGTCTATCTCATTTTGTGTTGAGTCCCAATTTTTGCCGAAGTGTTTCATTTTTGCACATTTCACTTTTCATTCCTAGAACATGATGGTGACCCTTAAGATACATTGAACCTAACATGGATTCATGATTTAGATCATAAATATGTTAATTTTCTTTGATTATTTTGTTGTATTTAGTAATACATTTTTGATAATTTCATTGCATGTACAGATTCAACACATGCATCTACAAAAATTAAGGTTAAAGAAGCAAAAGGAGTTCAAGTCCATGCCAACCTTGGACCATTAGGATGGCATAAATCATCAAAATGACCATAAATAAATACATATAAGTGCTTCAATACCTCCTCTGAGAAAAACCTATAAATCATTTTCAAATCTAGGAACTTTGATTTTTTGGGACTTGAGCACCTTGCGCAAGTGCAAAATTTTACAATTTTTGAGGATGCACAAAGTGCATGGGTGCACAAGGTGTGTAGGTGTGAAATGGGCCTAAATCATTAGACATATTAGAAATAATTACACAAGAGTGGTCTAAGAACCCAATTGATAAATACCCAAAAATCATTTTTTAAACTGGGAAATTTGGTTTTTGGGTGAAGTGATCACCTTGCACACTTTCTCAAAGTTGCACAATTCTAAACTCTTGGAGATGCACAAAGTCCCAAAGGTGAAAAGGTGTGCAAGTGTGTAGGTGTACAAGTTTACAATTTTGAAGTCTTGGAGATTGAAGTCCTAGAGATGTGCACATCCAAAGGTCCTCAAGATTATCATGGCTCCCTTGTATTCCATAGTAGCTAAGCTCACACCCAAACCCATGGCTTTCAAGTTCTATGGACCAATAAGTCAAACCTCATGGATTTGCACTTGAAAGTGAGAGATACCAAATGTTGCCAGATGTTATATAAGAGAAGAACTAGATAAGATTGATGATTGGATTGAGAATATACAATCTAGTAATAAGGTCATGTTATCTATGTATGAGGATATCCAAGATATGTAGGGAATAACACACACCCAAATATTAGAAGTAGATAAGTATTATAGTGTAACCAACTTGGATATTTTTGATGGAAAATCCAGAATACAACTATGCTTAGTAGAAATAGTTATAAAATAATCTCGAGTGTCATTTGAAGTAGTTTCCTTTGAGGAAGATGTCAAACACATTTTTAAAACCAAGGAGACATTAAGGGAGTTGGGGTCTAAGTTGGATGTTTTGTAGAAGTAAGGCAGGAAGTTTTTGATTTCCATTAAGAAGTTTGTAATTTCCATAGAGAATTGAGGGAAAAGTATGAAGCTTTAGAGTTTTTTAATCTTCAAGAAATCACTTTTTCTATCTAAAAATTCAAAGAAGTGCATCTAAACATCATATTGGTCAAAGGTCAAAAGGACCTAGATGTTGGAAACTAAAATTTGTGGACTTAGACAAGTTTATCCAATTTTGGTTATGTCACCTCCAAAGTTGCGCAAGTACACAAATGTTGAAGTCTTAGAGATGCGCAAGGTCCTCAAGATGTGCAAGTGCACCAATTTATGAACACTTGTAGTGGCACCAATAGTTAATTGTCAGTTCTAGTTTTTTGAGCATATTTAATTTGCAAATGTGTTGTGGGTATGACTTATGTCCATTAGGAATTTTATTTGCAATGATTTAATTTAAATTTCTTGTTACCCTAACCCTATTATTTTATTTGAACACGTGGTAGAGTAGGAATTCATAGTAGTTGCACTAATAGAACTTGCATTCATCATAAAAATTAGAAAATACAAAAGAACACATTGGTTTTTTGCTACATTTCTTCATAGTTTTTTTTGTAGATTTAAAGATAGAAACAATGTCTCCTTTTGAACATTTACATTTATCTTCAATTTAGCTATCTAGCAGGTTGAAAAATAACCATCTGAAACATTGGAGTTGGTTAATTCGATAAACTTTTCAAGAGAGAAATTCACAATAATTTCTATTGTTGGCATCATGCAAAACAACCATTCAACAAGATGTAATCATTATTTTCACCTTGAGATGGTATAAGTTTTGAGAAAGTGGAAAGTATTGCTATTCCAATGGAAGTGATTCCCAATTTGAAAAATAACCATGATGTGGATGGAGCATCAATAAGATGGAAACCTTATACCCTACCAAAATGAAACAAACTTGCTGATCACCTTAATTTCCCATTGTGTTTTCCTCCACACAATGGGTATGTTTATTCTTTTGGATATTTCCATGTCCAAATAAGCTCATTCCATTTCCATAATAATCTCAATGATAACATTAAGACTTAAAAACACAAGGACTCTCATCACCTTCATTTCATCATCTCTTTTCATTTATTATTTTCACATCCCTTATTCATTAGTTATTTCTTTCACATCTTTCCCTCATTCTTATTCCACATTTTCTTCATATTAGAAATCAATATTCAACTTCTACATGTATTTTATCACATCAATATCAGCTCAATCATCTTGCCTCTTTAATCATGTGTCATTACTCTGCACTAAAATTGGCTTAATTGGGTACTATCTACTAGCCTAATCAAACTCATTTTATCTAATTATCCCAATCAATTTTATCAATTGGTTAGTTACAAGTATCAATGTCCACCTGATCATATTAATTAAATGAATATTTATATTTATTTAATTAATCCATTAAAATTTTCTTCTACTATTTAAATGAAATTTCATATTTATTTTAATAATTTATTAATATTATTCAATCATCATATTTCTTATAATAATAAAAAATCAATATTACATCATCCTTATCTTATAAACTATAAAAACCTCTCCACTCATCTTATTTATATATTTCCACACTCATCAATCTCATCCCGATAATTAATATGAGATATTTATATATTTCCACACCCATCAGTCTCATCCACCTTACCATATCAATTAAATGAATATTTATATTTATTTAATTAATCCATTAAAATTTTCTTCTATTATTTAAATGAAATTTAATATTTATTTTAATAATTTATTAATATTATTCAATCATCATATTTCTTGTAATAAAAAAATCAATATTACATCATCCTTATCTTATAAACTATAAAAACCTCTCTACTCATCCTATTTATATATTTCCACACCCATCAATCTCATCCCCATAGTTAATATGAGATATTTAACATTTTTAAGTATTTATAATCACCTCATATTTAACATCTTTAACTAAATTGGGGTGTAACGAAGGACTTAAACACCACACACTAAGCTTCATTCCAAGAATAAAAATGCTAACTAGTCAAAATTGACATATATTTTCCAAACTTGATTTTCTCCTTATTTTCTCATGTATAATGTTTAAAGATAGTGAGTGTAATAGTGTACAAATTTCTTCTTTTGATCTGAATCTCCATTGTTATATGTTCCCAACTATTCAAGCATTGGTGGACGCCCTCCAACACTGGCTTGAGGCTAATGGTTCACTTCATCGTTATGGGTATAATCTTCATTACATTTTAATGATTGGTTTTAAAAAACCAAAGGGAACAACACAGTCATTATCCAGAAGGGTAAACCTTTTCACAAGAATAATAGCTAGTTGGTCGATGTCTGTGAAGGACGCATGGATTTTTGTTATGAGCTCATCAAATAAGATCTACATTTCAAAATTCTTCTTTTAACAGGGGGAGCTTCTTCGGCAACTGGAAGATCGACAATATATAATGGCATTCTTAAGTCTATTGTAATGATCCCATCTTTTGGCCTTCACATTCTCCAAAGTCTAAGTGGAGGATAAGAAGAAATTAAATTAATTTCTTATTAAGCCATTAAATAAATTAAAATTAAAAGGTGGCTTTATATTTAATTAATTTAATTAATTATTGTATTACAAAGGAGATGCTTCTAGAGTGTGTATTAATTATTGGAAAGGTGGAAGCCTCTAGAAGCACAATTAATTATTGCAAGAGAGGAGTTTCTAGAGAGTGCATTAATTATTGGAAGGGGGGAAGCTTCTAGCACTTGCAATTAATTAATGTTTTAGTTCTTTCTAGAAGGGTGAAGGAATAGGATAAATAGAGGTGAGAGTCTCATTGTTAAGCATGGGATAATTGTATCAGATGATTATGACTTGCATTTGATAAGAGCTTGGAGGTGTGAATCACACTCTTTTTTGGCAATAGGGGACATTCATTCTCTGTTGTAACATTCTAGACGTCATTCCCTTAGGGTTTGGCCTTTGGAATACATCTCTTTGTACTTGATTGCAACATTTTTAGAATTAATATAATTTCAGTAGTTGGTTCAGCTTTTGGGCATTCCTGGGTGTCCATTACAGTGGTATCAGAGCTTGCTTACAAAGTGTTTCACGAAGTTATAACCAGTAGGTGCCCATTATAGTGGTATCAGAGCTATAAGTCTTGCCATCCTATGGAGGTCTTATAGGGAATTTGGAACAATGAGATAAAGGGAAAGAGTTTGACAAAATGTATACCAGTCCAGATCAAGAAAATGAAATGCTTAGGTTACTGAGTTCATTAGAGGAGCATAATAGGTGAATGGATATGATGCAACAGGAACAGAATAGGTGAATGGATATGATGTTGCAACTTATGGCTAGAAAGATGGGCATCAACATTGATGATTTGTATGTTGCTCCAGTGCAGAAGGTAGTTGATTCTTCAAATGGGATCGAGACACCACCGAGCTATGCTATTGGTGATAGTCAGGAGTCCACATATGAAGCTTTGTCAGCGGATGGTGATGCAACAATAATGGGATTAGGAGAATGCGAGGATACTATCCTATCAGCAGCCACTTTTGTGTCCGTTGAACCATCCAACAAGGAGTTTAGCAGTATGCATGCAGTTGTAGATGTGTCCTTTGATGATAGTACACCTATTATTGCTAACAAGGTGAGTGATATAGTGACAGAGTCATATTATACTATTGATCAACAAAGTGTAGATGTTCACTTCTGCGATAGTACTATGTTCAACATGGATGCCACATTGTCTTATGACAATTTGATGTTTGAGGTTGATATTGATCACTCTCCTGAGTGGAGTTGGGCTTTGTTTTCACCATCTACAAATATTTAGTTTTGTGTTGCAGCAGTTGGGAAGAAGAGATTTCATAGATCTTATACGGAGTTACCTTTTGGTGACATTTTAACTTCTTCACCATTAGCACAAGTATTGGGTTCTAGGTTGCACGACATGTGGTTGGTTCTGATGATTCTGATTTGTATTTGGTATAATGTCCACAAGGATGTCGCATGCTACTTCAATTGGGATCTAGGAGGAGGATGAAGTTCATTATGTTACTTAATTGCTTGAGGACAAGCAATTTCAAGGAGGGCGGATTTGTAATGATCCCATCTTTTGGCCTTCACATTCTCCAAAGTCTAAGTGGAGGATAAGAGGAAATTAAATTAATTTCTTACTAACCATTAAATAAATTAAAATTAAAAGGTGGCTTTATATTTAATTAATTTAATTAATTATTGTATTACAAAGGAGATGCTTCTAGAGTGTGTATTAATTATTGGAAAGGTGGAAGCCTCTAAAAGCACAATTAATTATTGCAAGAGAGGAGTTTCTAGAGAGTGCATTAATTATTGGAAGGGGGGAAGCTTCTAACACTTGCAATTAATTAATGTTTTAGTTCTTTCTAGAAGGGTGAAAGAATAGGATAAATAGAGGTGAGAGTCTCATTGTTTAGCATGGGATAATTGTATCGGATGATTATGACTTGCATTTGATAAGAGCTTGGAGGTGTGAATCACACTCTTTTTTGGCAATAGGGGACATTCATTCTCTGTTGTAACATTCTAGACGTCATTCCCTTAGGGTTTGGCCTTTGGAATACATCTCTTTGTACTTGATTGCAACATTTTTAGAATTAATATAATTTTAGTAGTTGGTTCAGCTTTTGGGCATTCCTGGGTGTCCATTACAGTGGTATCAGAGCTTTCTTACAAAGTGTTTCACGAAGCTATAACCAATAGGTGCCCATTACAGTGGTATCAGAGCTATAAGTCATGCCATCCTGTGGAGGTCTTATAGGGAATTTGGAACAACGAGATAAAGGGAAAGAGTTTGACAAAATGTATACCAGTCCAGATCAAGAAAATGAAATGCTTAGGTTACCGAGTTCATTAGAGGAGCATAATAGGTGAATGGATATGATGCAACAGGAACAGAATAGGCGAATGGATATGATGTTGCAACTTATGGCTAGAAAGATGGGCATCAACATTGATGATTTGTATGTTGCTCCAGCGCAAAAGGTTAGTTGATTCTTCAGATGGGATCAAGACACCACCGGGCTATGCTATTGGTGATAGTTAGGAGTCCACATATGAAGCTTTGTCAGCGGATGGCGATGCAACAATAATGGGATTAGGAGAATGCGAGGATGCTATCCTATCAGCAGCCACTTTTGTGTCCGTTGAACCATCCAACAAGGATTTTAGTAGTATGCATGCAGTTGTAGATGTGTGCTTTGATGATAGTACACCTATTATTGCTAACAAGGTGAGTGATATAGTGATAGAGTCATATTATACTATTGATCAACAAAGTGTAGATGTTCACTTCTGCGATAGTACTATGTTCAACATGGATGCCACATTGTCTTATGACAATTTGATGTTTGAGGTTGATATTGATCACTCTCCTGAGTGGAATTGGGCTTTGTTTTCACCATCTACAAATATTTAGTTTTGTGTTGCAGCAGTTGGGAAGAAAAGATTTCATAGATCTTATACGGAGTTACCTTTTGGTGACATTTTAACTTCTTCACCATCAACACAAGTATTGGGTGCTAGGTTGCACGACATGTGGTTGGTTCTGATGATGCTGATATGTAGTTGGTATAATGTCCACAAGGATGTCGCATACTACTTCAATTGGGATCCAGGAGGAGGATGAAGTTCATTATGTTACTTAATTGCTTGAGGACAAGCAATTTCAAGGAGGGCGGATTTGTAATGATCCCATCTTTTGGCCTTCATGTTCTCCAAATTCTAAGTGGAGGATAAGAAGAAATTAAATTAATTTCTTATTAAGCCATTAATAAATTAAAATTAAAAAGTGGCTTTATATTTAATTAATTAAATTAATTATTGTATTACAAAGGAGATGCTTCTAGAGTGTGTATTAATTATTGGAAAGGTGGAAGCCTCTAGAAGCACAATTAATTATTACAAGAGAGGAATTTCTAGAGAGTGCATTAATTATTGGAAGGGGGGAAGCTTCTAGCACTTACAATTAATTAATGTTTTAGTTCTTTCTAGAAGGGTGAAGGAATAGGATAAATAGAGGTTAGAGTCTCATTGTTTAGCATGGGATAATTGTATCGGATGATTATGACTTGCATTTGATAAGAGCTTGGAGGTGTGAATCACACTCTTTTTTGGAAATAGGGGACGTTCATTCTCTGTTGTAACATTCTAGACTTCATTCCCTTAGGGTTTGGCCTTTGGAATACATCTCTTTGTACTTGATTGCAACATTTTTAGAATTAATATAATTTCAATAGTTGGTTCAGCTTTTGGGCATTCCTGGGTGTCCATTACAATGGTATCAGAGCTTGCTTACAAAGTGTTTCACGAAGTTATAAACAGTAGGTGCCCATTACAGTGGTATCAGAGCTATAAGTCTTGCCATCCTGTGGAGGTCTTATAGGGAATTTGGTACAGCGAGATAAAGGGAAAGAGTTTGACAAAATGTATACCAGTCCAGATCAAGAAAATGAAATGCTTAGGTTACTGAGTTCATTAGAGGAGCATAATAGGCGAATGGATATGATGCAACAGGAGCATAATAGGCGAATGGATATGATGTTGCAACTTATGGCTAGAAAGATGGGCATCAACATTGATGATTTGTATGTTGCTCCAACGGAGAAGGTAGCTGATTCTTCATATGGGATCGAGACACCACCGGGCTATGCTATTGGTGATAGTCAGGAGTCCACATATGAAGCTTTGTCAGCGGATGGCGATGCAACAATAATGGGATTAGGAGAATGCGAGGATACTATCCTATCAGCAGCCACTTTTGTGTCCGTTGAACCATCCAACAAGGAGTTTAGTAGTATGCATGTAGTTGTAGATGTGTGCTTTGATGATGGTACACCTATTATTGCTAACAAGGTGAGTGATATAGTGACAGAGTCATATTATACTATTGATCAACAAAGTGTAGATGTTCACTTCTGCGATAGTACTATGTTCAACATGGATGCCACATTGTCTTATGACAATTTGATGTTTGAGGTTGATATTGATCACTCTCCTAAGTGGAGTTGGGCTTTGTTTTCACCATCTACAAATATTCAGTTTTGTGTTGCAGCAGTTGGGAAGAAGAGATTTCATAGATCTTATACGGCCTTTTGGTGACATTTTAACTTCTTCACCATCAGCACAAGTATTGGGTGCTAGGTTCAACGACATGTGGTTGGCTCTGATGATGCTGATTTGTAGTTGGTATAATGTCCACAAGGATGTCGCATACTACTTCAATTGGGATCCAGGAGGAGGATGAAGTTCATTATGTTACTTAATTGCTTGAGGACAAGCAATTTCAAGGAGGGCGAATTTGTAATGATCCCATCTTTTGGCCTTCATGTTCTCCAAAGTCTAAGTGGAGGATAAGAAGAAATTAAATTAATTTCTTATTAAGCCATTAAATAAATTAAAATTAAAAGGTGGCTTTATATTTAATTAATTTAATTAATTATTGTATTACAAAGGAGATGCTTCTAGAGTGTGTATTAATTATTGGAAAGGTGGAAGCCTCTAGAAGCACAATTAATTATTGCAAGAGAGGAGTTTCTAGAGAGTGCATTAATTATTGGAAGGGGGGAAGCTTCTAGCACTTGCAATTAATTAATGTTTTAGTTCTTTCTAGAAGGGTGAAGGAATAGGATAAATAGAGGTGAGAGTCTCATTGTTTAGCATGGGATAATTGTATCGGATGATTATGACTTGCATTTGATAAGAGATTGGAGGTGTGAATCACACTCTTTTTTGGCAATAGGGGACGTTCATTCTCTGTTGTAACATTCTAGACGTCATTCCCTTAGGGTTTGGCCTTTGGAATACATCTCTTTGTACTTGATTGCAACATTTTTAGAATTAATATAATTTCAGTAGTTGGTTCAGCTTTTGGGCATTCCTGGGTGTCCATTACAGTGGTATCAAAGCTTGCTTACAAAGTGTTTCACGAAGTATTACAGTGGTATCAGAGCTTTCTTACAAAGTGTTTCACGAAGTTATAACCAGTAGGTGCCCATTACATCTATATTAACTTGCAATAGACATTACCAATCAACTCAAGAAAACTTAGACAAGTTTACTAATTGCCTTGTTGAAATGGTGTTGAATCCGGTTATTATTAATATATATTTACATATATATTCAGTAGCTCTGTCCATCCACTGAATCAATTAGAATTATAATAAAATTTGTAATATTTTTTTTTAATTTGAATTTCACTATCATTTATAAGATAAAATATTAATATTAATTGTAATCAATTTTTTTCCATATAAACATCTTATGAAAACAAAACATTACTTCAGCTGTAGAAGTGTTATCCTGGTAAGTATGGACAATTGGATTCATAGGATCTGCCAGGAATATAATAAGTCTTTAGTTCAAAGCACAAACTTAAATTAATATAAAATAGGGCTTTCTTTTTTTGTATGCATCTATTTAAATATCATTTGGTTAAATTTCTAAAATAATGAATGATATTTCTATATTACATTATAAAGTTCACTTCTTTGTGATTGATCAAAATTGACAATCGGACTAACGCTCACTAATTCAATAGTTGAAAGATTATCTTGAAAAATATAAATTTTAATGTTGACTTTTATAATATCCGTTGAATGCAAATCAATTTAAAATGAATAAATTGTATTTTAGATATTATTTAATAGATGGATGGAATGTAAATATCAGTTTTATATCAAATTCATTTTAAAATAGAATTTTTGTATTATTTTAGTAATTTTTTGGAATGAAAGAATGTAGATTATAATTTGTTGAGTGAAATTTAAATCAAAATAATAATTGAGACTATTTTAAAACATTCAACTTAAACTATCTAACATATTCTAAATGAAAGTCAATTAATAAATATATTAAATATTTGTAACAATGACTTACTATTTAGAAATCTCAAAACTGGCTCGTTTGGTGAGCAAAATACAAGCAGAATAGGCATATGTAAATTTCAAAATTTTTGAATTCTTCGTTTGGATGCATCAAAACGGAATTGGAATACGAAGTAAAATAGGAATACGTATTCCAATTTTGGCCCAAAAATGGGGTTTTGCAATTCCACCCAAATAGGTGTTATTGGAATACGTATTCCTATTCCACTTTTTTTAATTTTAGAAAACATAAATTTTGGGGTCCACAAACTCCCATTAAATATTGGCTAAACCAAACGACGAAGCCCCATTTTCTATTCCAGAATAAGTATTGCCTAAGATATTATATCACTAATTCTTTAATAATTTATTTTCGAAAAAAATATTTATATCAATGTAAATCAAATCATTTTGAATATGTAGAATCAATTAAGAACAAATAATATTTGTAACAATGACTCTTACTATTTAGAAATCTCAAAACTGTAAGATATAATATCACAAATTCTTTAATAATTTATTTTCAAAAAAATTATTCTATATCTATGTAAATCAAATCATTTAGAACATGTAGACATCACATTATCTTAATTTATAGGTTGATAATTGTAATATTGTAAGAGAGTATATGTGTAAATAACAAGTTATTTTCATCCAAACTATTATGAAAGAGATATCACAAGTTCAAATCATACAAAAAAAATAAGATATGTATGCTTTGTTTCTAGCACAATTAAATCTATCCAAATTGAAATATGAAATAACCTTATATTTATTACTAATCATCTATAGGCCCAAAACAAATAGCCAATATCATAGATTATTCCATTTTCATCAACGAATAAAATTAAATTAAAAACAAAAATACAACTATATCTTCTCCAAAGAATTGGATACCAAAATTCAAAACAGAGCCATCATTACTTCCCTCAAAAGTTCTCCTTCAACTTACACAGTGCGTTCAATTCAAATTTTGAAGTTTATAAAAGTCATGTTTGTGTTCGTCCAATGAATAACAAACTCCCAAAGCCCAACACGCGTTAGTTTTTCTCTATTAAAAAATGAGAACCCAGCTGGCAAAATTAAGACAGCCACTTTTGTGTACTTTCCTTGAACCAAGCAAGAATTTTGAATTTTGTACCGTTGGACTCATAAAATAAGAGATATTATATATTTCTGCAAACCCAAAAGATAGACTTGTTTGAAACAACGGTGGGAATGAAAAAGGGTGAAGTGAATGTTTGACATTTGAAGCAATGGTGGGAGTTTTATCAACGCTTAGAAAGAATTGGTTGTGTTTGAATTATGTGAACAACAACAAATTCAACCCTGTAGAATAACTGCACACACCGTTCATGATTTGATCTCTTCAACGCAATTCACAGTCAACCACCGGCATGTCATTTCACACCGGTAATATTCAAAACCAATCTTACAACTTTATGGACTTACTTTCTCTCTATATATACATTGTCTATATCCTATCTTAGAGATCAAACAAGTGTTGCATTTTGTTTATATCTGAGGCTTTCATTGAAGGCATCGATATATTCATAGGCATACAGCTGATCAGAATCTGGGCTACAATTGGGTACAATTGTTTTGAAATCATGGAAAAGATGGTTTTGATGTTGCTTATTGTTTCCTTCACATTCATGGTATTCAGTATACCAAGCACCCATGGAGGGAGAATTCTCAATACAAAATCCATAGAGAAAAACTATTTTGATGGATCTGAAGAAGAGACAGAGGTTAAACTTCATGTTGGTCATTCTGCATCAGAGCTGAATGGCAATGTAGAGCCTTTCCAACGCCTGCCCACATCAAAACACAGCCCTGTTGTGGATCACCTGCAAGTAAGAGCTTGTCATAAGAAAATAAGTACGTTGAAGAATAAGCTGCCATCAGGGCCAAGTCATGGTGTTGGTCATGCACACATCAACGCCAGCCCTGTAAAAGCTAATGGGGGATCATCCAGGCTTATATTGAAAAATAAGCTTTCTTCTGGTCCGAGTCCAGGTGTCGGTCATATGTCTATCAACACCAGCCCTGTTAAAGTTGATGGAGGATCAGCAAGGCTTATATTGAAGAATAAACTTCCTTCTGGTCCAAGTCCAGGCGTTGGTCATATGTCCATTAATACGAACCCTATTAAAGTTGATGGAGGATCAACAAGGCTTATATTGAAGAATAAGCTTCCTTCTGATCCGAGTCCAGGCGTTGGTCATATGTCTATCGATACCAGCCTTGTTAAAGTTGATGGAGGATCAACAAGACTTATATTGAAGAGTAAACTTCCTTCGGGTCCAAGTGGAGGTGTTGGTCATATGTCTATCAACTCCAGCCCTACTAGTTGATGGAGGATCAACAAGGCTCAATGAAGAATAAAATTCCTTCTGGTCCAAGTTCAAGTGTTGGTCATATGTCTATCAACACCAGCCCTATTAAAGTTGATGGATGATGGACAAGACTTATATTGAAGAATAAACCTTCTTCTGGTCTAAGTCTAGTGGTGGTCTATAAAAGTTGATGGAGGATCAACAATGCATAAGTTGAAGAACAAACTTCATTCTAGCCCAAGGCGAGATGTTAGTATGCCTACATCAATGTCAACCCTATAAATTGTAAAGATACTTATGCAATGTATTTGGAAATAGTTCAATGCAAGCATCCTCCACAATTTGTAGAAAAAGTGTGAAGATTTAAGTACCCTAACATAGCATAGGTAGGATAAAACAAAGAGAAAATCTTTTGTGCAAATACAACACACTATTGAAAAACTTTCAAAGTAATTCTCTATGGATATTAAATTTGTACTGAAAAAGTGAATATATGTGTGGTAATACACTATAATCAATTTTTAATACGTTAAAAGTTTGTTCCAAGGTAAACTTTAGAACCTTTGAAAATAGAAAAGTTGTTCATTCTCACGAATCAGTTGAATTCTTCCTTCCTCTAAATAATCAAGGCCACAACTAGTCAAACTACAAGTATGCATTCTAAACCACCACTTAAATCATGATCCAAAGTAATATGAGATTAAAGTTTGTGTGTGTGTGTGTGTGTGTGTACATACATACATATTTCAAATATTAACCATTATGTCTTTTCCAGATGTTAGTAACCCCTTCCACCCAATGGAAAATATAGATCAAGCAATTTTTTGCAAAGGGATATTGGTTGTCTCTACACATTCTTCAAGTGATGTTTTTCCTTTATTAAGAAAAGTAAAGCATTAGGGTTTGAATAACTAAAAAATGAGTAGATAGTCTTAAGAAATAAATTATAAATAGGGAAGAATAAATTATAAATAGTGAAGAGTTATGGAAAATGAATAGAACATAATCTACATTACAAAGAAATTATAAAATTAAATTCTATTGTATCATTACAATCCAAACACTAATTGATCTTATATTTTGTCATAATGCACAAGAGATTGAGAAAAAATGAGTTATCAAAATGCCCATTCATCACCCTCATTAATGGTCTTTGAGAATGTATTTTCTCGTGTCCTTGCCATCATTAATATCCAATCAATGTTTTAAAACTAATCAGTTTGTATGCAATTTTAGTAACTTCAAATGCCCAGAAAATTTATGCAAGAATATTTTTGATGAATAGTCCTTTTCTATTAGGGTTCATTTGGCAGTGGAAATACAAGTGAAATAGGCATATGTAAATTCTTAAAATTTTGAATTCTTCATTTGGATGCACCAAATTGGAATTGGAATACGAAATAAAATAGGAATACATAAATAGGTTTTGCAATTCCATAGGTGGAATTGGAATACATATTCCTATTCCAATGTTATTTATTTTTAAAAACATAAATTTTTAGGTCTGTGAATTCCCCATCAAATTTTGGCTGAACCAAAGAGAAAGGAATATGTACACCCATTTTTTAATCCAGAATAGCTATTCCTACTCCCCTATTCCTATTCCTACAACCAAACAGGCCCTTAATGAAAATATACTAAGATTATAGTTCACAAAAAAAGGAGCCTTAGGATAAAAGATTACCCCATAAGAAATTAACAATCTTTAAAAATACACACTTGTTGAATCTATAAGGTTTACTTGTAATTTGTTGACTACTAGCCGGCTCTGCTTTTTTTATTGCACTACCTTACCAACATTAACCATTGCTCAACAACCTTAAATCCATGCCCTAAGAAGAAATTGCCTTTTGGAGCATTGCAAGAACGTATGGATTATTAAAAACCCTTCTAAGCATTAATCACAACACATAGTATTGATTGAGTTTCAATCCTTGGCAACTATGATACATAAAAATTATAATAAGTCTCTATAGATCTTAGAGATTATATACTAGAAATGTATGTGATGTTTAAAGCATTAATGCTCTTAGAATTAGGTATAGAAATTGGATGTGGTGATATTTGTTTATGTCCCTTGTATTCAAATCCTTGGGACATACAAAAAATCAGTTGAATACATTACTAACTACAACTCTAACTCATTTGCATGCTATGCACCAAGTAAGATAGCCAGCATACCATTGAATACATAAATGACAACCAAATTAAAATGAAGTAATAGATGTGGTGTTTTCATCAAAATGTTAAAGAATTCTTCAATACAAGGCAATGATTTCAATATTATATATAAGAGCGCATAAAATGTAACAAAGCTTGATTCAAATCTAAACAATGAATATTTAAATTGCTACCATCCCCACATCACTAGAACTAGATTAGAAAATGGTACGTTAGTTTTCCAAATGTAATCATCGCAGCTTGAAACTTGTGAGAAATAAATCACAACTTTAAAAAATTAACTCAGCACTAACAAATGTCGAGTGCCAATTTTTCTTGACACATGAAGGTGTCGAGTGGCAATGTGCTCAGCACGTGAAGGTGCCGAGTGACAGGCAGTAGGTGTTGAGTTAGCTCGGCACAAGAAGAAGCCAAGTAAGCTCGACACACAAAGGGCAATACTCGGCAACAATGGATGCCGAATGAGCTCGGCTCAAACTAGAAAAATTATAACTTAGAGAAATTTCAACGTGAATGTTTCCACCATTAAAACCAAAGAGCCAAAGCTTGAAGCTTCTAAACAAACTTCTCAAAAAATAATGAATAGAGGAAGAGCAATGGATTCAAGTATGCCTGCTTGCTCTCTATTCAACTTTGATTAAAAACATTATAAAATCTGGGAGCATTTGGCTTCAACTAGAAAACCATAAAATAACCCTAAATTGGTAAAACTTCAAACTTCAATGAACTTTAAACTTGCAGCTCTAATGGCTGCATACAATAGTGCCTGGAGCAATCACTGCTTCAACAGGACAAATCCAACAATAATGAACTTATAGAATGAACAGAGGAAACATGTGCAACTGGAAACATGACACAAAATTTCTTCTATCTCTGTAACGACTGATCTGCTAATCAACTTCTTTCTTCTTTCTCTGCTCTGCAACTCTCTGCTAAACTTCTGATCTACTGAATCACTTGAATGAATCTAAAACATTCTTTTTTGTCATATTTCTCCCCCTCTTTCCTGATTTCAAAAACTCACCCATCGTAGTTATTGTTTCTATCTATTTTGGAGTCTATCAGGTGGTAGGTGGGCATTTGGCTCCAGGGACAAACGACCATTGCATTTAATATTCCAACACTCCCCCTTTGTCCCAAGCCAAACAAACAAGAATCACTGCTAATCCAAATCAACTACACCAAGACTCTCTCTTAGGTGTACAAAACTTCCAATACCTAATGGCCTAGTAAAAATGTTTGCTAGTTGTTGCTCAGACCTACAAAATTCCATCTTGATATCCCCATTCTCCACCAACTCTCTGATGAAGTGATATATGATCTCAATATGCTTACTTCTACCATGGAAGACTAGATTCTTGGACAATGCAATTGAAGAGATGTTGTCACAATAAATTGTGGTTCCATCCTCTTGCTTTTCATTCAAATTTATCAAGATCCTCCTTAGCCAAATTGCTTGACATGCTACTACATTTTCTGCTATGTATAAGACCTCTACTGTAGATTGAGCAACAATAGGTTGCTTCTTGGATGCCCATGAAATTGCACCTAATCCCATATGAAACATGTATCCGGAAGTTCTCTTCCTATCATCTAAACTTCCAGCCTAATCACTATCTGTGTAACCAACCAACTTGAAATCTTTATTTGCAGTATACAAAATTTCAAATCCCTTGGTACTATTCACATACCTTAGGATCCTCTTTCCTGCTTGCCAATGGGAGTCCTTTGGTGTTTCCATAAATTTGGAAATCAAACTTACTGCATGCATTAGGTCTGGCTGAGTTGCAGTCAATTACATCAAACTTCCAACCATACTCTTGTATAGTGTTGGATCCACTCTCTTTCTAGAGTCTTTCTTGCTCAACTTCAGACCTATTGTTGTCGGTGTTGGGGCTGCCTTACTGTTCTACATTTTAAATCTCTCCAAGATCTACCTTGCATATTTTTCTTGAGAGATGAAGATGCCATCATGCATTTTTTTTACTTCTATGCCTAGAAAGTACTTCAAGAGACCTAGGTCTGTCATTTCAAACTCATTTTTCATGGTCTCTTTGAACTCACCAATTAGAGCCTTTTCATTACTGGTAAAAATCAAATCATCTACATACAAGATAACAATCAACACATTTCCATTTGTTGCCTTGATGTAGAGAGTAGGCTCACCATTACTTTTTCTAAAGCCATTGCTCATCAAATATGAGTCAATCCTATTGTACCATGCCCTTAGAACTTGTTTGAGCCCATAAAGAGCTCTCTTCAATTTATATACTTTGTTCTCTTCACCTGCTACTTCATAACTAGGTGGCTGCTCTACATAGACTTCTTCTTTTAATATACCATTTAGGAAGGCAGACTTCACATCCATTTGGTATACCTTCCATTTGTGTTGAGCTACAATTGCTATGACAGCATGCTCAATTTTCATTCTTGCAACCGAGGCATATATCTCATCATAATCTCTTCCATACTGTTGTTTGTAGCCCTTGACTACCAGCCTTGCCTTATGCCTATCAATTTTGCCTTTAGCATTGCATTTGGTCTTGTAGACCCATTTCACTCCAATCACTTGCTTATTGGGAGGCAAATTAGTTAGCTCCCATGTCTCATTCCTTTCTATAGCATCTATCTCCTCATCCATGGCCTTACATCATTTCTTCTCCTTAATAGCTTCTTCAAAATATATTGGATCACTATGAGAAAATAATGCAAAATTAACACTCTCATCATAATCTTCATACCTTTCATCTTGGTATATCTCCCTAAGAATCTTGGTCTTTCTTGGTAATAGGGAGGAGAGTGTGGGATCAGAATCTTCACTACTGCTGCTTTGCCAACCAACTTGGTCTTCAGTGTTACTCGGCACTGACACTCAGTCATGCCTAGAGGAGCTTGATAATGACTAAGGCTACTTTCCTTTTCTTCTATCTGCTCCTTCTTCTTGCTATTCATCAGCATCTTCTTCATTCATAATTGGCACTTTACTTGAGATGTTGGGTGACTCATCAGTTTGTCCATGCCAAGACTAATTTTCAAGAAATTATACATCTCTTGAGAGAATCATCTTGTTGTTCAATGGGTCATACAATCTGTATGCCTTTGATTCTGAGTTGTACCCTACGAAGATGCACTTCACACCTTCATCATTCAATTTCTTCCTTTGCTCTTTAGGCACATGTGCGTATGCAACACATCCAAAAACCCTTAGGTGTTCAACTATCCATCTTCCTCGTGACCATGCTTCCATTGGAATTATATCACGAACTTCCTTTGTAGGACACCTATTTTTTAGATAAATTGTTGTTGCCACAGCCTCTCCCCAAAATTCAGTTGGGAGACCTTTCTCTTTCATCATGCTCCTTGCCATTTCAATAATGGTCCTGTTCTTTCTTTCAGCCACTCCATTCTGCTATGGTGTATAGCTGGCTATGAGCTCTTTCTTTATACCATGTTTCCTACAAAAATTTACAAAAGAATTGGAGGTATACTCCCCTCCTCTATCTGATCTTAGGACCTTGATATAGTGTCCACATTCTCTTTCAACCTAGGCTTTAAATTCTAAAAATTTATCAAATGCTTCAGATTTATTCTTTAAGAAATACACCCATGTCCTATGACTGAAATCATCAATAAATGTTATAAAATAAGTACTCCCCCTAATGAAAGTAACTTTCATAGGACCGACTAGGTCAGTATGCACTAACTCTAATGGTATCTAGCCTTCCTAGAATTTCCAGAATTAAAGGGAAGCCTATGTTGCTTACCCAAAATACAAGCCTCACACTTGTCACATGAATTTCCTATTCATGGCAAACCTTCTACCATTCTTTTATTTGACAAAAAATTTAAACCAGCATAGCTTAGATGACCATACCTAAGGTTCCATAGCCATGAGGGGTCTTCAATCACACTCCTTAGAGCTGATTGTGTGTGAGGTGCAACACCAACTTGAGATGAGAAACATGTCTCTATCCTCAAGGGAAACATTCTGTTCTTTGTCATTTGAATTGTTGCAAGTAAGTTCTTGCTCCCATCCTTTTTATGAATGACACATGTGTCATTCTCCATCAGCACTTTGTATCCATTTTGAATGAGCTGACCAATGCTCATCAAATTGTGCTTCATACCAAGGGAAAAATACACATTTTGTATTTCCTTCTTCTCACCTTGCTTGGTGCGGACCATAATAGATCCTTTGCCCACTACTGGTAGAGTTCCATGGTTACCCATTTTAATCTCAAATTTGAAACTCTTGTCAATGAATGAAAACAAGGTTTCATTACCACTCATGTAGTTGCTACATCTACTATCGAGGTACCAAACCTCATGGATTCCTTTTTCACCAACATTACACATGATGAAGGCAGTGGCATTGTTTCCACTTCCCATGTTCACATCAGCTACATTTGCTTGTCTTGACTGATCATTTTGCTTCTTCCAGCATTCACTTGCATAATGCCCATATTTATGATAGTAGTAGCATTCTACACTACTCCTATTTGAGTTGTAGTTTTTTTTACCTCCTCTTGAAGTATTTTGTGAGCTACTTGCTCCATCTTCTCTTCCTGAGCTTTTTGTTGCAGCATTTCTTTGTCCTCCATTACCTCAGCCTTTGCCTCTAGAGTTTTTGCCTAGGCCATTTTTTTCCTCTCTCTCTTCCTCTTGGATTTGACTGAGCCTTGAATGATTGCTCTTGGGAAGAAGAAAATGCAGATCTATTTATCCTATGCTCATGGGTTTGAAGAGTACCCATCAACTCTTCCATTGTCAAAACAGTGAGTTCTTTTGCCTCTTTTATGGTCATGACCAAATTTTCATATTTATGAGGTAAAATCCTCAATATCTTTTCCACTATCCTTTGCTCTTGATAGTCTTCTCCATTTGACTTCAGTTGATTGATCACATTGGAGGTCCTTGAACTGAAATCTGCAATTGATTCATTTTCCTTCATATGAAGGTTCTCAAACTCCCTCCTTATATTTTGGAGCTTTACAGTATGAACTTTATTAGTCCCCTTGAAGTTCATCTCAAGGATATCCCATGCTTCCTTTGCATAATTTGTTGCTGCAATTTTTGGGAATACTATCTCTGTCATTGTTGCTTCAATCAAACTTAATGCCTTAGCATCCTTTCTCCTTGACTATTTCAGCTGAGTCTTTTGATTATTGGTAAGAGCAGCATACTAAGCTCGGTCTATCACATTATTGAACCCATTAACTACAAACTCCCATAAATCATTTGCAACCATTATGGTTTTCATCTTCTTTGCCCATGTATCATAATTTTGCCCATTAAAGGATGGTGGCATGTCAAATATCCCAAGAAAATAAATGTCCTAACTCATTGTGGATGTGGGGCTTCAAATCTCTGATACCATGTGAGAAATAAATCACAACTTTAAAAAATTAGCTCGACACTAACAAATGCCAAGTGCCAATTTTTCTAAGCATATGAAGGTACCGAGTGGCAATGTGCTCGACATGTGAAGGTGCTGAGTGACAAGCAATAGGTACCAAGTTAGCTCGACACAAGAAGAAGCCAAGTAAGCTCAGCACACAAAGGGAAATGCTTAGCAACAATGGATGTCGAGTGAGCTCAGCTCAAACTGGAAAAATTATAACATAGAGAAATTTCAATGTGAATGTTTCCACCATTAAAACTAGAGAGCCAAAGCTTGAAGCTTCTAAAAAAACTTCTTAGAAAACAATGAATAGAGGAAGAGCAATGGATTCAAGTATGCCTGCTAGCTTTCTATTCAACTTTGATTAAAAACATTACAAAATCTGGGAGCATTCAACTTCAACCAAAAAACCCTAAAATAACCCTAAACTGGTAAAACTTCAAACTTCAATGAACTTTAAACTTGCAGCTCTAATGGCTGCATACAATGGTGCTTGGAGCCATCATTGCTTCAATAGGACAAATCCAACAATAACAAACTGACAAAATGAACAGAGGAAACATGACACAAACTTCTTTCTGTCTCTACAACGACTGATCTGTTGATCAACTTCTTTCTTCTTTCTCTGCTCTTCAACTCTTTGCTAAACTTTTGATCTTCTGAATCACTTGAATGAATCTAAAACATTCCTTTTTGTCATATTTTCCCCCTCTTTCCTAATTTCAAAAACTCACCCACTGCAGTTATTGTTTCTATCTGTTCTAGAGTTTGTCAGGTGGTAGGTGGGCATTTGGCTCCAGGAACAAATGGCCATTGCATTTAATATTCCAACAAAACTGCTCTCATAGATGCACGCAAAAGTCAAAAGAAGGACTAAGAAATCTGAGTTCACAGAATGTTCTGATTGCAAGATATGTGAAGGAACTTCTAGGAAAATTCAATTGGCCAGTGTAAATACATAATCTATGGGTTCTACAAAGAGTTCTATAAATGTAGGAAAGTTGAAAGATTAGCTTTAACCTCTTCTCTCACCTATAGAAACTCACTGAAAATACTGGCAAATTTCAATATACCGACTAGAAACTGTATGTAGGTTAGCCTGTCATTTCCCCTACATATATGTAAAAGGTGAAATCATGGACCACATATGCAAACTGACACTGTTCCACGAATAAATTTGGTCTTATGGAATGCCATGATTGCAAGATATGAATAAAAGGATATGAATAAAAGAAATGTTTTGATGAATATTAATGAACTTCAAGAATAAATGAAATTGATAATAGTAAAGCCAGTCATCTCCTATGAAAAAAACAATGGATTCTTTTTAAAATTGTTGTGTGGTTTTCTAATCTATTCTCTATTGTGGAATCTTTCTTTTTACTAAAATTCTTTCTCTACCCTTCCCTCTTTGGCAATTGGACATGTAAGAAGTAATTTCATAATATCGATTACAAACTTTTGAAAAGAATAATTTTATTTTTGATACATGAGACTCTTTGTCTATAAAGTTTATCTCATCACAATGTTTCTTTTGTTTGATAAATGTGGTAATTCACATATATCATTAGTAATTAATTTATCTTTAATTTTATTTGAGCTTTTTTGCTTATTTATTTTAGAAATTTCTTCCATCTATCATCTTCAAAAATTCTTTGGAAAACTCTAACAGTTTTTCATGCCCAAATGCAACCCTTTTTTTAAAATAAATAAATACAACAAAACAATACATTGATATGTTGAGTTGAATTTGACATTACATTGATTATAGAGTGGCGGCGTTAGTAGTTGAATACACTTGATCAACCTTGTTGTCATGCTTATGCTCACTAAGCCAACTAAGCCTTAGGTGTTATCGACAAATATTCTAGATGTATTCAACATCACGTGACTTATATCAAATATTAAAAATTCAATGACTAATCATCATTAATATCAGTAAGGGCTTCCAATACATTCTACAAGACATGTGTTTTGCTAGAATCATTTATATAAGGCTTCTATATGTTTACACATATTAGAAAGTAGGATCCATACATACATTTTGTTCTATAATGTAATCCACTAAAGTCTCTTCCCAGTTTACTTGGCATCATCCATGTATAAGGTTGAGTTCAATACAAGTTTCTTATGGAATATTCAATTAAATTTACTCTTACATATTAATTACCAAACACCTTTATTATTTTATCTCTAATATTGCATGAAAACCCTAGTCAATATATATTGATGTAATTAATTTAAATTTTTCTTATGAGTCCATTTTGCTAAATGATAAAATCACATTTCCCTTTCAAAGATCTCTAGAATCTCACGTATCCAACTCCAGAGATTCTGTGAATATAGGAATTCCATTTAATTTACTTTTATATTTGTTATATTCTCTCATAACATTCTTTTCACATTTAACAAGATGAATCTAAGGTCATAAAATGTTAATATCTTAGAAAAATGTTTTATTTATTAAATTATTATATATATATATATTTATTTATTTATTTATTTATTTTTAATCTATGTGAAAAACAAAAATTGATATATATATACTTTCCTTGCTATGCATAACATCATAAATGATATATATATATATATATATATATATGTATGTATGTATGTATGTATGTATGTATGTATGTATGTATGTATGTATGTATGTATGTATGTATATATATATGTATATATAAATATGTATATGTATATATATATGTATATATATATAAATATATCTATGTATATATATATATATACATATACATATATATATACATATATATATATATACATATATATACATATATATACATATATATACATATATATGTATATATATACATATATATACATATATATACATATATATGTATATATACATATATATATATATACATATATGTATATGTATATATATATTTATATATATATATGTACATATATATGTATATATATACATATATATGTATATGTATATATATGTATATATATACATATATATGTATATGTATATATGTATATATGTATATATATATACATATACATATACATATATATGTATATGTATATATACATATATATATACATATATATGTATATATGTATATATGTATATATATATACATATACATATACATATATATGTATATATATACATGTATATGTATATATATACATATATATGTGTATATATACATATACATGTATATACATATATATGTATGTATATGTATATATACATATACATATGTATATATATACATATACATACATATATATACATTAATATCTATATATTCCTAACCTCATCAACTCTCATATCAAATCCTACCCTAATTTCCTACTTCCAACACATGACATTATATCTGCTTGCATTAAATCTAGACTATACTAAATTCCATCCCCAACATCTTACTATATTTAAAACCCCAAACATGTTTCCACTGCTCCTAGGCAAGTTCACATGCCCAAGGTGGTAGCTCTTCTCCCAATGCAAATCAGCTTGGCATGCTTTCTACTTGGACCACTTTCCAAGTCCACGTTGACCTCTCCCTCAACACCAAAGGTTTTAAGCAATACAAGAATTACTTCCATTTCCAAACTCCAAGGCTTGATAAACTATCCCAAGGTTTGCAAATACTGAGAGGGCCAATTTTTCAACTTCCACACTTCTCCCCTTGTCCCATACGCATGGTACCCCTTTTCTAGGTGAGTTGGTGAGGATTAAAAATAATATAATGTTTGTATCAACCCTACTAGCTGGCGACCTCACCCTTATATATTGCATAGTTTTTATTTATTTTTTAATTTGTGCCCCTTCAACATAGGCGACTAGGGTTCTTGGAAGGTGTACTTCCCTTGGCCCAATGAGAAAGCGCTTGGGATTGGGGTCTGACATTATGTTAGATTTGCTCCCTTTCCCATCTCTTGTTACATGCGCCAAGTCTTCTTAAAAAAAGGTAAAAGCTTAGGTAGGTTGTGTTTACATTACATTTTTATTTATTTATTGAAAATTAATCTATTATTTGGTGGGACATATTATTAGGTACAACCTAGTTTTAAAAACCTGAATGCCTAGACTTTATTATAATCATAGTCTTTTGTTTATGTTGTTATTATCTAAGCTAGTCCATGACTCTAACCCTCTTTTTTTTTTTAAAGGATTCTAAAGTATATTCTTTGAAATATTTTATTGACCTATATTCTTGGTGGAGGGATTTTTTTTCCCTTCCATACATTTTCCAAAGAGTTAAATGGGCACCTACAACAAGTTATTTCTTATGCTCTTGTACATTCTGTATCATCTATTTGATATTCCACTTCTATAGTCTAGGGTACTCAAGATAGGTATCTTGCAATGATACAATAGGGTTTACTAAATATGTTATGATAGTTTAAATTAATGAACTTATTGATTCATTTTTACAAAGATACTCAATACAGAAACACATATAGAAATCATGGCAGAATTATTACATGGAACAAACTGATTATTCTTATCTATGAATTTAGGAGATTGGAAACCATTTGCTCAAGCTCTAATAATGCATTCTCTTGAGAGAGTTAAATTGAATATGCATGCATATCTATTATACAATGGAGTTGAATAGTAGGATAATACAAATGAGATAATCTCCCTATCATTACAACTTTTATATGATATCAATTTTAACTTGGAAGAACTTATGCATACAACTCAAGGACCTTCAAGCATTATAAATTCTTCATTGATATTCATATCATGGCTATAAGCTAAATATAATTCCATTATCTTCAAATGCATATTCTACAATGATTTTTAACTCTTATCATCAATACACTCATATCCAAGACAATGAAACAACAATATCATTACAATGAATTTCTCTTCCATGTTACTCTCACAATACACAAAAGATGGTGAAATCAATGTATCAAAATATACACAGTGGAAATACTTTTTACTAAACATAGATGATTCACAACCTCTCCACTGACAATAAAAAAGACAATAACATACTCTTACAATACAATTAGATTCACATAACAAGATGAAGTTGCTCTCTATCTCAACACAAATACAATAATGTCTTCTTCTCTTATGCACATGGAAGGATTACAAGGGCTCCAAGTTTCAAAGATTATCAATAAAACTTGCAATTGAGAGATAATAATGGAGAACCATGGAGGCTCACCTCCCAACCTAGGCCTTAAGGAGGCCACCCACCGAGCTAGGGGAAACAAGGCCTAAATGGGATACATTCAATCAAGCATCAAAAATAAGAACCAACATGAATAAAATATCTTCACAACTCATTTACAACACCAACCAAGGTTTGCACAATGATTCACAGATGGAATCATAAACATTGGGTGAAGGTGGGCTCTCCAAGCAGGAGAATGTCATATCCTTATGAACAAAAAATCTAACAAATGCAACATTTCATTAAGGCTTCCAAGAAACATGCTACAACAAGGCTATCAATAGTCACATGCCTCAACAAGGCTATCAACTCTTACTCCTCTTCACATATCCTCACTTATACCTCCCATAGAACAATAGAAAGGCATATGGATTCAATGGAGTCAATACTCCATGAAAACTATCCTCTCTCCAAGAGGGGGATTTCTCAACTTCAATGTTGAGCCCAACTAACCCATACACCCCAAGGCTTCTCTTCCCTCCCAAGGGTGAGTGAAGCCTTCACACCCAACACAACATTCAATCCACCAACCACAATCCAAGAAAACAAAACCAAATGCAATAGATTTAGCATGCTCACTCACATACACAAATAGTTACAACATGCACCATATGCAAACCATAGATCCTACAAGAAACACTCTTACAATTTACATCTTCAACTTTCATGAGATGAGAGAAAACATGGCATGAAGCACTAACCTCCTAACCTCCTTCCAAGCTATGGTTATGAAATGGTTGTGAAGATCTTTCCTTCCTTGGCTTCTAAGCTTCTTCCAAAACCCTATCTGTCTCTACAATTAGAGAGTGGGTGAACAACCACTAATTTTGGCACAAGCTCCCTAAAAAGACCTCCACTTCCAACCCACCTACCCCTCTAACACCCTTGTACCTTTCTACCAATAGGAACTTAACCAAGTGGAGGGGTGAGGAAAGAAGTCATGTGACACTTTGATTTTCGAATTGGCTTGAAAATCACTAGTTTAGAGGGTCTCCTAAGTCCTCTAGAGCAACTTATGGTTACATTTAGACCCCCAACCTATACTACTACCATGTGGGTGACTTATTTTCACAAAAATAACACTTGGGAACCACTTTTAGGCTCTCTAAAGTCCCTATCAAGTTAAATTCAAATTCCATCATGACGGTGACTCATCCTAACACTCTCTAAGGTGTTAACTTAATTTCATAATGGGATTAAGTTTAGGTTAAGTGACTGTATGCCTAAAAATCCTATATGACATGTCATTTACAAATAGACAACACAAGTGTCAAATGACACACACACATTAAATACTTTACACATCACAATGACATGTCGCTAATTAATCATGATCTTTAAACTTATAACACCCATGCACAATCACATTATGAAATAAAAACAATACAATGAGGTTTTGAATCTTCCAAAGATTCACCTTGGCTTTACCATGTTCACATAGGTTTGAACCTTGTTTCCCCAAATAATTTCCATGGTTCAAGTTTCTTGCACACTCAACTTAAAAGTCAGTAGTCCAATGGAATAATATATAAATACATGTAGATAAATGCAAAATAATCCATTAACACATTAACACACACAATAGATTCCCCTTTCTAATCATTTCCATAAACTATTCAAAACATTGCAATATCAACATATGGGTATCAACATTTATTTTTCTTATCATAACAAAATTACCATTCTAAACACTATCACCATACTTATAATCATGAAAGACTGAAGTCGTGTCTACTAAATCATTAAAACATATAAAATGGATCTCAGTATATATGTCCTAAGTGAAAATCACTAATATATAGACTTGTTAACTAATATCCTTTCAATCAAGTTAAACATAGCAACATTCCTAGCAATATCCCTTTATCACATTACAAGGGGTTTGTGTGTGAGTTTCTAGGGTTAGTTCATTAGACTATTAGAATGTTTCCATAATTAGGTCATCATAATTTAAAACCAATTTTTGAATATAACCATATGTCTTGTTGTCATTATAACCTACATTCATTGTTGTTCTCACTAGAGTGAATGTTAATTTATCCTTCCTAATTGCCTTGTAGATTATACCTTGAATCTCGTGACCAGGTTCTCAACTTGAACATATTGAGTCTCATTTTCATGTGGTCTTATCTTATCAACCTAATGTTATTGGATAGGGTATCAACCTTATAATAATCAAAATCTACATCAGTCTCTAATAGGATCTCGTAAATCATTGTTAATAACAAAAATGTTGATCATGACCTATTAACTCCTAATCATATTCATTCCTTATAGTTTATAATAGGGTATGGGTGTGGGCCTTACACATTCGGTAACTTCTTTGATTCTATTGCTTATTATTATTTCCTCTTCACTAACCTTTAAATACTCCCTTATTTAATTTTGCTTCTTCCCTCTACCAATCATATTTATATAATACCTACCAATAGCTTGGTCAATTTTATTTGTGTATAGTATTGTCTTATATTCTTTCACTTTCTTTATTAGTTTAGTTTAAGTTTCTATGTATTTATATCTTAAGTTAGAAATCATTCTATTTATTTAATATTCATGAATTCCATGTACATTGAGTATCTACCTATCTCATACTAGTGCTTTTTTATTGGTTGCATTCCATTGAATACATGCTCTCATAATGCTTCTTGTAATTCTAGCTTTACTCATATCTTTTCCCTTGGCCTTAATATTGTTTCAACACTATTTTTTCTTCCTTGTTCTCTATTGTGATCATTAACTTGTCTTCAGACCTTACATTGAACTTGCTAATATATTCTTTTAATTTTTTATTATCAAAATCTTGCATGATTTGTTCTAATTTATCCATTTGCATCTCCTTTCTTTTTAATACCTTCTTTTGTTAAGGGGTAGTACAAAAAACTTAACATGACCATAATTTTTTGTTAATACTTATGGTCATCTATATATTATGTTAGTTTATAACATGGTAATTTTACACCTACTTATCTTTTGGTGCACTTATATTCTTTCATCATTATTGCTCTATTTATTTTTCAATTTAATTGGCATAAACTCAAATATGCTTTAGAATTTTGGCTTTCACATTGACATCATGGCTCAATTGAAAATTCATTTTCAAGTGATACTCGGTTGCATAGGACTAGGGACATGAATAATTTTATCAAAGACAATCTAGATCATTAATGAGTGTGCCTTGAAAAAAATCTCTAAGATTTCAAGGTATAAGCCTATTCTATCAAAGTACAATCCCAAGACTATTTAAGTTGAGAAGGTGTGAAATTGGATAGAGTTTTCTTGGGTATGCTAGAGGCCCCTTCACTAGTTTTAGATGTCACTTGGATGTGTACATCTTTAAACTTGTCACACTTTGTATTCTTATGAAGGAATTAATAGGGATAGAATTTCTTAGAAATGGACATTATTAGGTTTAATCATGCCAAAAGGAACTTTCCAACTTACTTTAGGCTGCTAGGTGCATGTAAGATGTGTCATACTATGGTTAGTCCAAAAACACGACTAGGTGAATAATGTAAAATATCACTATCAACATCAATAGTTACTTGGTTATTAAAGAATTATCTTGCAATAAATTTGTGTTGATCAGTAAAATCTATAGTGGTCCAAGTTTTGTTAAATGGTTGGGAGCTAGGGTTTAGGCTTACAAAATGGTTACTTGATTTTAGGAAAGTTTGTACATGAAGAGTCAAGGAAAAGATGCAAAAAGGAGAAATGGATGTACTCAATACTAAGTAAAGAAGAAGTGTGATCAAGGTGTAGAAAAACTGATAGTACTAAATAATATGGATAAGAGGTAGTTGAAAGTGATTAAAGGGTTACAAATCTTTAATCTAGAATGTCTAATTCTCTAAGAAAAATTAGCAATATAAATAGGGTGAAAGCATTTTAATTTTCAGAGATTGGTGGCACCATAGGTAATGGCTATCTAGACATGAATTTGGTTTCCTTAATACAAAATTTCACAATTTCAAGATGCATTCTTAGATTTGTATAGGGTTAATAGTGAGGATGCAAAAAAAAGAAACATTTGGACAACTGATTAAAGGAATAAATCTATATTTAAATTAGAAATATATGTATATATAAATATATACATATATACATATATGTATACATATATACATATATACATATGTGTGTGTACACACACACACACACACACACACACACACACACACAATCTTGACCTCTCTTTACAACTATGTGTCCCTACTAATTTATTCAAAATTTATGCTTTCATTAGTTTTTGTATTGAAAATTTCCATTTCCTTTTACAAAAAATATATATTTTAAGTCTTTGTTAAAATGTGTTGATTTAACACCAATTGCACCACTCAAGAATCAAATTTAGTGACAAATTCTTTATAAAATTTATTATAACTTTATCTAACAAATTTTTTTTGGGGGAATTATATGGGCTTGTTGAGATTTTAACATGTCAAGGGACAAATATGCTCTTTTCCTAATAATAATTTATAAAATGTTTACATTACTAATTTTTTTTTATTTTCATTCAAAGATAAACACTTACATACATACATAATAATCACAAACAAATTAGGACTTGAGTTTTTCTCTTTTAATTTATACATATATTTTGTTTCTCTAGACATTATCATAAAAATCTTAATAGTAAAAATATTGTTTTTAAGAAGACTCTCTATACTTAAATTTGTTCTAATGGTTTATAGTTTTAACAAGTGCCACATAATGGCTTAGTACTTGCCTTTAGCTTTCATATAAATATAGTTTTAATTTAATAAATTTATTATAGTTTATAAAATATTTTAATTAATAAAAATATTAGATAATTATAGTTTTCTATAATGATATTAATTTAATTATAATTTAAATTTTAGTTATAAATATAATTATGAATATATATGTTATGTTGTATATATGTCATTGATAATATTATATTAGAAACATATGAAAATAAGAATATTTTTTATAATAATATATAATAGTATTTCTTGAACTATTACATAATATATGAAAGATATCTTTTTAGTATGTTTAATTGAATGATAAATATTATATTATAAAAAAATACAATATTAAAATATAAAAATATTAAACCAAATCATTTACATTAAAAAATATTAAACATTAATTAATCATATTCACTTTAATACAAACTAACTCGGATTAAAAATTATTAGTTTTACAATTCACTCGGCCAATATAAGAGCTAAATGAATTCAACCAATCAAATCTTAGAAAAGTAATTTCTTAAAATTGTAATGTTAACAATCATGCATCTATCCTATGCAACATACTAGTTTGATAAAAAAAAAAAAAAATCAATTAATTTTGAAGTTGTAGAAACCAAAAAATTTAATCACTAGTTAAAGCATAAAATCTAAAAAGTATCACAATAGTACTTAGCCTACTAGCAAGTACTAACAAGAAAAAGTGTTACTAAATCTCAAATAACTAATTACCCTTTTATACAAACCTACAACATAAACAAAGACAAAAATCACATAAAATACATCTTTCAAATATTTGTAGTCCAAATATTCTAAAATTCTCTATCTTTAAAAATCATCTTCTCTATGAGTTATTCAAGACTACCAACATAGTCATCTAGCTACCAACATAGAAATCCCTAGAAAACATCATAAAAGGTTACAAAAATTTCAAACTAAAAGATTTCTTTTACATCTATTGTATCGAAAATTGCAAATAATCAATTCAAAAATAATAATTTAACTATTCACAATTGTAATCAATGTTTACATACATACATACATATCTATTTATCTATCTACCTACCTATCTATCTATATATAATCACATTTTTGTAATCTTTGTCTAGAATACTTTTGCCTTACAAAATAGTAAGTGAATTTAAAATAACTATATCAAGTTTCATTTTTAGTTTACAGCTAGTACACCATGCCATGAAATGTAATATCTAAACAACAATTCAATACAAAACAAAATACATATTTCAATGTCATCAACAATATATCTTCAATACATTAAATAAGTAATTATCATTTGTGTGTGTGTGTGTGTGAATAGATTATTTATATTCAATGTAATAATATTTATATTTATTAGAAGTTAAAGATCTTTTATTTATTTCAAATTTAACATTTGTTTTCCCTTTTTATATATCTTGGGCATACCCATTACACACCAAGGTGCAATTGCTAGTATCAATACAATATTCATCTATATACATATTCTTACTTTGAAAAATTAAATTATCATAAATATTTGATTCTAATAATACAAAAATCTAAAAATTAAATGTTATTTTTTCTAATTACAATTACCCAAGAGATATGATATTGTATCCAAACAGGCAAAGTAAGTATATGATTAATTTATTATAAGATATTAAATGATTAATTTATTATAAGATATTGATTAATTTATTATAAGGTGCAATTGCTAGTATCAATACAATATTCATCTATATACATATTCTTACTTTGAAAAATTAAATTATCATACATATTTGATTCTAATAATACAAAAATCTAAAAATTAAACATTATTTTTTCTAATTACAATTACCCAAGAGATATGATATTGTATCCAAATAGGCAAAGTAAGTATATGATTAATTTATTATAAGATAGAGATAAAAAAGGGTCATTGCAAAATAAATTGATTTAAGTACATGTTACAAAATGATAAATAGCCTAATTAATAAATGGTATATGATTGAGAAAAAATATTTAATATAGCATTCTTGTGTTATATTTTAATAATAATAATTAAATATAATGATTAACCAATTTTCACCATTAAAATATGATGAATAATATATATTTAAATATACCCTCCCTTATATGATTACTAAACTTTTATAAGGAAAGTATTATAGTGTTTTGACATAAGAAAATAAACTAAATGAGAAAATGTTTTAAAAATATATAAAAATTCATAAGAGTATTAAAGGATTTTAAATGAGCCTAGGCAAATTAAATTCTAATGAGGGAAATATTCTCAAAAGGTAGGGAGTATTTCTTATCCATGATAGCTTAATATAATAGTTTAATTATAATATGATTATAGTTTGCTTATTGATATTTTTATTTAAATATTGACTTCAAGAATATTTGAAGATAGCTAGGATAGTTTTCAAAATAGGTATTCAAGGAAGAGAATTAGTGAAAGATCATATCAAGAATTAGAACCAATTAAATTTATTTGACAAATTAAATATCATTCTTTTAAACACAATATCATTATATATTATTGCACTAAATTTGTTCTATTGTTGATTTTAGGTTTAGGTTCTAGTTATGAAGAGGCACAACAATATGAAGCTTATTGCTTCCCTTCATTTTCAATAAAAGGGAAACCACAACTG
Source organism: Cupressus sempervirens (assembly GCA_028749045.1). Lineage (NCBI taxonomy): Eukaryota > Viridiplantae > Streptophyta > Pinopsida > Cupressales > Cupressaceae > Cupressus > Cupressus sempervirens. Next base: position 304,777,568 of record CM053787.1, on the reverse strand, counting down.
TAAAGGATGAGAAATAATAATATAATCTAAGCATATAAATGTATAGATCTTCAACAACTAAACAAAATTTCAATTGTACGTCACTTTTTGAGATCAATACAATGAGTAGATTTTTTCCTTCAAGATGGTGTTACAAGTGTTATCTTTTACCAGATAAAGTCCTCTATGATTCTTGAATTTTCAAATTCAATTGTTATTTTTAAAACTTGTGTGGAGATCTTATTTGTTCTACATATACACTTGATTATCAAAAGGTTATAAAAAAGTTGTCTTATTTCTTTCTATTTAATTGGTTTTTAGAATAGGAATTAAATTCAATTAAACTACCTGTATGTGGTGTACTTAAAAGATATGCATAGATAGGATTGAACATTTGATCATTTGAGAGAGAAACAAACTATCTTGTAGGGTTGCATGTGAGGATTTGGTAAAAGATGACTCTGTAGCTCAATTGGGATAAGGGAAGGTCTTTCATTATTTCTCTAAGTGGGAAGATTTTCATATACTAGCCAAGTTTGTTTTTTATTATTTTTAAGAAAGTAGGAGTTGTTAGATTTTTAGAGTAAAAAGAAAGAGAGAAGAATACAATTTGAACATTTCCAATCTATATGCCAAGTTGGTAATATCTTTTTATTTCGATCATTAAATCTACCTAAGGATATTGTATTGGATGTTTGAGAAATAGAGTTAGAAGAAGAGGTGCGCCCATTTTGGTGTGGTAGAGATAGAAGTGTAGTTGAATTTGATCACATTGATCATTCATGCTCATTGGTTAGAGCCCATGCTTGACTACATCATAAGAATAATTCTTTAGGTTTTAAATAATCTGTGGCTTTGGAAACCAACAATGTCCACTACACATTTTGTAGGGCATGTAAGGAAAAACCAAATATAATACATGAATACATAAATGGATCAATTGAATGTAGAAAATGATTTCAAGAGATAATGGTACAACTACAATAAAGGATCATCTAATACTGATGCAAACATATGGGGACCTCGATGGTAAGAGAGTTACTACCGCCCAACCTCATGGTAACCTAATCATGCTCATTCTCACCATACTGGGGAGATAGTGTACGATCCACACATGGTCATAAGAATACAAAAACCATTCCTATGTAAGGGATCCTAAAATCTCACCATCTCAAGGATACCAAAAACCATTGATAAGAAAAGATATCAAATGTTGAAACAAAAATCAACCAAAACTAAAACCATGTACCTAATCCATAACTAGATATCAGCTCCAAATCAAATACCAAAACCAATGAAGAAAAACCACTAATAGAACACCAACTTCCAAATCAAAATACAATCACCAAAAGAATAATAACCAATGATTAAATGGAAACAACAAATAAGTACCAACTACTAACAATAAATAACACCCGCTAGAAGAAAATACAAGATTTACATAAAGGACACTTAGGCTACATATTCGATAATTTCATCACATGGTCAAATACTTGAGTTATATTGAACTGGTCTTTCACCAAACTCCAAACCATCAAGTATTAAGTTACCTTAGACTAATCACTCTAGACCCTAGACCCTCAACATGACGCATGAAAAACTAAAATACCCTCTCATACATCTAAAGAATACTAGTCCAACCTCTCACTAGGTATCATCTTGTTCCCATCCTTATCCTATACAAAACTCAAGGCATGAGCAAGGAAACATCACTATTTATCTTTTTAATATTTTATCCCAAATTTTAATTATTGGGTTATCACTTATTACCAAACTTACAATAGGTTACCTAGCACTGGCCGCTCTAGGCCCCTGGCCGCTATTATAAATGACTCCTTAGGATGTACCTAGAAAACCCCCCTTAAACTCACAATCACAAATAGGTCCCATAAACACAAAAATATGATAAACAATTTCAATTCCATGATAGACAATTGGAACTCACACTGATTTTTAAACCAAAAATATCATAAATTCTTTCCTAAGAATACACCATAAACATGATCCTCAAAGTAAAAAATAATATAAATGAATAATAACAAGTTACCATAACAAAAATAAACTTTACAAGCCTCTGGTGCACATCCTTAAATGGCCAACTAACTTTCCCATGTGGATGCCACCAAACAAGGCATTAAATGCATTCAGCATGTAAAAATCAAAAGATCAATGCCAGATGTATGTAAACAATGGGTAAAAGCACAAACCTGTGTCACCTTTTATAAAGAAACGTGATATCAAAATGTGACAGTTCAACATTAATGACAAAAAAAATGGTATTTGTGTTTAAAATATGAAGATGATGTAAATTGATGAAATGTGTAGAATTCTATGAATTTTATGCCTATAATTTTTATAATTTTTTTGACTAAGAATTTATTCATGTTATTTTATTTTGAAGTCACTTTTTTAACTGTAAAAAATATAGGATGTAGTTTCTGTCAAACAAGTATGTGCAAATCATCTTTTTTTGTTCTGATTTGAAAATATTGTATAGATGACATGTATAGCTAGTGAACAAAAAAAGAAATAATTATTTTTGATGTATATTTTCTTTGTTATAAGTACTCAAGTTTGACCTTGTCAAAATCCAACAATTTTTTCCTCTTGTCAAAACTTCCCTATCAAATCTATACCTTCTTGAAAAAAATTACATATTCGTGAAGAAGATTCTCTCCTCTAGTGATAAATTTTATTTTTTTATTTTTTTGATATGATTTACCTTTTTTTTTTCATTTTTTGAGAGAGCATCTTCTGAAATGTTGAAATATCGACTTATAATATTTTAAGATTATAACATATTATAACTAATCAAAAAACTCAAAAATTTATATAATGATGATGTTGAATTTGAGATCTATAAAAGGGTATTTTTAGTTTTTGAAAAAAATTGAGTTTTGATAGAGAAATGAGATTTGACCAAAATAGGTTTTTGTATCACAAACGGTGACACAGATTTGTGCTTTTACCCCAATATAATTATTTACTAGAGTTTAGTTTTGTTGATATATATATATATATATATATATATATATATATATATATATATTGAATATTCCAAAATAAATCTACAATGTAAAACTATCTTGAATCTCATGCTATCTATTTTTTCTAACAATGATTTTAAATTTAATATTTAATTTTTCTTTATTCATAAAGAAACTATAAATAGCTCTACTTAGATTATGATTTTAATAAATTATTTATAATTCCACACATAATTTCAAATAATCATAATCAGATGATTATATAGTGAACTTCTCTTAAATAATGTCTAAATCATAATTATTTATAAATCTATAATTAAACTTGTTCTAACAAAATTATATCCAACCAATAGTTTAACTAGACTTATATGTATAACTAAAAGCATTAATATTTAAATCCGCTTATAAGAAAATAAAATAATATTTATTTATTCATTTATCGATTAAAAAAAGTAAATAATATTTTTATTTTTTATTTTTTTAATTCCTTTTTTTTATAGGTAATGGGTCAAAGCCTAGATTAGTTATTATCAATTATTATTATTTAGAGAAATTTATTATTATTATTTAGAGAAATTTATTATTATTATTTAGAGAAATTTATTATTATTATATGTTAAGCTCACGTAGACTTGACTTGAGACCTTGCACATAAGAGGCTCACAAGTTACTATTGTGTTGTAGGCTCTTTCCTTCCGAAATTAATAATTAAATTATTTTTCATTTCTTTTATATAATCCAAAAATAAACAATATTTCTTAAATTGAAAAGAAGCATACAAATACTATGCATATATGAATGTATTATTTCTCACATGTCTGGGTCTATGCACCTCTAGGTCTATGCACCAAGCTAGTGGACACCACCTTAAAAAGATGCAATAACTCGATTAGGTTATGTAAATTTTCAAAAAGTGGCTAGGACTTTTTTTGAATTAAAAGCAGCCAAAACTAGGCGGTTGGCCCATAAACAAACAAACTGACCAACTACCAGCAAAATACCATCAAGCAAAACTAACCCTTACCACTAATCAAAACAAAAACAAGGCTTAGAACCATAATTTAAAAAGTATCAGTAGGCTTAAACATATCACCTGTCTTCGAACTAAAGAAACTATAGTAAAATATACAAAGGCTTAGCAACCTTGAAACCTTTCAAGTCCGGTAACTAGCAGATAACCAACATAAAAATAAAAAGGAGGGAACCCTTAAGATTTCTTGGCCTCCTTCCTCCCCAGGAGGATGTTAGCCCAGTCTTCTACCAAGAAGTCAAACAACATCTTAGAATCCTCCTTAGGCAAGTCTCCCTCTATGTCCTTAAGCAGATTTAGTGTGGTGGTAGCTGCATGTGTCACTTTAACTGTGAACTTGGTTAGTAGATGCATTCTCTCCTCCAACGCATGGATTCTCTCCCACACCTCATTACCAGCCTTTTGCATTTTTCCTGGGTAGCCATCAATTCCAATCTTTGAAGCTTCCTGCACAATTGAGGGGTTAGTAGCATCTTTATAAAAAACCCTTAATAGGGGAGGAGATCATTATGGGGGAGGGCACCTTGTCCACCATATCGGGTAACTGATCCTTCACTAGGTCACACACCCCAAGTCAACTATTGCCAGAACATGTGACACATCCTTATTCACCTTTTTCCCTTCTCCAAAATCTAACCTAGAAGAGTTCAAAATCTCCTCTTCCTCCTCCTCCATTCCTCCCTCCCCAAAATTTATCACGTTTCCTTTTATCCTCTGTTTGGGGCAGCTTGAATCCTCTGAATCTGCCTCCTCCTCATGCAAGGCCCCCACTTTCAATTTCCTTTTGGCATTATATTTTGCTAACCTCCCTGACCTTCTCCTACCCCCTCTCCCCTCTTCCTATGACTCCTCCAACTCCTTCTCCTTCCCTTTATCCTGTCTCCCTCTTTTCCCCATGGGGTGGGTTTCACCGGGGACCCACTAGGTGAAGGCTATGGGGTAGGGGCTCTGAGACCCGTGATCCTAAGGGGAACCATTTGGGGCTAGAGGTTCGGATGGGTAGGAATGTCAATTTCCACAATCGTAGGGGGGACTAGGGTGAGATGGAATTGATACAACTTGAAAATTAAACCTTGGTGTAAAACGGTAAAATTTACCCCCTTTCTCATTTTTTCTTTCACATCAATAACAATGTCCTCTAACTCATGCAATAGGAAGAATGGAATAGAAATAAAATCTTGGTGGTGAAAATGATTAAGGAGAGGAAAGTGATAGTAGTAGCAAACTCTATACCTTCCTTCCAAGGTTAGATACTTCATTAGAACCAAGCAAACCTTGTTCCATGGCTTGGGAAGCTTCTCCCACATGAAACCACCTTTAAGCCAAATAAGTTCCTCTCAATCCACAAAGAAGCATTACAGGCTCACATCATCTATCACCCTAGTCACCTTCTACCACTTCCTACCCTTTGTGGCCATGTAATGTCCCCATTTTGGAGGTAATTTGATTTAATTAATTTAATTAATTAAGCTATCCAAAATAATGAATATTTTATGAGGATGACTAATTAATAATTTTAATTAAATAAATAAGTGGTATTAAGTTAATTATTTATAAAGTTATCAAATAAATAAATATTAAAAGGTAACTTTATATTTAATTAATTTAATAAAGTGACTTAAATTATAAAATATTTTATAAAGTCACTTAATAAATAAAATAAAATAATGTTCTAGAAGTTTCTGGAGAAAGTGGAGAAAAAGAATAAATAGGCATCTAGGGCTTCATTCTCACCAGACAGATTTGTTGTTGTTGATGTTGATGTTTGATGGTTGTGGAGCCTAGGGTTTCTGCAGTTGTCTTTGGCCATTGAGAATGAAAGCTCTCAATTGGTGAGCAATTTTGAGGGTTTGAAATATCACTTGAATTATTGCAAAGTTGAGGAAGTTGCTTCAAACTTTCTACTTGTACTTCAAAGCAAAATTTTATGGCCCTTGGCCAAATTTTGGTGGTATCGATTTGAGGAAATCTATTGCAGATTTTGGAGGCATTTTGGAGCTTTTGAATTTCATCACTGGGTCAATTTTATTTATTGCACATTGCTGTTATAGTTACTAGTCTTTTTCAAATATTAATAGAGGACAATTTTGCATATCATATTTAGATTTTTGCTTGTATGGCCTCATTCAGATATTGTTCCTTTGTGGGTATTTGAGATTCATCTTGGGAGAGCTTGGCAATTATTTTGGCGTATTTTGGTGTAGCTAACAGGTTGCTGGTAAATAATTTCAGTGGTCTGATATACTATAGAAAGGGCACCATTGGCAAGACTTTTTGGTTCATAGCTCATCATTGAAGCATCCTATGGTTTTGGGTATTGTTGCATTCAATTGCTATCATCGAGACAATCATTTCAAGGACAAATTCAAGGAGCCTAGAGTCTACATTTATTTATCTAAAGTATTTCCAGGCAAGAATCTTCAAGGGAGTCAATTTCTTCATTTGGAGGGGTCTTCATCATCAACAAGTGCTACAATCAAGTCTGCAACTCTTCTACAATCTATGTACCAGGTTTCTTGAGTCAATTGTTGCATATATACTGCATTTTAGATTTCATACTAAGGCTACATTTCTACTCAAAAAATTACACAATTTGCATATGTTGTAATGCCAAGAGTCTTGGCCATTTCATACTAGCATTGTAGTTGACATTATATGTGCAATAAGGGAGACATAAGTTGCTGATCTGATATAGTTGTAATTGAATATGTTTTTATCATTCATGATCAACTTATTAGTTTGCATGCCAATTGTTTGACAAAATGTCAATTGGTTGTAGGTTCTCTTTTTGGCATAAATAATGTTATAATTTTGCATACCAATGTTTGAATTAATGCCACTTGGTTGTAAGTGCATTAATGCCATCTTGGGTTGCATCCAAAGTGTTTGTCATAATTACTAGTTGTTGTAGCTGCATATTGCAAGTAGTTTCAGTCACATATATGCATTGAATATTATCAAAATAAGTTTCACATTCATGTTAGGTCATTGTTCAATCAATTTTGAGTCTTCTTGCAAGCCTTCTCATTGATGCTAATTGAAGAAAAGAGTCATTAAAGCAAACTAATATGTTATATCAGTCATATGACCCTTGTATGTGAAGTGTTTGACAAAAATTCCAAGGCCAAAAATAAAAAAAAATTAATTAGATTTGAGTAGGATCATTACAGGCCAAACCCATCCCTAGAGCAATCACCTCCTCAAGAATATGGAATGAGATACCATTTATCATAACTTTGCGGTCCTCCGAGGAGTTGACAAATTGCATAGAGCAATTTTCATCATGTTCATTAAGTGCCTCCATAAACGAGACAAATCTACCTTCCTTCAGCAAATACCACACCAAGGGCTTCCTCACATTTTCCTCAATCATAGCCAGCTCAATGCACATCAAATCGCCACCCATCTCTACAACGTTTCCCTCTCCTCTCTTCTTCTTCCAAACCTAGACATAGTTACTAAAAAAGACTTCACACTTACGTAGAAAAACCCAAAAGTAAAGATAATAACCACAATTAATAGCAATAATAGAAGTGGCCAAATTAGCAAGACAGATCATGTGTCGGTTGCCATGATCTTTCTCCCAATCATTTCCATCATTCCTAATGCACATTAACCATTTAAAAATTATTTCTTTTCTTTGTCCAACGCACGATAGCACACATAGGGAAATAATTAAAAAAACCTCCTTCTCAAACTTTAAATTTTTGGGCCAAGCAAATTTATTATTGCCCATACTTGATCCATCACTCCTTACCATTTGTGCATCAAGGACTTGTCCTCTTCACCAGCTCAACTGCATAATACAAAAAATCCAGCTAGGACTCATGATTTTTTACTTTGTGACTCACTAACTCCCTTACCAAATTTGGAAAAGCATTCAAATTCCTCCAACATCTAAGCCCCTTCACCTTTAATCCTATCGCCACCATGCCATCAGCCACACTATTTGCCTCCCAAAATATGTGATTCAAATCAAATCTATTAAGAATGGTTAATAGGTACTTGATGTATTCTATCACACACTTGATGGCCCATCCCTCCCTCATATTACCTTTGATAGTATCTATGATGACGTTAGAATCGCCTTCAATTTCCACATCCCTCCATCCCACACTTATAACCAATTTTAAGCCTAGTGAAAATATATTTTAAAAAAAAATCTAATTGTGTTTTGATATTCTCTAAGACCTTATTGAGTTTTAAAGAACTAAAAAGTTCTTTAAAACTAGATCAGGCTTTAAAGAACAAAAAGGCTCTTCAAAAAGTGATTGGGTTATGAAGAAATAAAAATAGGCTCTATTCTAGAAGCCATAACTTTCATGTCTGGATTTTGATTGACCCATTCAAAATGTGTTGGAAACATATTGACTACCTTTATAACATCACATAACTAAAATAATCGTACAATATCAAAAAAAAAAAATTTAATCCATTTGAATCAAACATTGTCTAAAATAGGAAGTTGATGTTTTCCAAAAAATGCAACAAATAGGTAAACACAAATGCTAAAAATGCTCTCCCTCTCTCTCTCTAAAATAGGAAGTTATTGTTTTCCAAAAATGCAAAGAATAGGTAAATAAGAATGATAAAATTCTCTCTCTCTCTCTCTCTCTCTCTCTCTCTCTCTCTCTCTCTCTCTCTCTCTCTCTCTCTCTCTCTCTCTCTCTCTCTCAAATAAGAAGTTGTTTTCCAAAAATGTGATGAATAGGTAAATAAGAATATATATATATAGAGAGAGAGAGAGAGAGTATTCAAAACATGTTTTCATTCTTGTTTATTTGTTCGTTGTATGTTTGGGAAACAATGACTACCTATTTTAGACCCTTTTTTATTCAAATAGATGGCAAGTAAAATTTGGTGTCTTAGGATTGATTTGTTGAATAAATATGTGTGTGTGTGTGTGTGTGTGGCAGGGGGGTGGGGTGTGAATCAGTTATCAAAAGTCCTTTAAAATAATTTGTACCCTTTCTATCAACAAATAACTTGAGTAAACATTCAACTAGCCTACTGTGGATTACAACTTAATCTATATAAATTCATGAAATAGCATACGTTACATCCAATCACTACTATTTAATGTGTAAACCCAATTTGAGTAAAAATCGCCATGGGAATTGTTGCCCACTAAGAAATTCACTCTCCTAAAGTGATCCAAGCTATGAGAAAACCTTGTTAAAGATTATAAACACATTTGTTAAATGTTTCCCTATTAGGGAATTTTCACCAAATATTATCTAGATCATTCACTCTTCAATGAGTGGCCTTGCTAAGGGACTTAGTACATTTGTTAGAATGACTCCTTATAAAGGATTTACAAGTAGGACTATTAGATCCACTCAATTAAGAGATTTTCTACTACATTGGTTAGAAAGTAACAATGATATGATCTATGAAATAACAACTACCTTTTCCTATTCACATCTCCTTTATACACTATACTCTTCTTCACACTTTTCTTTACTTGGTGGATCAACACACACATCATATCAACTCTTTCCTTCACTTGTTTCACAGTTTCCTCTGCTCGATATATCCTTTTGTTCTTGTTCATGTATCAACTACTTTAACTTTCTTTCTCATCCTTTATAAAGGCACTATTTGGTCTCTTTATATCCTTCATTAGGTTTTCCTTGAATTCCTCTCATCCATTCAATCACATCTTAGCCTTCATATAATGTATTTGGCAATCAGAAAAAATTATGCATTGCGCTAGCTATAATTCACCTTGGAACATGAACTTTTCTTGGATAGTGAACCTTTCCTTGAATCTCTTCCATCTAATCTTCATTCCTATAGTGAATGTTAGAAATATTGTGCTCAAGTAGAAACAGTCTCCAAGAGGCTCACTCATGAATAAAGCCCATTTTGGGAATCTTCTCCTCACCGTGACCATAATATCATATGATAAAAATTTGTATATTTTTATTTATTTATTTCTATTTTGGTTATATAAGTCTTTTTCTTACTAGGATATTGTATTAGATATTATGACATATTAAATTTATGATCATATATAATATTCATATTTACAATTATCATACATTATTATTAATTGATAATATGGTATTAGTATTTTATTTAATATTATTATATTTATCTACATAATGTATTATTATTATGAAAATATATTATTTTTTATATTTGCATTTATATTATAACTATTTTATTTCACTATCATGATTAGGGGACATGACATTGGTACACTTATACTGAACAATATCTTTTCGTACCAACCACTATTTCTAGCTCAATAGCTCACACCCATATTCCTTAACTTTTAACTTCACAACTTCAAACCTTTCTTAGCAACCAATGTAACTAACTTGCACATATTTCTAACTCTTCATCAAATCACATGAAACAATCAAACCAATATTACCTTTTTAGAGACTGATTCATAAATTGCTCACTAAAGCTCATACACTTAATCATTATTTCATCTTCTAACATTTACCAACCTTTTCTTTTCTCAACACCACATCCTTCAGATGATTTGAAAACTCACATAAATCAATATCTAACTTATTCATTTATTGATATCCTCCAGTATAATAGAATTGAGACCAATGGAAAAATAACAATTGATCCAATTCTCTTACATTTTATTCAATGCTTAGTTTTCTAACCTTGTTCATCATCAACATCATCAATATCAATTGTAGGAACATGATTTAGGTCAATTGCATTTTAGATCTCTTCAATATATTTCTAAGATATTTTGAATAGAGTTAATCAAACTCCAGATGTTAAAGGTATGATTTTTAGAGTAGAGCATACTCTTATTTCTTCATAGCCTAATTAGGTTATGAAGTTACTTTTTACCTTTCATAATCCAATTAATTTAGTTTAATTTTAGAAACCCCATCAGATTATATTTTGGTAATATCCTTGGAAAATTACCCAAAGGCTTGGGAAACTATTTTCCCTCCATTCATCTTCTAAGATGAATTCTCAAAAGAACCCTTCATTAGGTTTTCACATGGTGAAGTGGGTATCTCTAAAATCACCACCATAATCTCACACATCTTCTTAACTTTCTAAACATGTATAGTTTTCTATTTTTGGACAACTTTAGTATTGTAAACTTTAAGTATTTTTATCACTATATCGACACTCTTCACAAACATATGTTTATCTTTATTTTAATAAATTTTAATATACTTAACCAAATTCAAAATAAATTACATATTATTGGTCTACACTTGACTCTACACTTTCAAAAAATATCATTTTCATTCGTTTTGATGCAAGTTATCATGGTCATTGAAAATACTTAGAAAAGTCATAGAAAAATATTCATAAAATTATTTTAAAAATATAAAACTTCTAGATATCACTCTAAACTGTCATCCTACCAAAGGAATTTTGAAAATACTAAATATAACTATCTATTTTGGTCAGCATATAGAACAACTATGTAAATTTTTCTAAGAAAATTGGGAACAACTTTTCATGCACGTGACAAATTCAACAAGTTTTTTTCTACAAAAGCATGCATTTAAATTTATTCTTTTGGATTCTCATGGTAATACAAAATCCACCATAATATTTCTATGCCAAAATTTTACAAAATTCCATTCATGGTTTCACAAATGAATTCAACAATATTTAACAATCCATTTTCAAGAAATCTAGTAGACACGAGGTAGATAGTCTTTTTGTATAAAATTCTACAACAGATTTTCAAACCCTACCTTAAAATATAATAGTTGAATTCTAGAAAAATCTCATTAATTTTCATGATCGAAAGTACTCTTAATTTTCAAAATATTATGTAACTTTAATCTTCCAATTTGTTCTACAAAACTTGTGTATGATCAAATGATTGAAAATCCTCTTATAATGAAAACCTAACCTACATAAGGTTTTCTAATCTTTTGATTTAGAACAAGCAACCCAAATTTAATTAAATATTAAATAGTTTAATTTATTAATTCTTTCACTCACACTTTAAAAACTTAAATAATTAAATATTACTTTCTTTTCTTTTCTCACTTTATTTATTTGTGTAAAATATTTTTAAAAATTTATTAAAAATAAATGTTCAAAAGTGGAAAGCCACTAATTTAATATTAAAATAATATTGGTTAAAGGTTTGTGAGGGAAAGAATGAGCAAGAAAATCCTCAATCCTTACTAAACAAAAATGATTGCATAATCAAGCAGTCATTAAGAATACCTTGAAGAATAGCTAACAAGTGTGTGGAACCTCAAATTGTAGTTAACAAGAGAGTAAAGTGGAATCAATGGAAATTCCCTTATATCACGAGCTACAAACAAAATATTAACAAGCTTGCACCAATAACTACCTAACAAAAAGGGTGTAGAATTTGGAGTTATTACAAATACTTCATAACGAAATTGTGATTTAAGTACAAATCAGTTCAAATAAAAGATATGTAGTGTGACATGTAAAGATCACCTTGAATCTAAAAGATTGAATGCTGGAAATTTTGGGGTGTTACCAAAGTTTGAATTGGGGATATGTTTCAAGCCAGTTGTCTAAGTCAAACACAGGTTTCATATTTGTAGAAGGCCCAAAAAGTTGATTGCAAAGATATCAGTAACCACAACCAGTAATCTCAACACCAAACCGGAGTGCAAAATGAGAGTCCATGAGGAGTGTGATGTCGAAGTCCAAAAAGCTAGTTGAAAGAATATCAGGAATCACAATTGGTAGCTACATTATAGAATTGGAGTGCAGAACTAGAGACCATATGGGGTGCAATGAAAAAAGCACAAATTCCCAAGCTATGCCAATAAAACAATGGATAAGTTTTGTAAATAACATCACAACCATCACCCTTTCAGTCCCATTGAAAAATGGATATAGTAGAGGCAAAAATCATGGAAAATGGAAATCATCTTGGGAGAAAAATACGATGTAAAAAAGGGGAGTATAGGTAGTCATCCTAGGGACAAAAAATTATCTTGAGAACTAACTTACTCTTCCATGGGAACTGTGGGGCTTGATTCACTGGCATCAACTATTTTTAACCTAGAGAAAGCTATAGAAAACTCAGGTGTAACATTGTATTGAGAAGTCAATACACCAACAAAGCCACCAGTTGGATAAATTGAAGTAGGAGGCACCATCAAAGATTGAGTATGGAAAACATTAGCATCAAGAATAGAAGAGTCATAGGATAGAACTAGTGACCAAAAAAAGGTCGAAGGTAGGATTCATGACCAAGAATGGTCAGAATGACATGAAGCTTGGAAAAAATAATAGCGTGCATCTAGGAGGAAAGCACCCAACCCACATTTCACATTGAAAATGGGAGAGGTTGCATGTGGTGAGTTCAGATGGCACTTTTCATACTATCTAAAATGTACTTAAATTCTCAATTATGCTTCAGGAGTTCCCATGGGAAAATTCTAGCAACCAATGTACTACCATTCCAAATATCATAATTATCATTTTAATTAATACTAATATTTATAGCTTACTAGTTATGTTCAACTCTAAATTTATTATTGTTAACATTTAATCTTTAGTTTTTAACACTTATCTTTAATCATTAGTTACTTTTTTCAACTTCTATATTTAGACTTATTAATTGAAGTCTTCAAGTTAAATAGATATACTTAATTAATTTTAAATTAAGTAAATATCATTATATCTTAATATTCTCTTTTGATTAAACTAATGTTTAATAATCTAAATGGCATAGTTATATCATTTACTAATTAAAATACATCATTCAATCTACATAAATGCAACATAACAAAGATAGATTGAATCCAAATCCAAATCCAAACAACATGCACAAAGATAAAATCATGAGTTTGAATGGGTAGTGTAGGGTAGGAAAATAGAAGCAATCCACCCAATACATTAATGAAGAGGGAAGACCAAGTTTCACCCCTTGGATTAGGTTTTCTTGATACAAAAACTAGTGTTAATGCAAACCCTAGTGTAAAAGAGATGAATAACTCAAATTTATTTCCCTCCCACCCTCACCTTAAGAGGGTTTAAGCAAGGAGATATGCAATATAGGGCTAAGATGTAAAGATATGATAAAATGATAAAGCATATAGAAGTGAAATAGAGGAAGATGATATACCTTGTGAAATACAAACCTAAAAATAGGTTGTCAAATAACCTAGGAAAGGGTTGATTCTAGTGATCTCAACTGGAAACTACGCTACAAAAGAAACCTAGAAATCATTTCACAAACTTTTAGGGGAGACCTAGGTAATCAGGGGAAAAATGGAGCATTAGTGGTGCACTAAGACCTTGATTGACTATGTGTGCGACACTAATTCTAATTTTGTGATTTTGAAGAAAACTGAAAAGGGTATCTAGATATGTAACTTGTTCGTCGATCTAAGATGTGAAAACTACAAAATCAAGGATTTTTTTGTTGACTATTTTTTTTTGGTTGGGGGGGGGGAGAACCTCAATTTAATAATTAACCTTGAATTTGGGTAAATTTGGATCTCACTTTTGGGCAAAAAGTGGAAGTGTTTTTTCTATTTTTGAAATTTCTTGTCAATTGATGTCAAAATTTGAGGCATTTAGAGGTTGAATATAGAAAAACTTCATAAATAAAAATTATAGTGTTCGGAATCTACTTTTTGAATATGTAATTTATTTGCATGTATCCATATGATAGATTTTTTTTGGTATGAATATTTTAAAACCACTTTTTCAAAATGTCTATTTTAGGACCATACCACGCTTGTGTACAAACACCATAATTTGATACAAATAAATGAATTTATGTAAATCCTTTTAAAGGGAGTTACCCAATACAACTAAGATTGATGATAATATTTTTTCTTAATTTTTTATTGAATAAATTTTTTATTATTAATTATTAATTGGCTATAAAGGTAAATTTTAAAATCTCTCATGTACGAACACCATAATTTGATCAAAATTTCACTTTTTTCAAAAAAATTTAAACCTCAAACTAATTGTATATAGATTGATGACATATAAATTAATTGAAGAAAAATTATTAAATAAAAAAGTTATTAAAGTTTTAGTGAACTTCACTATTTTACATTTAGGTACCACCTTTGATTAAAAAATAATGCAAAAATAGTAAATAAAATTATAGTACTATAAAATTTATATTTATGAAATCAGGAAAGTGAGAGCTCTAATGGGTTTTTGTTTCATAAAAAAATTTGATAGGGAAGACCCTCTTAAAATTATGGCGAGGTGTGAATTTGTCAGTTCAATGTCTTAGCCAAATCTTGAGAGCTCAAGGCATAGGCTTGATCTCACCAAGCCAATCTCGAACCAAAATCTGAGATAGGAGAAAAAAATTCCACCCCATGTTGTAAGAAATGGGCACCTGTTATTTGAAATTTAAAAAATGGGTACCCGTTTTGAAAAATTAAAAATGACATTTAAAATCCCCGCCCCCCCCAAAAAAAATTTTTGAATTTTTAGAAACGAGTACCCATTTTTTTACTTTTCAAAAATAGGTTCCCATTTCTAAAAAATACAATTTTTAAATTTTTTTTAAAATAAAAAAAGGGTACCCAATTTTTTTTTAAATGGGTGCCCATTTTTTAAATTTTGGATTGGGTACCTGAGCCTAAAACGGGTACCCATTTTTTGAAAATGTGTACCATTTCTGAACGAGCATGATCTCAATCCACAGACTTTTGTGGAAATGAGACCCAACTTCTTGCTTTTGCCCATTTAAATAAAGATAGAATGATAGCAAGTAGTAATGATAGATCTAACATGAAGTAATATAAATCGAGTGTGTGCACCAAGATGGTGTGCAAAAGGGGGGGGTATAAGTGGACACCTTTTTTATGAAATTAGGTAAACCTAGTCTTGGAAGACCCATTTGAGGGTCATGCACTCAAAAAGAGATGTGTAAAGAAAAAAGAAGAAAAATTAGTAATCTCAATCTAGTTCCTAAACTGCTAAGTTTTTTAAAAATGGATAAGATTAAGAGGGTCAAACTTTGTGCATAGAAAAAAAATGTTCCTATTTTTTGTTGAAAACATAAAATAATTATTTTTTTATGCTCAAAAAAACATATAGTTATATTTAGTATTTTGAAAAACCCTTTGGTAGGATGATAGTTAAGAGTGAGATCTAGAAGTTGTCTATTTTTTTATAATTTTCTAATGAGTAAGTTTTTTCTATGATATTTGACATGAATCCATTCTAAAATTATGGCACCTCTTCGTGTCTTGGGCATAACTTGCATCAAAATAATCTAAAATGAACACTTTTTTAAAAAGTGTATAAAATCACGTGTAGAACAAAGATATGTAATTTATTTTCCATTTGGTTAAGTAGATAAAAAGTTATTTAAAAAATGGTAAACACATATCTGAGAAGACTATCAAGATTCACTATAGAAAAACAAACTTTGAAATGCTAATTTTATTCTAAAATTAAAAAATTATATTGTTAGAAATGTAAGAAAATGTGTGAGATTGTGGTGGAAATTTTAGAGATACCCACTTCACCATTTGCAAACTTGATGAAGCCAAAGATGTGAATTGATTTTAGAAGATGAAAATAAATTTAAAACAACAAAAAATGTAGGGAAAACATCAACCCAAGCCTTTGGGTAGTTTAATAGGCCAATTACCAAGCCTAAACATGATCACACTTTTTTGTTAACAAAAAAGGATTGTGTTATGCTTCGCATGACTAAATTATCATACTAGAAATAAAATGATCACGTTATGTCTAGTATGATTATACTAGTGATATCTTGTAAAAGTATAGTCAATTGCTTAGATGCCTGATATCCCTAATTAGGCCCAAACTAATGAAGCAACTACCCAAAAATGGATTGATTTCATCAAATAAATGATTGGATCAACTAAGGTACTACAAAAAAATTATAAAGCTTGAGTTTCACACCTTGAATGAGCCATGCATGGGACACATTAGAACCGTCACATTTTTCAATTGCTCCATCATCTGGTTCAAAATATTGTGAGAGAAGTCAGAAAAAATGTTGGAAGGAAAATAAGTGTATTACCAAAGAATTCCCAAATCCCACCACAAAAAGGGTGTGGTGGGGGGACGATGTATAGTGGGTTTTATACACAACTCAAATGTCAATTCTATTAATGAAAGTTTAGCTTCTAGATCTTAGACTACGAATCTTGGAATCATTTAGTTTTATGTTCATCCAAATGGTGTCCCTTATAGGGTAGACCTAATTACGATGCAACAATACAATGTAAGGTTGGGACATAGGATAGAGATTTTAAGGGCTGAACCAAAAGATAAATCATCTTATGAAGAAATGACAGTGACTTCCTATCAAAGCTAGTCAAGTTTCTCTTTGATTTTTATCATGTAGGAAAATTAATTGATGGGTTTTTGTGTGTATGTAAAGAATAGGAGGGAGAAGGGTTTGAAATTGAGCCAAGGGTGCACTACCATGACAAAAAAGGAAACCTATGACAATATTCTTCTCAAATGACCAGGAAAATTATTAGAGCTCTTTTCAAGATGAAAGAGAAATTGATTGAAGATAGAGATTTCCACAATCCATGAAGTATGTAGTTGTATTTTTGGGCCAAGATTGTGTATACATTTTTAACCATCAAGGTTTTATATCATACTCCATGATCCATCATCATGACATTCTTACACTCTCTCATCCTGATGATGGATCATGGAGTATGATTCGAAACGTTGATGGTTAAAAATTTATACACAATCTTGGCCCAACAATACAACTATGGAGAAATTTATTTTTGACATTGATAGCCAATTTAGTGTAGATCTTGAATGAAATTGGAGTTTAGGATTTAATAAATTAGTAGAAATACACATGTGATAATTTTTGCATCAATATTTGAAAATCTTTATCAACATGAAGAAAATTTATTGAGCATAGTACTATATAATCCAATATATGTTCATACAAAAATTATTTTAAAATGCTCGTACAAAAATTATTTAAAAATGTTCATACAAAAACTATTCACATAATGAGCCATGCATGGGACACATTAGAACCATCGCATTTTTTAATTGCTTCATCGTCTGGTTTAGAATATTGTGAGAGAAGTCGGAAAAAATGTTGTAAGGAAAACAAGTGTATTACCAAAGACTACCCAAATCCCACCACAAAATGGGTGTGGTGGGGGGATGATGTACAATGGGTTTTATACAAAGACTCAAATGTCAATTCTATCAATGAAAGTTTAGCTTCTAGATCTCAGACTATGGATCTTGGAATCATTTAGTTTTATGTTCATCCAAATGGTGACCCTTATAGGGTAGACTTAACTACAATGCAGCAATACAATGTAAGGTCGAGATATAAGAGAGAGATTTTGAGGGCTGAACCAGAAGATAAATGATCTTATGAAGAAATGATAGACACTTCCTGTGAAAGCTTTGAGGTATGTCAATTTGTTTTAGTCAAGTTTCTCTTTGATTTTTATCATGTAGGAAAATTTATTGATGGGTTTTCGTGTGTATGTAAAGAATAGGAGGGAGAAGGGTCTGAAATTGAGCCAAGGGTGCACTACCATGACAAAAAAGGAAACCTATGACAATATTCTTCTCAAATGGCCAAGAAAATTATTGAAGCTCTTTCTGAGATGAAAGAGAAATTGATTGAAGATAGGAGATTTCCACAATGCATGAAGTATGTAGTTGTATTTTTGGGCCAAGATTGTGTATACATTTTTAACCATCAAGGTTTTATATCATACTCCATGATCCATCGTCATGACATTCTTACACTCTCTCATCTTGATGATGGATCATAAAGTATGATTTGAAATGTTGATGGCTAAAAATTTATACACAATCTTGGCCCAAAAATACAACTACAAAGAAATTTATGTTTGACATTGATAGCTAATTTAGTGTAGATCTTGAATGAAATTGGAGTTTAGGATTTAATAAATTTGTAGAAATACACATGTAATAATTTTTGCATCAATATTTGCAATCCGTTTTCAATATGAGGAAAATTGATTGAGCATAGTATAGTATAATCCAATATGTTCATACAAAAATTATTTAAAAATGTTCATACAAAAATTGTTCACATAATAAATTGATTAAGAAAAAGGAAGAAAAATGCCGCATTCATATCTACAAATAGTGAGTATATTAATGCCAACTATAAAATAGTCTGGCTAGCTTAGAATTGACAATGCAAGTGTTCATTCCATGTGGAGTAAGTTTTGAAAGATGAACTACTCAAAATAGGTAGGTAGAAGAACACAAAACTATTAATTTATTGTCTATTATTTTGTAAGAATAGGGCACAACTACAAAGTAGAAATAGAGTGTTTCTTGTTAGGCAATTAAAAGAGGATAAGATCATATTGAAGTCTTCTATTGCATGACTTCTTTCTGAGACTTTTTGCAGTAATGCCCACAAATGACGAGCCATAGAATACTATGGGGTGATCAACAAACATTCCATGATTAGCATAGTTGACTATCTTGGGCTTTTAATGGTTCCTAGCATAGTTATTACATTACAAATAGATGAAACCATTATACAATGTAGAACAAGGCCAAACCAAATTTGATATAAATAGTGTGGCCAATATTAAAGTCAAAATGATTGAGAATAACATAGAAGTACTATTTGGCATCTCATTATTTTAAAACCCAAAGCTATCTCTCAAAGATTATCCACAAAATAACCTGCGTTGGTCTACTACTTGCTATTGTAGACCAAAGAGCTTACAGCTTGTATTGCTTCACACTTGAAGGCAAATAACAAGCCTTTAGCTTATATCACTTCTCACTTGAAGGAAAATAACTAAACTACACACCTATTTCAAATTTGCAAACCTTTTCATCTTAGCATCAAAATTGACCATTAAATTGAATGAATACCAATTAATTCAATAGTTAAAAATTATCTTGAAAAAAATATTTTTTAAATTTTAGCTTTTATAATTTTTTTGAATGAAAATTAATTTAAAATGAATAGATTTTATTTTGGAGATTATTTAGTAGAATGATGGAATGTTAATATCATTTTTATATCAAATTTATATTAAAAGATAGAAAAAAATTGTGTTGTATTAGTCATTTGTTGAAGTGAAAGAATGTATATTATAATCTGTTTAGTGTAATTCAAATCAAAAGTGATAATTGGTATTATTTTAAAACATTTAACTTAAACTCTGTAACATGTTATAATGAAAGTCAATCACTAAATATACTAAATTCAAACAATCAATTTTGATTTTATTATATGATTTAAATAAATTAAGAACAAATCATGTCTATAGCAATGACTCTTGCCATTTAGAAATCTCAAAACTATAAGATATTACATCACATGTTCTTTAGTAATTTATTTATTTAAAAAATAATAATATATATGTAAATCAAATTATTTAGAATATGTAGACATCATATCATTTTAATTTATGGATGACAAATTTTAATATTATAAGAGAGTATATATGTAAATAAAAAGTTGGTTTCATCTAAACAATCATAAAAGAGATCATGAGTTCAAATCATACAAAAGAATAAGATATGTATGCTTTATTTGCAGCACAAAGATCTATATAACTTGAAATATGAAATAAACTATATTTATTATTAGTCATCTATAGACTCAAAAATGAATAGTCAATATCATAGACTATTCATTTTCATCCACAAATAAAATATAATAAAAAACTAAAAACTATACAAAACTACAACTGCATTTTCTCAAAAAAAAAAAAAAAAGAAGAAAAGAGAGAGAGAAATAAAAATTGGATACCAAAGTTCAAAATAGAGGCATCATTACTTCCTTCAAAAGTTCTCCTTCATCTTACACAGCGCTTTCAAAGCAAATTTCAAAGTTGGAAAAAGAGAGAATAGTTTTCAAAACAAATATTAGTCAAAGAAATTCTATCGTGCAAGGTTGGTGGCCAAAATGCACGTTGGCATGTTGCCATTAGAATTTACAAAAAAACGAAATGCAGATTATAACCCTAATATGTTTTAATGTAAAATACCGAGTCCTAAAGTCAAGCTCGTGATTGTCAGGCCAATGAATAACAAACTCTCAAAGCCCAACGCGCGCCTTAGTTTTTCTCTATTAAAAAATAAGAACCTACTGAACTAGTAAAATTAGGGCAGCCACTTTTGTTAACTTTTCTTGAGCCAAGCAAGAATTTTGAATTTTGTACTGTTAGACTCATTAAAAAAGAGATATTCCATGCTTCTACAAACCCAAAAGATAGAGTTGTTTGAAACGACTGGTTGCGGAAACAACGGTGGAATTAAACAACTTGTTTGACATTGGAATTTAGCAATGGTTGCAGTTTTGTCAACTCTTAGAAAGAATTGGTCGTGTTTGAATTATGTGAACAGCAGAAAATTCAACCCTTTAAAATTACTGCGCACGTCGTTTATGATTTGAATGCCTAAAAAATTAGTGTTGATCTCTTCAACGCAGTTCAGAGTCGACCCCCGGCATCTCATTTCACAACGATAAAATTCAAAACCAATCTTATAACTTTATGGACTTCCTTTCTCTCTATATATACATTGTCTACATCCTATCTTGGAGCTCAAACAAGTGTTGCATTTGGTTTATATCTGAAGGTTTCATTGAAGGCATCGATATATTCACAGGCATACAGCTGTTCAGAATCTGGGATACAGTTGGATACAGTTGTTTTGAAATCATGGAAAAGATAGTCTTGATGTTTCTTATTGTTTCCTTCACATTCGTGGCATTCAGTATTCCAAGCACCCTTGGAGGGAGAATTCTCAATTCAAAATCCATAGAGAAAAACTATTTTGATGGATCTGAAGAAGAGACTGAGGTTAAAATTCATGTTGGTCATTCTGCATCAGTGTTGAATGTCAATGTAGAGCCTCACCAACGCCTTTCCACTTCGAAACACAGCCCTGATGTGGATCACCTGCAAATAAGAGCTTCTCATAAGAAAAAAAGTACGTTGAAGAATAAGCTGCCATCAGGGCCAAGTCATGGTGTTGGTCATGCACACATCAATGCCAGCCCTGTAAAAGCTAATGGGGGATCATCCAGGCTTATATTGAGGAATAAGCTTCCTTCTGGTCCGAGTTCAGGTGTCGGTCATATGTCTATCAATACCAGCCCTGTTAAAGTTGATGGAGGATCAAGAAGGCTTATATTGAAGATTAAACTTCCTTCTGGTCCGAGCCCAGGTGTTGGTCATATGTCTATCAACACCAGTCGTGCTAAAGTTGATGGAGGATCAACAAGGCTTATATTGAAGAATAAACTTCCTTCTGGTCCAAGTCCAGGCGTTGGTCATATGTCTATCAATACCAGCCCTGTTAAAGCTGATGGAGGATCAACAAGACTTCTATTGAAGAACAAACTTCCTTTTGGTCCAAGTCGAGGTGTTGGTCATATGTCTATCAACATGAGCCCTATCAAAGTTGATGGAGGATCAAGAAGGTTTATATTGAAAAATAAACTTCCTTCTGGTCCAAGTCTAGGTGTTGGTCATATGTCTATCAACATTATCCCTGTAAAAGTTGGAGGATCAACAAGGCTCTATTGAAGAACAAACTTCCTTCTGAGCCGAGACTAGGTGTTGGTCATGCCCCATGGCCCTATAAATTGCAATGATACTTACACAATGTATTTGGAAATAGTTTAGTGCAAGCATCCTCCACAATTTGCAGAAAAAGTGTAAAGATTTAAGTACACTAACATAGCATATGTTGGATAAAACACAAAGAATATGTTTTTGTACAAATACAACATATTATTGAAAAACTTTCAAAATAATTCTCTATGATATTAAATCTGTAGTGAAAGAGTAACTATCTATGTGGCAATAGACTTTAATCAATTTTTAATATATTTAAGTCTATTTTGTTCCAATGTATACTTTAGAACCTTTGAAAATTGAACGATATACATTCTAAGAAGTTGTTCATTCTCATGAATCAACTCAATTCTTCCTTCCTATAAATAATCAAATCTGCAACCAAACAAACTACAAGTATGCATTCTAAACCACCACAGAAATCATGGCCAAAAGTAATCTTCATTTAAAGTATGAAGATTACTTTTGTCCATGATTTCTGTGGTGGTTTAGAATGCATACTTGTAGTTTGTTTGGTTGTGTTTCCTTGATTATATATTTATTATAAATATTTCTTTAGAACTACTTTAAATGATGATTACTTTTGGCCATGATTTCTGTGGTGGTTTAGAATGCATACTTGTAGTTTGTCTAGTTGCAGACTTGATTATTTAGAGGAAGGAAGAAGAATTTAGTTGATTCATGAGAATAAAGAACTTCTTAGAATATATGCCATTCTATATATAGAGGTGTAACCATTTTTGTAGAAAGTACTTGCCTTCTTGAGTTCCTCTATGTCTTTCCCATATGTTTGTTATATATATATATATATATAGGTGTAACCATTGTTGTAGAAAACACTTGGCTTCTTGAGTTCCTCTATGTCTTTCCCATATGTTTGTAACCCCTTCCAAACAATGGAGAATATAGATCAAGCAATTTTTACATAGTAAAATTTGCAAGGGATATCGGTTTCCTCCACACATTCTTCCAACAATGTTTTTTCTTTTATTAAGGAAAGAAGGGCATTAGGTTTTGAATAACCAAAAATAAGTAGACAATCTTAAGAAATATATATGAAGAAATGCATAGAAATTTGTCTACATTTCATGAAATCATAAAATAAATTACTATCATAACCTTATAATATAAAAACTAATTAGTCTTGTATTTTGTCATAACACGCAAGAAATTGAAAGATGTCAACACTAATTTATTGTAATGCCCATTCATCACCCTCATTGATGGTCTGTGAGAATTTTCTTTCTAAGTCCTTGTCATCATTGATATCCACCACCTACACAAATATTTTTTAAGGATATAAATGAAACCAAAAATAGACAAAAGACATATCATAAACCATTAGATTACACCCTTAAAAGATCTCACTACCAATAAAAATAATCTACATGCTATAACATGATTTTGATGATTCAAAAGTCAAAAAGTTAAGGACCAAATAGATAATATGTTTATAAGCTCAACCCACATCTATATATGTCACTTGTGTAAGGGTATAACTACTCATTTTCAAGAATGATCTCTTGGGCGCTTTTGCTTTCCATTTCCTAATCTATTTTGTCAAATCAATTCCTTGCTATTGTATGCATTATATGATTGGTCAATAGAGATAAGGATTTAGATTAGGTTAGGTCCAACTAGACAATGAAATTGGATAATTACAACTTCTATTGTATAAATATTAATTTCATTTCCAATTGGGTCTTAAGACTCAATCAGATTTAACACTTGTAGTCTTAAATGATCCATAATTCAATATTATAAACTATAATTAGTCATTTGAATCTTAAATTCTATTATCTATTAATTATAATTTTAAGTCATATTTGAAAAAAGTTAGCCAAAAAAAATTTAAATCTACTTTGTATTCTATCATATAGCTTACTTTTTGGTAAGAGTGTAGCTTCATTTGGATTGAAGTAAGTAATGTCATAATTACACACACACACACATACAATCATAATTGTATACTATATTAAATGAACAAATTTAATAATAATATACTATTGTCTTCCTTGGGAAAAATAATGTATGCACTTATTCTTACCCTATGATTGGGTTTCATGAATCTCCTAAATATCGAGACATGAAAACAAGTCACCTTCGATGGTCACCAAATGATATAGTTTCTCAAACACGATAAGTATTAAATGTGAATTGGTGCATTATGTCATCAATGATAGTTTAATGTGATTAGTTATAACCATGTAGGGTCATGACCCTACGTGGTATATAGCACTCAATCACTATACATACATACATACATACATACATACATACATACATACAGATATATATATATATATATATATATATATATATATTTATCATCAATGCTTGTTTGGATACACAATGAATAACATTGGTAATTGCATATCTACAACACACATTTGATATTGTTCTATATTATTCAATAATAGTCTACACATATTCAGCATTAAATCAATTCACCTGCTATTAAGGTCTAATAATAATTAGTACAAAAAATATATAGTTTATCATTATAACATTCTCAGTCAATATTGAGATCATTGAAATAAAGAACATTCTTCAAGGGGGAATATACAAGTCTATGATAAAGGTTAAAGTTCTCACCAAAAATAAAAGGCCATAATTTTCTTTATCACTGATCCATATTCCTTAATAGGCTATCAAAGCCTTTTTGGTAGATAGAGTTTAAAATAGATTGTGAAAACTCTTTCAAAAGCTTCTTGAATTATTTAATCTACTTAAAAGAGAAATCATGGTGAACGGAGTCAAGCTAGAAGACAAACTTGATGGAGCATCAAACATTGTATCTTGTAGAATATGAATCATGATCATTCTTAAAGAACTCAAATTAGAAAAACATGTGCAAGAGATTAAATTCATTCCTGAAAATGAACCTCATAAAACTATATGGAAAATACACAATAACAAGGCCATGAAGATTATAATAGATTATGTAAAAGATCACATTCTTCCGTATGTATAGAAAAATCTTCAACCACATATGAAATATTTATGACAATTCACAACATATATGAAATCAATAACAACAGTAGATTTCTTACTCTAAAAACTCAACTCCTATACATCACTTGATGAACAAGGGAGAAACTATCACATCATACTTCTTGAGGATGTTAGAATTAAGAGACCAACTTTATACTCTCATAAATATTATAAATGATGAAGAATTATCTTTGATAGCTCTTAAAGTGTTACCTACTACATAGGAATCCTTCATTCAAGAGGTTAGTGCTTGTCCTACTCTAACTAAATTTGATCAACTCAAGAATGATTATACTTAGGAGGAGTCGTGATTAGTTATAAGAGGAATCATACCAAATAAAGAATAGGAAGTTCAAGCCTTACATGTCAACTCAAATAATAAAAGGAAGAGACTTTTTTTTTTTTAAAGGGGAGAAAAATTAAAATTATAAGAAAAGACAATTTTCAAAAGTTCAACATTTCAAATAAGAAAAATTTGGACATACACATAGGTATTGTCCAAAAATAAAGAAATATCTTGTCAATGTATCTAAAGTCAAGGAGCCTAAGAAACTCGCTATTCTTCCTTCTCTTTTCAAGTGAGATAAACTCCAATAAGAATTCTTGGATAATTGAAAGTGGAGCATCGAGACACCTAACATGATTTAGAGATCAATTTGAAAGCTTTGAAGGATGCTCAACCAAAGAAGTCACAATTGGGGATAACTCCATTTACCCTTTGAAAAGAATTGGGAGTTGTTAGATACAATTCTTCAATTGTATGTTGCCATTGATGTTACATAAATGCTAGTATTAACTAAGCAATGAAAATTTACAGTGTTAACCATGCATATTCCTATGTTGACTGAGTAGTCGGGTAATGAAGATACTTTAGTGTTAACCAAACAGTCAGTTAATGAAGGATATCATGTGTATAGTGTCAACCAAGTGGTTGGGCATTAGATAACTTCCAATGTTAATCGAGCATTCAATCTCAGTATCGACCAAGTGTCAGCAGAATATAATTGTCTAATAAGTAAATGATTAAGGCTGACTGTTTGGATGTTTATTGATTATTTTAAATAGTATTCAAGATGAATTGATAAATCTTATGATATATTTAAGAAATTTCAAGTTGTGAGGATAAAATGTAGAAGTGGAATATGGAATAAGATGGATGTGTGAGCAAAGGAAAAAGCAAAGCAAGAAAGTGTGGAAGATAAGTTGCAAAGAATATTTTGATCAGTAAGGATCTAGAGGTCAAGCCTGACCATAGATCTAAATCTGCAAAGGAATTTTCTTCATAAATCAGGTCAAATTACTATTACCTTCTAACCATGGTAGCAGTGAAGAAATCTCCTAATAGAGTTGACTTAACAGTCACATTGTAAATCCTCTAGCAAGGTGACATTTCAAGATTGATGTGTTTGAAGGCCTCTAACAAGGCCACTTCTAATAGGTTGATCTAAATCCTCTAACAAGGTCATACCTAATAGTATGTATTGTAACCTTTCACAAGGTTGGCTCCTAACAAGGCTCATTTCATAAGAGTTAAAAATATTGTTACTAATTGCATGGTGATTTTCCCAAATTGGGTTTCCATGTTAAATCTTGGTGTCATTTGTGTTCATATTATTTTCTTTATGCTTTAAGTTTCTACAACTAAGTTACTAAAGGTTTAAACATATTAATAATCATACAATTTCTTTGTTAACTGAGTGACATCAATATCCTAGTTATAACCGAGTTGGGCAGTATTTCCTTATCAGTGAAAAGTTTGATCAGACATCTAGGCATAGGGAAAAAAAATTTTGGTAACTGATTCACTCCTCCCCTCTCAGTTACTCTCTTCATTTTCAATAGGATCTTCTTAGTCCAGCTAAAAATTGGAGTTACCTTACATCAAAAATTTACTCTATATGTACTAGGTATCAAGAGAAATTTAGTCTATATCTTAGGTTTAGTTGATCAAGGGCATCACATTATTAGTTTTAATGGATTGGAAAGTGCAACCTAAGACCATAAAGGTGTAGAGGGATGTTTAGAGAATTAGTGTGAAAAAGAAGGAGGAATGCTGAATCCATTCATTCCCTTGAAGCCACTGCAACATAAATAAGCTTGAAACCCTTAAATTTGGGCCTATTTCTAGGAAGGGGTTGTATGATCAAGTTGTAAACCCGAAACCCTAAAAATATTTGAGTTCTCTGAAAAGGGTATCAAGAATGGTATTTCATTTGGGGGATTGTTTGATAAGTTTCAGAGTTATTGCCCACAAACTCAATTAGGAGGCCTAATTAGGCCTAAAAGGATACTAGCCCTATTAACAAGGGTTCCAAGAGTTTGTTTGTGAACCCATGAAAGCTATGAACAAGTTGATGCTAAACTTAGTTGAAATGTGTGATTTGGAAGCACTCATCGTCAATTTTTTGATGATCATGGTCATGGTGTATTAGGAGGTGGACTTAGTGAATTGGGTCCAATAAAGGAAGAGTGATAGTAAGGAGTATCTACTTGGTAGTTAGGTTTTTGAGGAAAGGGGAATGGGAATAATATCTCCACCAATATAGGGTTGTCGAGAGAACCCTAGAAAGGTTAGGATAAGGGCCTTATAGGATTCCACAAGGAGGTTGGACTTAGGAATTTAAAATATCTCTCTATCATGACCTTTAGGTTTATGCTATTTCCACCAATCATCAAATTTATCATTGCTTAAATAATGCTTTTCAAGACTTGACTTTTCTTTGACAAGTTCACCTTTGACAATGTGTGTATATTTTCAAGTTCTTGATAGAAATATATTGAATCTTTAAGTCCCAATTCCACTTTTCCAAGAAGAGTATTCAAATCATGGCATTCATTTATTTTATTCTTTAGATCTTCTTCAAGATTTTATCTTTTCTCTTTCTCATCTTCAATCTCTTTTTCTATTTGAAGAGTACTAATCTCAAATTTGTGTCTAAGTGCTTAATTCTCTTTATATAAAAAAAATTCACTTAGGTCTAATCCATCTTGTCAACAAGATTCTTCCTCCTTATTCTTATATTATCAATTTTATCCTTGAGTCTTTTAATGTAATTGTGTGCATCTCTAAACTTCAACATCAGTCTTTTCTTGTTTGCATTATCTCTATCTAGATCTTAAAGTATTGCATTAAAATTACTCTATAAGTTTCTTGCATCCATCAGGATCCTCCTCAAGTTGTATGACTTATTTTGAGGTACTAAGCTTTGATACCAATTATTAGGATCAAGTGACACTAAGAGGGAAGTTGGATTAGTGTTGCAGTACTTTTAGACCAATTTATTTCTTTGCAACTTAGCCAAATTCATGCACAAGTTGAAATATATGAAATTAAACCTTAAAAAAATAAAATCATAAACTCGTGACCTTCTTCTTGAGGAAACCACAGCCAATGGAAAATCCCAATGGGGATAGTACCCACAATATTATGCACTAATATAAAATTCTTTGTTAAAACTTGTGACCTTGTTAGGAGTCATTACATAGAATTTAGTACATATGTCCATATTAAAGGACTATACCTTGTTAGAGGCCTTCAAACCATTTAGGAGTTATGAACAAAAATGGAGCATACTTTCTCAAGAATGAGGGAAAAATCCACCTTTTAGACTCATTGTCCAACTATAATGAAGGTATTACAAAATTGTAGAATTGTGTACTTGAAATCACAATTTATGAGTAGTCCTTAATTAATATCACACCTAGTCTTCTCTATCATTAAGGCTTATACATATCATGCTCCCGTCATAATACCATGTTCCCATCATAATACCATGTTCCCATCATAATATCATGCTCCTGTCATCATTATCCCATGTAAGCATACAAAGAGAATCCTTCATTTATAAATTGAATAGAATTTGTCATGTTAGCTGACACAACTCTTCATAAAACATGTAGCACAAATTGTAATAAAAAAATAGAATCATTCTATCCAAGGGTTAATATGTTCCATGTCATCTTTGTGTTTCCAAGTTATTGAATTGTCCAAATAATTTAATTTTCTAGGTCAAATTGCTCTATCAAAGCAAATGTCATGTACCACTATTATGCTATGTTAGATACACTTTTCTCTACCAAAACATACTTTAATCATAAAATAAATAGGTGACCATACTAGATGCATATATACATTTTATGTAGAATGATCTCAAACTTATATCCATATTTTATAACTTCATTTTCATCATTGACAAAACTATCTGATCTTATCCTAAATCATTGATCTAGACTTAAAAAATCCATGTTCTATCCTTAACAAAATTGATTGTCAAATCAAGTGACCATATTGATGGGGTATTTTTCCATCAAAATAAACATCTAAACTCTCTTACAACACTCACTTTCCAACAAAGTGATAAAATTGGGAGCATTTTTGGATCTAATTAATCTTGCATCAACTAAAAAATATTTTGTTTCTAGTTTGTGCAAATTTACTAATTTTTATAGTCTAGAAAATCAATCTAGTGGCTCGTGATAACTTTGAGTTAGCATCTACAAAAAATATAATTATAATCAAGACCTATATTAGATCATGTACATGCCCAAGTTTCATCTTTTTTGGATCCTTTATTTTTCTTTTGTACACCAAGAATGTTTCATCTTTTATGAATCTCTGAATTCAAGCCTCCATAGCTTTGCTTTTCTCTTTCTATGACAGGTGTTTGCATGCTAGTAATTCTTGAGAGCTTTGGGTTGAGTTTTCCTCAACTTCAACATGGTATTACAACTGCAAACTTTCATACCCCTATTCTCTTTATGAGAAGTCCTAGTCTTGGTTTTTAGATCTATGTTATTTAAGAAGGTTTTTTATTGGATCCAATGGACTTTTGTTGTTGGTCACTTTTAGCCCAAATGAAAATTACCATTGATCTTAGAGCACCCAAAAAACCCCCATTTTCATATAAAATATGTTTAATTTAGGTGATATTTCAATCTATGGAAAAATAAATTGGCCCGTGTCCATATGGCCTTAGGCTCGAATATCAAGACAATAATTTAATTTTTTCAAAAGAAAAACTTTTGTGAAAGCACGAGGCCTTTTTTATTTAAAAAGGTGCATGATATTTTTATTAAACATGCATGGATGATTTTCTTAAGGGTTTTCTTTAGAAAAACATTTGGGCCCTACATAGGTCTATGTCATACAGAGGCCCCACCAC
This sequence comes from Cupressus sempervirens, assembly GCA_028749045.1. NCBI lineage: Eukaryota > Viridiplantae > Streptophyta > Pinopsida > Cupressales > Cupressaceae > Cupressus > Cupressus sempervirens. The sequence goes on along the minus strand of CM053787.1, from coordinate 304,746,877 downwards.
CAAGGCAACTCTTGCACATTGACATGTACCGACACCATGTGGCACCATCGATACATGCCTTAAGCCACATGTACCTAGTCTGCCTCTCATTGCCAACATTAGCAAGGGCCCCATGCGCCACCCTCGGCTCTCACACTCCTATAGACCTAGGCTCATGTAGTATTGTATTCTTTTAGGAGTTCCAAACACATGTACATAGCCCATGTCAATTCTCCCTACACCTTTGTGACCCTTCCATAATCTATCTGACCTTAGCATTTTGGAATTTACACATCCTTTCTCTCACTTTGGACAAAGGGTTTTCCTAGTTTTTGTCAATTTTTCATGTTTAGTTTTGTGAATTATTTTTGTAGTTTTAGTCACCTTTGGTGGCCTCATATTCTAGCCAACTATTAGTGGTTTTTTTTGGTGCATTCTTTTATCAGCTATATTGGTAGTTTTTTTTCCCATCTCACATGCATCTGATCTCCCACATCAACAACATGCTTTTTTTGGAAAACTCTGAGATATTCAGGCCACCATGATAATTTCCTTAAACCAGCCCTCTATTTTTGACAAAGTTTTTCCAGCAAGTTGGATATTTTTTCAAGTATGTGGGGATTTTATTGGAATTTTTTTCCCATGATGATCAAGTGGCCATAAAATTTGGGCTCATCATTTTCTAATGTTAGTACTACATCAGCATGCATGTTAGCCCTTCTAGCTCTATCGACCCACCTTCAATTTTTTGCTCATATATTGAGAATACGAATTTCATTTTTTGCAAAAAAGGATATTGTCAGAAACCTAGTTCTAAGCTTGTCACAGTATTATAGGTATTATTTTATTTTTGATGTTTTTTTCATGCAATTTTTTGTTGTCAAAGCTAAGGTTTCCTTTTTGCACTCATGGAGACATATCTTGAGCATGCGATCTCTATTTTAGGAAACGTTTATAGCATTAGAAATATTGTTTTGTGTTCTTTCCATTGATGCTAATTATTTTTCTAATTATACTCTAGGTACATTCTATTTAGTTTTTGTGTTTTTACACTCTAGTAAATAGCTTGGTTGTTTCAGGTCTAGGGATCATTGTTGTTGCATGGGATGACTCATGTTGGGTTGTACTTTCTATTATACCTACCTTATATCTCTTTTGATCTTTATCACACATATTTTATAGCATGTTTATGCAAATATAGTGACATAAAGTCTCGTAGTTCTCTTTATATTTTTACTTTAGTTGTTTTTCCTAGTTTTGTCTTCTAATTAGAGAAGTGTCATCTGAGGGCATTCATATAGATAACTATATTCTTGAGATCTACCATATCTTGTACCTTATACATATGCACTTCTTTGATTAAGTATCATAGGGAGGGGGGTGAGGGGTTGATGTTTTCCTTTGTTTTCCATCTACCTTTGTCAGTGAGTATTCCTTCCATGACATTGGCCACATGACATATCTAAACTTAATCACCTCATGGAACTATTATGTATTTTTGTATGCATATTAATCATGGTCCCTTGATATGTAGTTCTTATTGGCCACCTTTTTTAGTTATCTATCAACTCACCCTTTTCTTCATTAGGGGGGTTCTCCTAGTGGTTTTTATGCTTCCTTGGTTTGATTGAGTGAGCAATGTATTCAATATTTGTTCCTATGTACTAGGACGATGCAAGGGTTGGGTACCTATACATTTTGATGAGATTGATCATTTACCACATGGACTTTTTTTATTAGTATTTTAGATATAGCCTTCTATGATCAATTGATCAACTCTTTAGGTATTGGTGTTTTATACCACCTATATCTTTGAGTTCAATTATTTTCATTTGTTTGCCTTCTTATTTGTGTAGTGTCTTTTGAGGGTACTCATTGTTGAAAAAAATTTCAGTGCTCCCCTTGGGATTCATGACAAGGGCTTAACCACCTCCTATATACTATAAGTTGAGTGGTTGTATCAAGTATTGACAGATTGGTCTTTTGGTCCAATAAAAACCCCACTCTAACAAGTAGTATCATAGCTTGGTCACAAGTTCAAATCCTCAGACCCTCAGGTAATGCTAAGGGGGAGATTGTTAGAAATTTTTTCAGTGCTCTCCTCAAGATTCATGACAAGGGCTTAACCCCTCCTGTGTACTATAAATTGAGTGGTTGTATCAAGCATTGACAGATCAGTTTTTTGGTGCAATGGCAACCCCACTCTAACACGCATGTAGATTATAGTCTTTTCTAGTTAGTCAGGTTATATTTTAGTGGAGATTCTTTAGATTAGAAGTTACTTTTAACATATCTTTGCAACTTCTTCATGTTGTAAAGGTGTTTTTCGTGATCATCCTTTTGTTCCTATTTTTTGGGATATTTCCTAGTTTGGAGGCTTATTTGGTCCTACACTAATTTTTCATAATTCTTTCCATCTATTCTTGGAGTAATGTTTTTCCCATGTGGTTTTATCTATTTCTTTGCTTTATAGAGATTTGGTTGTGATGAGGTACCTCATTGGGTCTTGTTGTGGGGACCTAGGTTTGCTTTTAGTTACTAGATTTTTAGCTACTTCCTACATTTATCTTAAGGGGGGAAGTTAGATTAATAACGTATTTTCTTGTTAATTAAATCATTTTCATTTAATTATTAAGTTAACTATTATTTTTATTTTAATCAAGATAAAATTTAGTTGTATAATAACTAATTCTTTTATTTTTTATTATAATTTAACCTAGGTTAGTTATCTTTTATGTTTTTGATCTCCTTTTACAAGGATTCGTCTCTCTTTGTAATTCAAGACATTCAATACAATTATAATTTTTCTTTTGCACATCAAGATGTTTCCTCTTTCAAGGAACTCTAAATTGAAGCCTTCATAGCTTTGCTTCTCTCTTTCTATGATAGGTGTTTGCATGCAGGTGATTCATAGGAGTTATGGGTTGAGCTTTCCTCAACTTTAACATGACCTTATAAAGAGCTCCAAGAAGTTTTCCAAAGGGTTATAAGAAAGAAAGCATAAATACTTAATTACTTTTATTAATTTATAATTTAATTATTTAATTAAAGTAATTTCTATGATATTATTTAAATTTGGGACCTCTTAATTAATAATTTTAATTCAATCATTTCCCTTTTATTTTTTATATCACATAATATATGTAATTTCCACAATCCATTATCTTCTACCCTCTAATATACTATTCAAACTATACATAACTATTGCAGCTTCTTTTTGTAAGTGATAATTTATCACCATGGATATTTATATAATCAAGATGTGAACAAGTTTATATGTATCAAATATTTTATTGATGAAAAGGCATAAAATATAATCAACTAATAATGGGTTTAAATGTAATTGGGTGTGTCAAAGTTTGAGCAATTGATTTATAATGGTAAACAAAATCAAAGTAAAATTTATCTAATATTATAAAAGTAATAAAAATATAGGATTAGGTGAATAAGTGTAGGTCTCCTTGTAGAGTTAGCACCCCAATGATGGTATAATGTGTTGCTTATTTTTTAAGGAGGCCTCTTTAAAAATGTTTTTCAATTAAATTCTTAGTCATTTCTCCCTCAAATAATATTTGAAGGAAAATTAATAGGAAAATAAAAAGGAATCATGAAGCCACATGGCATTTTTCTCAATAAGAAATTGATGTTTATTTTAGTCCACATTTTGTCAAATTGTTAGTTTATTTTCATCCACCTTTTGTCAAAGCTTTTTTTCAAAGTATAAGCTACTTCACTAAAATTGTGAAATATTCCATTTCATCCTTTTTCCTAATTAAAAAATTACATGGGAACACTCCAACAGGTTAATTGTAAGAAGAAATTATTTAGAAGAAATAGCATGAGGACATGGGGTGACTCTTTTGATCAAATGGACTTGCAGAATTGCTTGTGCTTATGATTGAATGTGCTTCATAGAAAACATGTATGATTATTTTTTTAATTTTTCTATCATAAATTTGAGTGATCATTATATTAAGGATATGAAATGGATTTATTTATTTACTTTAGAATGAATGATCAAATATAGTTTAGATGTTCGATATTGTTCAATTAGTTAACTTGTTAGGTCAATTAAGTATAAGACAATTTATTTAATTTTATATTTGTTAAATATTTAATTTCACTTGTAATGATATGAAGCTAATTATGGGTATTTATAAATAATTTTTATTTATTTATTTTAAGTAATCAGAATAGAAATTATTTAGTTTAAATTGTATAAAAGTTTGAATTAATTAAATGGTGTAGTGTAATCAATTAATTAAGTCTAATTTAAAAATAAAATAAATAAATAAATATAAACATAGCTATTACAGGGTCTTGTGAAATTATATTGTTGACAACATTAGGGTGGTAGTATTAGAGCATCTATCATAGGTAAATAAAAGGATTATTGTAAAAACTTCATAAAAAACCATTAGAAATCAATGCATTCTCCAATCCATTTAAAACATTGCATTAGATTTCTTAATATCACAACATCATCTTCTAGCCACTTCAAATGGGTCTCCCCATCTTCATCATCCCTTACCATATCTCTTCATATTCTTATTCATTACCAATATACAATTTTAAGTTTATATGGAATTATATCCTGTCACTTTCTATATGGAATGTTGTGTTCACAACTATAGTTGTTAGTGGAATTAATATCTAAGTTACCACTTAATTTGTTAAGGACTAATGTTATGCTATAATCCTTATCTCCAAGAGGCCCATGACATCTTTACAAATGAAAAAAAAACTCAAATTTCATTTGATTATCTATTTTATATTATTAGTACAATCTAAACTTGCATAAAACTAATTACAAGCATGGGAAAATCAAAATTTTAATTCACAATTTGGGTGCCCCAAACTATTATCCAAACTATAATTGACATTTGAGTTTTTTATTCCCATTTACCATGCAATCTTCCACCTCAATGAATGGAATTATAAAATCAATTCCCAACTCCATTAAAATGAAAAGTATCATACTCTATTGATTAGTCATAATTTAAGTAGGTGAATGCCATTTGAAAATCCATGGAACAACATGCTTGATAGTTTATTTTATCTATTTTAGTGTCATCAACGTGCCACAACATTGAATGAGATACAAAAAATTTACGAGTGGGAAATTGCAAATTGACAAGTTGTAAGTACCAATAAAAAGAGCTCTACTAGAGCTTGAGTACTTGCCTTTTCTTTAAAAATGAAAGACAGATTTGGTTCAATAGTTAAATCATAATTTCTAAATAGATAATAACCGATACCAACTTTAAACTTCAAAAAATATATAATGTCCATAGCCAAAATAAGAGTACCATCAGTCCTAAAACTAGCAATAAGAAAAAACTGAAAAATATACTAGCAGCACTTAAACAAATCATTGTTATCGGTCCCACATATCATCATAAGCATATATTATAAAACCCCATAGGGTAACCATTTCATAGTAACCAATAGCATAAAAACAAAATAGAAAAACACCAAATCTAGGGCTACCTACCCTCCTTCTTCCCAGGATCCTCATCCTTCTTCTCCTTCGACACATCCTTATTCACGTCCTCCCCCTCCACCTTGACCAGTTTGTCCAAGATCATCTTCAACTAGTCCTCCACCAAGAACCCATAAATGGGCCAGGTTGTGTCACTCCCTTGCCCAGGTCCTTCTCATCTTTATCCACCTACAAAAAGCAAAGGGTGGTGGCTGCGAAATGCATGACTTTGGTGGAGAATTCCACCAAAGTGTCAAGTTTTTGGTAGATACCAACGTGATTTTTTGCCAAATTCCTCATTGATTGCTCAAGCCTATCTAGTCTAGCCTTGTTGTGGCTTTATTCATGGCTATGCTTTCCTTTTCTCTCCCACCTCTAGGAGTATCTTTCTTGAGGGAGGTGATGTCTTCCTGCACCCAACCCCCCCCCCCCCCCCCCCCCCCCCCTTCTAGTTGGGATAGCTTTGAGGGTGTCATAAATATGAGAGGGGCTAAGGGGGTTGGGGACAAGCTTTGTATCCTAAGGGAGTCTCTTCTTTTTGGTAGTTCTAACATCACTTTCGATAGATTTAAAGCTAGAATCATGCTTAGCCTGGGGGACTTAAATTTTTCCAACTAGGGGCATTTTTTGGTTCTCTTGGCACTTTTCTTACTCTTCCTAGTGTTTGTATCCAACTCTATGAGGCTAATTTTCACCTCTAGGCTAGGGGGTTTCTTGATCTTCATGTGGCTAAGACCAAGGCCAGGGTCCAAAGAGACTTGGAGGGTGATAGAAGCTAGTGGGTTGACCAGGAGTGACAATTTTTGGGCAAGATGGTGGATATAGAATTTTTTCATGAGCCCTTGATGGATGAGGTAGAAGGTTTTACCCTCCTCATGTTTGTTCATAGCCTTATAGATACAATCTTCCATAGAATGCAACAAAAGAAACAGGAAGGAAATATGGTCTAGGTTTCTAAAGTGATTAAGAATAGGGAAATGGTAATAACAGAGTTCTTGGAACCAATCCTTGAGGGTAATGTACCTCATAATAGAATAGCAGATGACACCTCAAGGTTTAGGAAGGGCTTCCCTTGAAAATCCACCATGCATTCACACTGATTCCTCCTTGAATTTGAAGAATTTCCATAGACTATTTTCCTCATTAACCTTGGCCTGCCTATGCTATTTCTTTCCATCCATGACAAGCTCTCTAACCTTCACAATAATTTCCTTCAATATTTTGAAACCCATCCCATTGATAGTCACTTTCTTGTCCTTCCAAAAATTAAAGAACTATATAGAGACATTCTCATTGTGTTTCATCATTCCTTCCATAAATAGTAAAAGGTCATCCTCTTGCAAATAAACCATTGCCACTTCACTATTACAAATGTAGGTCTCCACTCCCACAGGTTCAATATGATCACTAGTACCCATGTTGTCACCCAAATCAACCACCAACTCTTTAAAATTGTCCAACATAGAATATTAAATAGAAAGCACTAAAGATTAAAAGGAAAAGATAGTGCATAACCATTATAAGTCCACAAGCTTTCCAAAAAAAATTTAAAACACCCTTAGGGATATGTGTTAGCAGTCTCTTTCCATCCATAAACAATCGTTGTCAGCTATAGTTGGAGTAGGAATTTAACAACTTGACTTTTTTATCATTGCTTGACAATTTTTTACATCTTAGAAAATCCACCCTCTACGTCCTTTTTTGGCAATACTTAAAGCTTACGGTAATCAAATCATTAATGTGAATCATCATACGATCTTTCCAAATGATCCCTTTATGAAGAGCCTTGTCCTCCTACCCATGTAGATAATTTAAGTCCTGCCACCTCTTGTGATGGTTCAAATGGCATTATTGTAAGCATGCTCCCCTTCCATCATAACTTGACTTGATGATGGAAATTGTTTGATGTCCTCCCATTCTATTAACTGCATGATAGTATGGCCAAATTTTTTCATCTCATCTACCATGCCATTCCTTTCATGATATATGTGCTCCACGTGGATTTCATGCCATTCTTCCATCAACCTTTGGATTTCACCAATTATTACTTTGATTGATCAACTGCTCTGACCCTCTCCCTTAGCAACATTAATGAATAACATTGAGTCCTCCTTAATAGAAATCTTATTAAATCCATGTGCTCTCGCAATTCTCAAATCCTACAAGAGCACCAAGGCTTTTGCTTCATTGTTTGAGCCCCCTCCGCAGTTTCTAGTATAGGAAACCACTACATTTTCCATACTATTGCGAAAAACAACTCTTGTCGCAGTGTTGCCCATGATGGTTGAACCATCAAAATACAGTTTGATCCATGAATTAGGGGTAGGGTGCCACACCATCTTCTTTTTAGCCAAAAATTTTGAATTTTTGAATTGTGCCATTATTGAGCCAACATCCCAAGGAGAAGCCCATTTCATATCAAGTCTTCTTGGGGGGTTTGGGGGGGTGGGGGCTTCCACTACCAGATCTCACTATTGGAAATATAAGAGGAGTAACTAAGAGGGGAGGGGTGAATCAGTTACCACAAAAATAAATCCTAGATCCCTTAGATGTCAATCAAAACTAAACTCTGGTGTAACTCAATAAATACACAAGAAAGATGTTGTAACTTGGTAATCACTAAAATAGCTCGGCAAATGCTTAACATGGAAATATTAAGATATTATCTATGATTGATCTTACTTTAACTTAGTTGCATAAACATAAAAGAAATAACATGAACACACTTGACACCAAAATTTTAATGTGGAAACCCAATTTGGGGAAAAACATCAATTGCAACTAGTTATTGATTGTCACTCTTTTGAAGTGAGCCTTGTTAGGAGCCAACCCTATTAAAGGTTACAAAATGCACTGTTAGGTGTGATCCTATTAGAGGATTTTATCACCCTATTAGGAGTAGCCTTATTAGAGGTCTTTAGACAATTCAATAGAAATGCCACCTTGTTAGAGGATTTACAAATAGTTGTTAAGCCAACTCTGCTAAGAGATTTAGATCATTACTACAATGGTTAGAGAGTAACAATGAGATGACTTGATTTCTAATGCAATTGAATTTTTGATTATAGATCTCAATTCTACCTTGTATACTTGATCCTTTCTAATCGAATGTATCTTTGCATCTCAACAAGGATATTCTTCTTATCCTTCTGATTTGCTTTCTCTAAGCATCATTTAATCTTCAATTATGTTCCACTAATGCTTCATCTTCTAATCCTCAACTTGACCTTATATTTACATCTTACACATTTTCAAGTTAGCTTGAATACAACTTAGAATAATTAATATTCATCTCCTTAGTCAGCTAGAAACAAAAAACAGTTCAATTCAACTCAATATGCTGAAACAAGAAAATCTTTTGTTAGCCAACCCTGCTTGGTAGATACTAACTCAAAGTGATTTTCATGTGTTAACTAAGAGAACTCAGTTAACACTACATATTCACAAAATTCCTTTGGTAATCAAGTGAGTTGGGTTAATAATGGTTTCGTCCTGCATTTCCTTTATTAACCAAGTGAGCTCAGTTAACACTCAACTTCTACATACTTTCCTTTGTCACTTGAGTGAACTTGATAGACACTTTCTTCTGAACTAGGAAAACTCAGAAATGCTTGATAAACACATGAAACTATCTTCAATGCCTGAGTGAGCTTGGAATATATTGACTAGAAATGATTATGACATTTTATATAACATCAAAGCTAATACAAAATTAATCAATTGTTTCCAACAATCTCCCTCTTTGGCATTTATGGCAACACAACATGTCATAATGCAATAAAATTTTAGAGCAAGAATAAAGTAAGGAACATATCCTTAGGTTCACTCTGATTCTCATTCATGAGAACTCAACTCCCTCTATTAGTTTGAACTCCCTTTGCCTTTAGTTCCTTCTTTTGATAGCAAACCTCTGCCTTTGATATCAAACCAAGTTCATCCTCCCTCTTTGACATCTCATGCCAAAGACAATGTTCAGTAAATATCAATGTACCTCATGTACTGATTTATTTGTAATATGCCCTTGTCAATACTACATCAATTGATTCATCTTCAACATGCTCTAGTTGATGCATCACTAAACTTTATTTAGTGATCTTTGGATAGGGGAATGACCCCTAACTTACCTCTTAGATTTAGAAATGCATCCTTAGGTAATGGCTTAGTGAATATTTCTACAATTGTAATCTTTAGTATTCACATATTCCAGTCTTACCTCTTTATCTTGTATGAATTCTCTCAAAAATGATATTTTATAGCAATGTGTTTTGTTTTGGTATGCATCACTGAATTCTTTGATATGTTAATTGCACTAGTGTTATCACAGTATATGACCACTAGATCCTTGATCTCTATCTTCATACCTACCAACAATTGTTCAAACCAAACAATATTAGAGCAATTAATTATTGCTGCCACATGTTCTACTTCTTTTGTGGACTAAGAAATACAATTATGTTTCTTTCTTATCCAAGACTCTGGTCTTTTACCAAGAAAGAATGCTCCACCATGGGTGTTCTTTCTATCATCAACACTTCCTGCCCAATTGGCATCTATGAATGCTTTCAAATCTAGATTGTCTCCTTTTTTATACCATAATTCATAGTCTTTAGTACCTTTTAGATATCTCATGATTATTTTGATTTTCATCATGCGATTTTCTTTGGAATCTTCTGAGAATCTTGCCACCATACCAACTGCTAATGTAATATCAAGCCTTATGTACACTACATATTGCAATTTTCCAATCACTGATCTATATGTGGTCTGATGTACCTCTTTGGAATCATCATTTTTGGAAAATCTTATGTCTTGTAGACATACAAGTTCCAACTGGTCTTGAGTCTTCCATTCCAAATTTCTTTAGTATCTCCTTGATATATTTAGATTGAGTAATGTAGAGACCATCTTTCTTTTGCTAGATTTACAATCCAATAAAGAATTTTATCTCTCCAAACATAGACATCTCAAATTATTTACTCTTTTCTTCTGAAAATGCCTTGCAGAAGTCATCATTTCTTGTAAATAAAGTGTCATCCATGAATATTTCTGCCAACACAATCTTCTTGTTTGGTCCTTTGATATACAGACTGTTGTTATCATTTGTTCTTTGAAAACCAATCTTTATCAAGTAGTTATGAAGTCTTTCATACCAATCTCTGGGAGCTTGCTTGAGACCATATAATACTTTTTGTAATTTGCAAACCATATCTCTTTTGTTGGGATCTACAAAACCTTTAGGTTGTTCAATGTAGACTTGCTCATCAAGAGTTTCATTTAAGAATGCAGATTTTACATCCATTTGATAAACTTTAAATCCTTTGTGATCTACATATGCTAGTAAAGTTCTAACACCTAATCTTGCAATAGGAGCAAAGTTTCACCATAATCAATACCTTCTTGTGAATAACTTTTACATACTAACCTTGCTTTAGTTCTAGAAACTTCTCCATCTTCATTTAGCTTATTTATAAATACCCACTTTGTGCCAATTACATCTTTATCCTTGGGTCTAGGAACAAGAGTTCAAGTTTTATTCTTCTCAATCTATTCTATTTTCTCATTCATAGATTTAATCCAACTTTCATTATCCAAAGCATCTTTAATATTTCTAGGTTCAAATTTAGCAAGCAAACATGTAACTTTCAATTTGTTTCTTGTCATTGTTCCATCTGACTTGTCTCCAATGATCTGATCAAGTGCATAATGTCTTCTAACATATATTGCTAACACAGGTACTTTGGATTTGGAGTTTATTTCACTAACTTCTTCATGATCTTCTATATTAATCTCAGGCCCCATTGTCTATGACTCAGGTCCATTAGACTCAGTTTTCTCTAGCAATAGCTTGGTAGCATCTGACTGAAACTCAGGTCCTTCAAATTGTGACTCAGGTTGCACTAATTGCAAGTTGATATTTTTTGGAGACTTTTGTGACTCAAGAGGTGAGGCCTCCTGACTTCTAGATAGATTTGGAACTATATTAGGTTCAAAGTAAACAAACCTTCTATAATCCTTGGGTTTTTTGATGCTTTCTTCTTCACTCTTTTTTGAAAACTTATCAATTCTCACATGTGCACTTTCTATGATTTTATGAGTAGTTATATTCAAATATTTGTATGCTTTACTTCTACATAAGTATCCTAGGAATATGCCTTCATCACCTTTGACATCAAATTTACCTTCCCTTGATTCTTTCAAGATATAACATTTGCTACCAAATACTTTCAAGTAACTTACATTAGGTTAGTATCCATACCATAGTTCATAAGGAGTTTGATTTGAGTTTTTCTTCAGTTGTACCCTATTCAAGGTATGCACTACAATATTGATTGCTTCCTTCTAGTATTTAATTACAACATTCTTTTCTATCATCAATGTTCTTGCACAATACATGATGGATTTGTTCCTTCTTTTAGCTATACCATTTTGTTGAGGTGTACCAGGGGCTGATACCTATCTCTTAATTCCTTTTTCAAACATTTCAGCTTCTTTCTAATTTCTTTTTCTACTCTTGCCAAATACCACTTAAATTTTTGAAAAGCTTCAATTTTTTCTTTTAGATACATGAAAGTCATCATTCTAGACTAATCATCAACACAAAGAATGAAAAACTTATCTCCACTATAATTCTCCATTCCAATAGGTCCACATAAGTCTTTATGTACAAGCTCTAAGACTTCTTCAGAATGATAGTTCTTGCTTTTGAAACTAGTTTTTCCCATCTTACCAATTTGACAATTTTTGCATAGACCCATATCAGGTTTCCTCAAGCTAAGAATAAATCTTACTCTTTTCTTTTTTCTTATCTTAATTAGATTATCAAAGTTCACATGACATAATCTTTTGTTCCATAACCAATTTTCTTCTACTTGAGCAATAAAACATGAACTTTCACTGAGATCTAGGTAGAATAGATTACCTTTTGTTTTTATGCCCGACCCAACCAAATTACCTTTTCCATCTAGTAGTTTGGCCTTCCCATATATGAATTCTACCTTGAATCCAATGTTATTCAACTATGCCACACTCAATAGATTATGCTTTAATCCTTCAACCCAATAAGCATCATCACAACTAAGTTCATTGGTTAATGAGATACAAACTTTTCCCTTTATGCAACAAGGTTCATTGTTTCCAAATCTCACACTACCACCATCATAATGTTTCATGTGTTCAAATTTTGTTTTATCTCTAGTCATATGATGTGAGTAGCCACTATCAATAATCCATGTATCATTTTTGCTAACATGAGAGATAAGTACCATTTTATCTCCTTCATCATCAAATTCATCTTTTACAACAATATATACCATTTCATCTTCACTATTATCAAAATCTTTAGCCACAAAACAAGATTGCTTATCTTTTTCCTTGTAGTCCTTGTAGTTCTTGAATTCCTTCTTGCCTTTGAACTTATTGATTTTCTTTTCATCCTTATCTTCTCTATTTGAGCACCTTGCGGCAATGTGATCAACTTCTTCACAAGAAAAATAGATTAGAGGAATCTTACCTTTCTACTTTCATCTTCCTTTGGAATATTTCCTTGCAAGTAGGGCTTCAACAACTTCAAGATCACTACCTGAAATTTCTTCTTCTTCACTTTTTAATTGATTGAGTTTTGATTTCTTACCCTTTTTCTTGAGTGAAAGCTTGGCTTCAAATGCAGACTTAATACCTTTGGAACTAGGGACATAGTTATCATAATTATCCAACTCAAAAGCTATCAATCTTCCAACTAGAGCATCCAAAGTTATATTGTTATTTGGATCACATCTCATTTCTTGAATAGCAAATACTCTAATTGCATAGATAGGAAGAAGGGTTCTAAGTACCTTGCTTATAATTGTTTTGTCATCAATGTCTCCTCCAGATGCTTTGATTGTGCTCACACTTGCTTTAATTTGCTAAACATATTTTGCATTGTTTTCATCTTCTCTCATCTTCATCTAATAAAATTATCCTTTGATACTTTCAGCTTTAGCTCTTCTTACATTATCATCTCCTCCATAGATGGCTTTAAGTTTGATCCACATATCATAAGATGTAGTGCAACTTTTGACTTCATCAAATTTAGCATAATTAAGAGCAAAAGCAATGTGAATCATCCCAATGTTATGATTTTTCTTTTCATAAATTTCTTCAACTAATAATGTTCCAATAGGAGTCTTGTATTCTTAATCAAGATATTTACAACTTGAATCACTAATAGTTACCAAATGTAACCTCATAAGTCCTTGCCATGCTACAAAGATGTTTGGGTTCAACTTGGGAATCTCTCTTCTATAAGATATCTTGATCTTTAGCTTAGGTCCTTCAAACCTTCTCTGCAAGCACCAAATACTCTAATACCAATTATTAGAAATATAAGAGGAGTAACTGAGAGGGGAGGGGTGAATCAGTTACCAAAAAAAAAATCCCAGATCCCTTAGATGACAATCAAAATTGAACTCTGATATAACTCTGTAAATACACAAGAAAAATGTTGTAAGTTGATTATCATTGAAAAAGCTTGGTAAATGGTTAGCATGGGAATCTTAAAATATTATCTGTGATTGATCTTACTTTAACTTAGTTGTGTACACATAAATGAAATAGCATGAACACACTTGACACCAAGATTTTGACATGGAAACCCAATTTGGGAAAAACCACCAATTGCAACTAGTTATTGATTTTCACTCTTCTGAAGTGAGACCAGTTAGGAGCCAACCTTTTTAAAGGTTACAAAACACACTATTAGGTGTGACTCTATTAGAGGATTTAATCTCCTTATTAGGAGTGTCCTTGTTAGAGGTCTTTAGACAATTCAATAGAAATGCCACCTTGTTAGAGGATTTACAAATAGTTGTTAATCCAACTCTATTTAGAGATTTAGATCATTGCTAGAATGGTTAGAGAGTAGCAATGAGATGATATAATTTTTGATGCAACTAAATTTCAGATTATAGATCTCAATTCTAGCTTGTATACTTGGTCCTTTCTAATGGAATGTATCTTTGCATCTCAACAAGGATATTCTTATTATCCTTCTACTTCGCTTCTTCTAAGCATCATTAAATATTTAATTATGTTCCACTTATGCTTCATCTTCTAATCCTCAACTTGACCTTATATTTATATCATACACATCATACACATTGTCAACTTAGCTTGAATACAACTTAGAATAATTAATATTCATCTCCTCAGTTGGCTAGAACCAACAAACAATTCAATTGAACTCAATATGCAAAATCAATTAAATCCTTTGTTAGCCAGCCCTACTTGGTAGATACTAACTCAAAGCAATTTTCCTATGTTAACTAAGTGAACTTGGTTAACAGTGCATATTCATAGAGTTCCTTTGGTAATTAAGTGAGCTCGGTTAACACTAGTTCCATCCAACATTTCATTCATTAATCGAGAGAGCTCGATTAACACTCAACTTCTGCAAACTTTTCTTTGCCGCCCGAGTGAACTTGTAGACACTGTCTTAAAAACTAGGAAAACTCTGGAATGCTCGATAGACACGGGAAGCTATCTTCAATGCCTGATTGAGCTCAACATACACTAACCGAAAATGATATGAGATTTTTTGTACAATATCAAAGACTATACAAAATTAATCAATTATTTCCAAAACCCGTTGCATTCTTTTAGGAGTCTGATAACCTATTGGGCCACCCCTATGCTGGTAGTGGCTTATTCCCTAAAAATTCTATTGTTCTGCTCCTTCCATATTTTCTATGAAACATATGAGGGAAGAATAGACTATAATTTTTTGAGGTAAGTGTGGGTAGACAAACCATCCTAGTGAACAAATTGTTGCAACTCACCATCCACACACCATTGGACCTCCTATAAGGCAAGGACTTCCCTTAATAATGTTAATAATGTTGAAGTTATGTAAATTGTCATTTCAAAGTGTATTCCAAAATGTTTGTTACTCCTTTTTTTGGAATCTCCTAAAATTTTGATAGAATTGTAAAAATTAATTATATTATTGTGAGTCATTTGTAAAAAATAAAATAACATTTAATAGTGGAAATATAATACAAATAATAAATGCATGCAAGTATTAGGGAGAAGGAGCTTCAATATTTTTGAAAGTGACAAAAGAAATTTAGATTATGAATATAACATTCTTAAATTTCTAAATATATGTCTTCTACTTTGGTCATAGTTTTCTTATTTTCTTGGTGCCTTATCTCTCATACCATGTCCATAACTTATAAGATTGTGTGTTGCATATGAATAATGGCAGCCATGTAATAATTTTTTTTCCTTCAAATAATATTATGATACCTTTAGTATGCTTCTAAGTCTACTCCTTGAAATAATATTATGGTAATCATTAATACAATTCTAAGTCATTTTTCCATAGAGAATGCTCATGTACATAGTTCTGGAGTCAAGGCTCTTTCTACCCTTCAAACTTGAAAAAAGTAAAGTACACCCACACATTAGCTTAAGATGGAGGCTAAAATACAACAACCTTTATTAACTGTAGCTCCTCATATTGAATTTAACAAATTGGAATTGATTTTATCTAATCCCAATGAGTTGTGAACAAAGAAAATAGGATGCAGTGTAAAAATTTGCACAAAAATACTAAATCAACATGAACAATCTATTTTGATGGGCTCACCATTGATGGTTGCATCCATAAGAAAAATAGGGTAATTGTTTTGTTTAAACTTATTTTTGTTGTTTAGTTACATAAGTATATATAGGTACATTTATCTATTTAATCTAGAAGTTTCAAAGCTAAAAAATAAAGATGCAATTAATAAAACGTGTTATCCCTAAAGAAAATAAAATATGGAATCATAGGCATGCACCTAATCAAATCATTGAAAGAGAAACCAACCTATAGAAGACTTTGTATTATGGTTGTATTAGAAAAATAGTAAAATTCTAGATTCATAAATGGACCTATGGCTATGTCTTAGATGTGTTCATTCTCATGAATTTTGTATACATTTGAGGACTTCTTTCTAGAAACTTACTGGATGAACAAGGTTGTGGATAAGACCCTTTGAACGACAACTATAATTTGTGCAAGAGTTACAATAGAGCTGCTAAATGTGGTATTTTATCATTATATGATTTAATTCCTACATTTCTTTTGAGATTCAACGACAGTTCCTCTTGTGAACACTTTAAACATCTTTATAAAGGACAAGGAAAATGCACTCATTTCTTTTCAAAAAGAATTTGTATGTCATATTTAGACCTTGTATTTGTATTATTATTTTAGATTTTATAGGTGAGTGATATGAAAATGAGCATTAATAAAATGGAAGGATAAGATATCAGTGAATGCACTTATCCCATTCAAGAAAAGTCCCTTTTTTTGTCTTTAATGATGGAGTTGGGAAAATAGATGCATGCTTTATAAAAATATAAGACCTACAAATCTTCTTCTTTTTTGTCTTGAATTGATTTTAATTAAAAGAATTGATAAAGTAGACTATTTAAATATCCAAGGACATAATATTCATATAGACTAAAAAATGGAAACTGAAGCTTGGACATCAACAAAAAATGGGCAACGAAATTTTTTTAATGCATGAGATGGCCAAAAAAATTAACCTAAACATTGTGAATGATTATGTTACTCCATGGTATATGATCAACAATAATTTTCATCATTTCTCAAATGAAGAGATTCACATTTTTTAATTGTAGATATATGCCTGAATACTCTAGAACCATTCCTATGAAGTGAACATTGTCACAATGGGAGAAAGAAGACTTTAGAAATATTTAGGCATTTTGAAGCAAGCAAACTTTAGAAATATTTAGGCATTTTGCAGTAAGCAAACTTCAAAAATATTTAGGCATCTTGAACCTGCCATAATGTGAAATGATAGGGAAGGTTGGTCCAGAGATGAACCATCCTTAGGGTAGAGGTTATGTAAATTGCATGCAGAAGGCAGCCCATTAATTGCTATCTAGGTGAACATAACTTCTTATATGGATGCAAAAAGAGTACTTTATGTGTTGCACATCAAAAACTGAATGGAAATATTAGAGATAAGAAAATGGAGATGATGTTATTGGTGGGGTTGTCATGCTCTCATCTAGTCTTGCATCGAGGCCCCATAGATGGCAAACAATTCATCTTAATGAACCAACAAAAGAAAATGCTTCCTGGCTTCTTAGATGATTATTCTAGTCTTGCACAAACTCTTTCATTCATCATAGTAAGTGTAGTTACACTTCCTTTGCATTCAAGAAAAAATTTAGCCAAACCTTGATAGAACAGGCACAAAATGCCCCTTCTTGATCTTCCTCATTTCCATTCTCCACTCCCTCTGTAGCAAACTGAACAAGCCTAGAAAACGGGAAGACAATGGTGCAGTTAACTCAACATTGAATATAAATTATTAAAAAATATTGTGATTAAAAAAGATAACCACTTACCCCCAAAATTTAATATCAGACAAAATCCTATTGCAGAAGGTGCCACCCCTTTGAAAATTTGCTGATAGCATAAACCAAGAAAAAATTTCAAAGTAAAAACAATATAACAAGGCCTCTTATCATCATTTGTTCCCAGATATGTATTTGCAAGAAATGATACAATCACGACATGTGCAATGCCACAGTGTCCATGAAGGAAACATGCAAAGAAATGTTTAGTTTTCATGCATCATTTTCTTGTGACAGTTGCCAATAATCCTTAGGTTCTTTTTTTTTGAAATTTTTGAAGTAAAAAATGGAAAAGACTATCGAGAATAATGCCATCTTACCAACGAAAAATATGAAATATTCAAGTTAGAATTTATGTTAAATGTAGAATATTAAATGAGAAGGAATTTTATGGGAATGTTTAGATGTATTCACTATTTTCAAGGCATGATTAATTTAAAGCAGTCACTTGAAAACTTTAGTTTCTTGCCTTTAAAAGGTAGGGACTAGTAAGCAACATTATTGAAATGAGTTGTCTGCATGCCAAATCATATAATTAGATGCTACAATCTTACCAATACAACATGAAAAATTAACAATAATGGAATTGGTTAAAAAACCAATGGAAGTTAATAGCAAGGTTTTCCTTTTCTTTTTTTGGTCTAGGAGAAATTTTATTCAATGATATATCATCAAAACAACACAAGAGCTCATTTTTAATGGGCTAGTCTCAAGAAGTTGTATCAGATGATACAATACGAAAACTAATTAAATTTGCACTCTCTGTTTAGGTGGTGTTCTAATTCTAGAAATACACAACCAAACACAAAAAATGTATCTTCTCATTATGAATTCTAGATGAACCAAATTGTCCCAACTATATTCCAAATATTATTTTCAAGATTTAAAATTTTAGGATTGCTCAAATTCCAAACTTGGACAATTCAAACATTACCTAATTCCAACAACCAAATGAATCCTTATATATTGCTTGAGAAAACCTAGAAAAAGTGAAGAAATAAATAGTCATACTTCTAACTCAATATTATCTTTTCAAGTGAAAATAGTATACTTGAACACAAGATTTGTGATTACAATTTTTAATTAGTATATGCCTCTTTAGATTCCCAAGAATCCTCCAGTGTACTTTAGTCCAATGACTTTTTCTTGGCATCCTTCTTGAAATAAAATGATCTTTCTAAAATTTACTTGTTTACTCTTGTACACATTAACCTTTTAACTTAATTGGAAATGGTGTCATTGCATCATATGCTCCACCCAAATAAAGGATAAAAATTCTTGTGATTATCTTGTTTAAGTCTTCCATTGATACATAGGAGCTAGTTTTTTCATACTTTGAGAACAAAGCATATCTTTTACAATGTCAATGTGTGACTAGGTTGAGGTTAAACCTAATTGCCACTTAAACAAAGTATTTATTTATATATATTATGCTCGTGTTTCTTCACCATTTCTTCATTAACAAAGTCCCTTCTCAAGAATCTCCTTGTTGATCTCAAAGGTTTCCTCTCTTTATGACACCTATTGATTCTCAACTTTGAATAAAATAGATCAATATGATTAAAAAACAATAAAAATATATCCACCAAATTTCTTATCATCAAAATATCATCTTATAGCGACCTAAAATGGGTCACACCATCTTTTTCATTCCTTAATGGAGCTCTTTGTATTCGTATCTACTATCTAGAGTCAAAATCAGGTTTGTATGGGATTAGACTATCATCAAATAGTATATGAAAATTTGTGTCCACAATTATAATTATTAATTATTTTTATCTTAGATATGAATTAACTTGTAAAAGACCAAGATTATATTTTAGATATTTCTACTATACCCATAATTACACTCCAAACACAAAACAAACTCAATATCCATTATAACATTTATTTTATAGAATTATTAATATCTAAACTTAGTTGAAATTAAATAAAATCATAGGGAAAAAACAAGAATAAAGATCATGTACACTCTTCAAAGGAGAACCAAACACCAAGGCATAGCTTGATAGAACCCAAGATAATGGAAAAATCTAGAAAGAGCATGTACATACATCTCATGCTTCTATCTCATATTTATTGATTGAGAAAATCAAAATACATGAAAAATCTAAGAAGAGCATGTAAACACATCTCATTCTTCTATTTCATATTTAATCTATCGAAAACATGTAAGAATTTTCGTACTTCTACCTCATATTTATTGATTGAAAAAATTAAAAATAAATGAAAAACTCTAAGATCGCATGATTTTATCTCAAATGTTCATAGATAATAAAGAATTAAGATATTGAACACAAGCTTCTCACATTTATTTGGATTCCTTCAAGAGTGAGAATCCTCATTTTCCACTTTAAATAAATATATATATGTATATGAAGTCAACCCAATAAATGGGTTTATAAAGTCAACCCCTCAATTACAGGATAATCCAAGTTACAGACCTCCTCCACCTTCCTTTACCTTCCTTTAGAATTGAAGAAGTAAAATTGATGTGGAATGTGTTTTCAACTTCTAAAATCCTCCATCTCTTTTCTCGTGACAATGTACTTCCCAAATTTCTAATATTTTGTTTATGAGTTCTTTTGTACAAATTAAATGACGATTGAAAGAATATTTCAAAATGTAAGTTATCCATTTGATAGGAAAGATAAAACGACGTGTTTGTTGGTTTGTACTCCTTTGCAAAGCGTTGACAAGATATAATATAAGAATAGAAACCCATTTTTATGAAGAATCCACTTTTACTCGAGGAACCAATTATTAATACTAATCTGCCAATAGTTTTTTTATCGATAAAGGTTTTTCATATATAATTATTTCATCTAAAATTTGATTTGGCATAGAATTGAAGATGTTAGAAGAGGATAAGCTTTGCATTAAGAATTGTGGGTTTTTCGGCACTGCCGAGGATATGAATATGTGTTCTTTGTTGAGAAACATGTGTTTCAACCTTGCAATCTTTTCTTGGAAAATTCCAAAATTAGTTTGTGGGAGTTTTCCACTTGTTTATGCATTGGAAAGTGGTTAGTGAGTAGTTAAATGAGTCTTGTCCTTAGTAGAATATAGGTAGGCTATTTTTAGAGCCTTGATGACTTTATGGGAGTCTAGACTAAGAGACAAAATTGTGGATGGGATTACTATTTTTAACCTAATTGTTTTTCCATATTGGAAATGTAAATGTCAAAAATGGGTAACATGTGGCATGGTAGTTTTACCCATGGTTTTGTAAAACCATAAGTGGTTTCCAGGTTGTAAAATCACTATAAAAGGAAGGCTTGGGGAGGTGTTTGTGTAATTGAGTTTAGTTTGCAAGACTGGTGCTAGAAGGAGTCTCTCTGAGTTCAAGTTGTGGTGATGCGCTCCTGTAAGAACTTGCATTGCAAGTGTATTGTAATCATTTTGGTTTGATAATACATTGTGCGCACCTTTGCTTCCTTACATTCTTTGTGTTATAAAAAAAATATGGAGAAACAAGAGAACGAAGCAGCAAATAAAAAGATAAAAGTAATGGAAAAAGAAGTAGGTAACAAAGCAAAAGTCATTCAGAAAGAAGCAGCAGCAGTAGAAACAGAGAAAGAAAAAGAGGTTGTAGAGTGGAGATGTTTCAAGTGTAATAAGCGTTGTAGAATGGGTGTGAGTTTTAAGTGCAGATGTGATCATGTATTTTGCAGCAAGCATAGATATCCAGAAGAACATAATTGTTCATTTGATTACAAAACTTTTGGTCGTCAAAGTCTTACCAAAAACAACCCTATTATCAAAGCTTCTAAGATTGGCAAACTATAATTTAATTCTTGATATTCTAAAATTGATACCCAAAATTCATCTTGAAATAGAAGAAATGGGAATTCTCTAATTTAAAACACTAATGGGACAAGTTTTGATTTCATTAAGAGAAAATTACCTTCTTAAATCCTTGTAAGACACATGATAATATTGTGCATCTGATCATCTCATGTCATTTAGACTTGTTTTCAAATTTGTCATTCCCGTTTTAAGAGAAATCAGATACAACATGAGAATTCGAATCTACAAGTATTTACTGATCATCAAGTATTTGTAGATTGGCATACTTAGTTTTTTTTGTTTACGCTCTTTGCCATTAGAAATAAATTTTGGAGAAAATATCATGTGCTTGACATGGTCTGGAAACTAATGGGTTCAATCGCTTAATTTCTCTTATTGCTCACCAAACATTTATTTCAGTTTTAGCATTGTGGAATGAGCTTCGTGTTTCAAATAGGTTTTGAAAAAACTGAGTCTGTTCAGAGAAAAAAAGTAAGTTGTTATTTAAGGTGGAATTTTAAGTGGTAGTTATTGGTCTTTTATTGTTTGGTAAGATTTAAGAATTGTATTATTTTGTTTTAAAGAGGCAAATTATTTATATCTATTGACATAGGTGATATTCATTTAAGCTACTACATTTGTATACTATTTCATATATACTAAAGATAGTACAAAAAGGACTATAAATTTGTAACTAACCTAACATATTGTTCAATTGATCAAATCATATCTTGCTAACTCTCAATCAAATATGTTGAATTTGTACAACATTTATAACATATATGAAAACTTAAAGCATAAGGTAACCTAGGTCTATGATTGTCTTTATACACCAAAAATAAAACAATATTAGAGTAGGTTATCATGTGCTCCATGACGCAACATTTAGCAATATCGCTAGCATTTGTTTGGTCTAAATTATCCTTGTAAATATTGAAATAGTATGTTGGTCTGATGTTTGAGTTATAAATGATGTGTTGGTCTATTATTTGGAATCTCCAAGACCCTTGAGATCAACAAAATTATCAGTTAATATGTGAGTTTATAGCTAAACATAGTAAGGCTCTCATTTTTTCTTCTAATAACTTCTTCATTCAAGTCTATTTCTACAACTAATATAAAATCTTATTAGACAAATCAACCCAAAATATATTCAACTTATCATCAAAGGTATCAACACAACCAACCAAAACTTTAATCCAAGACAAACCCAGGCAAGACTTATAACATAAAAGATAACCAAAAAACATGGACCAAACCAAACAAGCAAATTAACATTAGAAAAAAGATATGAACAACAATTTTAGGAACTTTGAAAATTGAACAAGACAAAGGGAGGGCACCCATTGAAGACAATGCTAGGCTAACTACAATCGTTTAAGAAAAATGAGCCAATTAAAATAGGATTTTTTTGGTTTAGCTTGTTAATGGCACATCATATTAAAGATAAAATTCTAATTGGTATTTGGCCAATCTAGAACCCAAAATTGATCTATCCATCTAATTAAGAATCTTATCTAGGGTTTTGTCTAAGCATGTCATATATCTACATTTTAGAAACATCAAAAAAAGAAGATTTATCTTGTCATTTTAGTTGTTTCAAGGAGTTAATATATAGTATCTTTTAAGGATTTAATATGTAGTATCTTTAATGACAATACGGACTTTCATAATCAAGGTGTATGCCTTCTTTATAGAGGAAGGAAACCCAAACTTATAAAAAAGTTACTCCCAAGATCCCAAATGGTGCTCAATTAGAATGTCATCAATTAAAGGGATACCTTGAAAATCTTAGTATTGAGAAGAGGATCTTTGAGTTAGAGAAAGAGTTTTATTATTATTTTGAATACCGTACCATAGAGATCTTTCAACCATACAAAAGTTGGGAAAGCCCCCAATAGCCCCTTTGGTGGATAGTAATCCTCTAATATAAGTTCAATCCTTCCAAAAAGAGGCAAATATAATATCTAGCCAAATACATTTACCACAAATTGACCAATAAGAAAGTCAAAAGAGATAACTCCTAGAATTCTTACCTCTTTAAACCTTGGATTTCAATGTATTATTTATAATTAGGATTTTCTAAGGCTTGTCTCCTTCAAGAGATTTAAATATCCTCTTAAAGGAAAGAGAAGCCCCATAAGATTTTAAATTTATAAGTCCTAAACAACCCATCCTCTTAGGCATACAATACTAGCTGCATTTAGCATAGTACCTTTTTCTTAGCCCCATACTATTAGACTATAGAAAATCCCTCATGATCTTCTCTAGTTTTTAACTTGATAATTTATAAGCAACTAGATAGATTAAGAGTAATAAATTTAGTGAGAAGTTGGTGCCTTTTGTTTAACTTGAGCTCTCCCATCCAAAGAATAAAGTTGTTTTTTCTATTTTTGGTGTTTTTTCTCTACCTTGCTATATATCTAATCCCACATTTCCTTGGTGGATGGATATATCACAAAGAGGATATTGATCTAGATATCTAACAATAGTAGAAGGTCCATTACACACCCAACCTTAGATGCTAACCAATTTGGATAAGGGTTAGACCATATTTAAACTATAGATTTATGAGGTTCCATTTTTTCCCCCAAGGACAAACAAAAAACAATTTCCTAAAAATATTATCATAATTACCTTTAAGAGTTCCAAGAAAGGGGTTGTAGATCATATGAAAATCAATTGAGCATTGATCAATTATTCTTGAGTGGGGATCTTGATTCCTTTAATAGTGAGACCAATCTCATTCAATCTAAGTATGTACAAAAAATCATCTACAATAACAAAAAAACAAAGTAGGTGCAATTGGACAACCCTATCTTATAGATCTCTACAAAAGAATAGGGTCTAATAGATCATCATTAACATCAATAATTATGGAAGAGTTCTTGAATAAGATATCAATCCAACTAAAAACTTAATGGGGGAGAACCAAATGCCTTAATCATTCCAAGAGAATTTTTTTGCTCAAATCTATCAAAGACCTTCTCAAAGTCTAAAAGGATCACAGTAGACTTATCACCATCCAAATTAGCCCAATGAAGAGTCTCCTAACTAGTGATCATATTGTTCAAGATATATCCCTATTTTATGGAACCATCTTGTGTAATAGATATGATCTTTTCTAGGATCCATGCAATCTTTCTATCTAGGATTTTACAATAATTTTGTAGGAAATATTGATGTGGGTGATTGGCCCCTAATTTATGAATTGAGACTTGTATCTAGTTTAGGGATATGTTTGATTTCCACCTTATTGATATTTTTGTACAAGGGAATCTTTCTAAAAAGATTCATTATATAGTTGTACCAATTCCACACTTATCCATTCAACATTCTTCTTATAAAAATCAGCTAGTATGTCATCTAAGCCTGAAGATTTCTCATTAGTGTTGTGGCCTTACAACACACACTGTATTTTTTACTTTAAAAATGGGAACCCTATTTTTTTTATTTTGAGCCCAAGAAGCTCGCTCTTCAAAATAGGGTACCATCTGAGGCACCTTGCAGAGAGGACTATTGTGGCTTAGTTATAGGAGTCAGGAAAACAAGTGATGTCTTAGATTTGGCAAGAAAATAAGCTATTTTTGAGTACTAAGGTAAAGTGTCAACCTTGTGCAGTTGTACACCTATGCAAGATGTGCAATTATACCATGTCCTAGTAGGTTCCAAGGTGTGCACTTGTTCACCTACACACCTTTGTACCTTTTGGACTTACACATCTTCACAAGTTACACACCCTTCTAGCATGCATATCTTGTGCCTATAAATAAAGATGCCCCCCATTATTATCCTCATTGTTATCTATGAGTTTTGAGATTGCACACCTTCACACCCTCCAAGGTCCACAGCCTCCATATACTATGAACCTCTACATCACATAGCATTAAGGTATAGACCCAATGCGCAAGTACGCAACATGTATACCTCTCCAAACTTAGACCATGCCTTCAAATGAAAAGTGCAAAGCTCCATGGTGTGTAGTTGTGAACCTTGTGCACTTGTATAGGTCTACATCATGCATGGGTCCCTCTCCAAGTTCCCCTTTAAGTGATTTTTTCATATAGTGTACACCCTGCGTAGGTGCGCAATGTGTGCAAGTATACACCTTGTAGTGTTTATGTCTAGTTTTTTGTTTTTCTTTTGAGTCATGAGCATATTTTCCACCTTCCAATTCATAGTGCACTGATGTTCATCTTTGTGTAGGTCATCATGGTTTCATCATCTTTTGCAATAGCAAAGATCATGCCTAAACTAATAACTTTCAAGTTCTAAGGAGCACCTAAGAAATTGAGATTCATAGATTGATACTTTGAAGTCAGAGATATGGAGCTTGGGCATCTAGATTGGAATGAGTACATAGTAATTTGCAACAGAGAGATCAAATATGGTATTTTCCCCCACTTGAAGTGGTTTGGTGAATGCAGTGTTACACCCAATATGAATAAAATCATCAGAACTAGTCATGACCCTGGAAAAGCACTGTGTGCCCAATGAGAAGGTGGTGAAAAGAATGACAAGAGAAATTCTCTTGGACATCCAACTAGACAATATAGAGAAAGAATTTCACCTCCCTCAAGTTGATGAATATGAGGAGATTATGTATAAGAGTGTAGAATTGTGGTATAGAGAAAAATAGCAAGTGGCCAAGGACATAGTATAAGACAAGTACCTGATCACCAAGACCCTACACAACAAGAGGCTAGGAAAGTGGGTATGACATGTGGGTATATGAGTACTGAGATACTATTGTATTGTCCTCTTGAGCAAAGTATGGGACTTCTTGTTACAAGCCATCTAGAGACATGGATGGTGCATTTCATAGAAATAATCAGAACTAGGGACCACAAGATTGATTGGGGTACGATCATAAGAATATCATTGGATGAGAAACTCATTTTGGTTTAGAATGACCCATGGTTTTATATGACTTCATATATAGTCTACCTACTAGTAGCCAAAGCGGAAAACTACCCAGGTCTAGTGAGATGAGGAAACATACAAGATCCCAATGCATAGCTATGCATTGTGTACCTATAGTTAATTATACAAAAGAAGCTCCTACATAAAAGCCAAAAATACAAGATGGTGAATGATGCAGGGTAAAAGCACAAACCTGTGTCACCCTTTTATAAAGGAAAATGCTGACAAAAGTATAACTATTCAACTTCAATGACATAAAATTGGTATTATTATTTAGAATCTATAAATGAAGTAAACTAATAGATGTGTAGAAATGGATGAAGTTAAGGATTATTATTTTTTATTATTATTTTCAATAAGAATTGATATATTTTTCTAATTTTTTAAGATGATTTTTTAGTTGTTGAAAAATGTTGAAAATTAGGGGTCTACTTCTCACTGCAAAAGCATATGAAAATAAACCTTTTTTTCCTTTGATCTCAGATTATGTTATAGGTGACATATATAGCTAGCTCAATAAAAATAAAAGATTTTTTTTAACCTATATTTTCTCTTTTATAAAAATTCAAATTTCAACTCACCTAAAATCAATAGTTTTCATCTCCCTCCACATTTTTCATAACAAAACTATACTAACCAAAAGAAAATTTATACATTATGGAAGAGGACTTTCTCCTCTAGAACATCATATTCATTTCAAATTGTTTTTAATATGATTTACTATTTTTTCCTTTCTCAAAATCAACATCTTCTTGAGTTTTAAAATGCATACTTATAGTATTTTTCAATTACAATAAACTATGTCTAATTAAAATACTATAAACTCTATATGAGAATATTCTTGACTTTAAGCTCTACAAAATGGTGTTTATATGTAATTAAAAGAATATCATTAAAAAGTACAAGAGTTATTGAAATGCCACTTTTCTAAAATAATTTTATTTCTTTAGTAATTGGACACAAATTGTATAAAACATGAATTTAATAGACATTTGCAATTGGAAAAGTGTGAGAACTTATATAACTTATCTAGAATGAATTTGTCTTAGATCATATGTTTAAACAAAAATTATTTTTAGATAAAAATATTCAAATTTAGCTGTTCTCATAAGTTAGCCTAAAAGGTGACACAACTTTGTACTTTTACTAACCTTCATCTTCACAATAATCTAGTTCATAGAAGAAAAGAGGCTTTTAGTAGAGGCAATAGCTAATGTAACACAAGTATGTGGATATTTTATTTATTTTAATGCATTCAAATACATAAGTGGTTGGGACTCTCTTTTATCCAAAGAAGCTACCATGCTATCCATTGGATAGGCATGTTCTTCTTGAGATCGCCTAAAAATTGGCCTCAACATATGATAGGGTTCAAAAAAAGCATGGGAAGACATGGGTATGGCCAATTAGAATTGGGCCTCATGAGGTGAAGAAAAAGAAATATATTTTCACTTACAAGGTAGAATAGGAGAAACTTCCACTAGAGGATTACTTGGTGGCCAGCCCATATTTTGATAACATTGGGATGATTCAACATGTTGCAGGTAAAGAATTCATTCAAAATGTTACTATAGAAGATCTATAGTTAAACTATGTATATGACTATGAAGTTCTAGATGAGTGACTATTGTAGCATAAGTCTAGGACTAGCACAAAAGTTCCTAAACCTATGCATACCCCTCAAGGTGTGGAATAAGGATACCCCCAATATCCCAAATCCCATCTACAATAGAGACAAGATCTTTGAGTGTGTCATCATGAACGCAGCTCAGTAAATAGAGAGGAGAATGATGATATATATAGCATCAAGCTAGATGTGTTATTTATTTAACAAAGGATTGGGGGAAGAAGTCTTTCCACTTATATTTTGTGCCCAATATCCAAACTCTGAAGGTGCCGACAAGATCGTAAAAGGGACCAAATTCATTGTCCCTGCCTATAAGGAGAAGTTCCTAGTTAGAATTGAGATGGTGCACAACCATGAAAGGGATGTAGTGCACATTTGCAAGGAATAAAATCCAAAGGGAAAGAAGAGGAAAACTATAGAGGGAGAGGATGCACAACTTGAAGAACCTCTCATTCAGATAGAAGCTTCCCCATGTGTCCCTAAATGGGGTAGAATAGAGATGATAGTAGTTAGAGTGAAGAGAATGATATTTAAGAATAATATAACTCCTTCACCTTAGATCCCCAAGACTATCCTAGAGGTTGAAGAGGAGGTGGAACAAGAGGATGAAATTGAATATCTTCCTTTAAACAAGAAGACTTGTTCAGCCAAGGCCATTGAAGAAGAAATAAGGAGAAGTTCAACACATACACCCCCTATATCCCATGAATAGTTGATTTAGATTGAAGAATTTGTGGATTAGGAGCAGGAAGGATGGATTGAGTCCACACTAGGGGAGGGGTCATACTAGTTTGATCTTGTTCACTTCAACTTCATGTCTATTGGGACCCATTTGGAGGAGGGGCAACTAAGCGATACACCACACCAGGATTTGTTTGGAAATAATTGGAATACACTACCTCCACTCCCACATGGTCTAGTCAGGATACCTCCTCCACCTCTGGGAAGACTAGAGACACCACTACTACCTCCACTAGAGTAAGATGTCATACCCTTTCCTTGTAGAGCTAGGCTGTAGAGGAGGAGGTGTATGTAGTGCACCATAGAAAGGGAGATTCTAAAGAAAGACAAGTCATTATCTAATAGGTAGTACAAATCTCATACAACACATCAATAAAAAGTGGTTGAGATTTTTAATGTACAGATGGAGTTATTGCAGATTTACTAAGTACAAGTTACTTGGACAAAATAGAGTTAACGAAAGAATAAAGGCATTTAGGTTAAGGAATTATTTTTTTTTACCAAAATAATTGCTTCACAATGTTTGGATAACATCCTAAATGTTAACCCACACATGGTAAAAGGTAATTCAAAAGATTCAGTAAAATATCAAGTAGCAAGGCTAACAGAAAAAAAAAAAAATTGGGTATAGAGGTAGAACATTTTGTTTAGAGAAATGTGGCATTATATTGTAATAATATAATATTTGCATGCACACTTTATGTAATTTATATAGATGTGAAATTGATTCTAATATAGGTAGAGCTTTTGTATGGAAATTTTTGAAGAAGGAACTACAAGGACATATTAGATGTTGAAGATATCATCATTTTATAAAGGTTTTTATATCTATATCTATTGATAGTGTTGTAAAGTTGTATATGCATATTTGAGAAGTGGGTTATTCTTGCACACTTTTGTATTGTAATACCAACTCCTAATAGGGTTGAGGCTTCTAACAAGGCCTAGTCCTCTAACAAGTACATATACACTATATGAATATGTAATAGTCTCCTTACAGGGTCAATATCTTTTACGAGATAATTTTGATTAGTGGATCATTTTGTGAGTACCATCCCTACTAGGGTTTCCCTATTTAACAAATAATGGTGTTATGAGTTACATTGTGTTATTCTTATGTTTACTTTCTATTTGATCATCTATGCAAATTTAAATTTTGTTAATATTATCCATAGTTGGGCAAAAGTTTGTGGAATATTGATTCCACACAACCCCCCACCCAAACCCCATTTCTAATGATTGGTATCAAAGATTAGTTTCTTAGAGGAGGCCTAGCAGCTTGTGTTAGATCTCTATGAATATGGATCAACTGCAAAAGAAAGAGTCATGTGATTAGATCAAGGATTGTGACGTAGTTTCAAGACTTAAGAAGGAGAATAAAATTTTGAAGAATGAGCTAGGAGTTACAAATTTGAAGATGAGCATGATGGAAGATTCAAAAAGAAAATTTGGTCATATTAGAGATCTAAGAATGCAGATTTGAGATATAAACTTACTAAGGTGGCATTTGAAATTGAGACTACAAAGTTGCAATATAAAGAACTTGAGAAGTACAATACTATTGTTAGAGGAGAACTTACACAAACAAAGAAATATCTTGAGAAATTAAATTCAATTACTAAGAAGCTTGATGAGAAGATTATGGCACAAAGACATGTTGAAGACAAAATAGGGATTAGATATGTTGAAGGAGAATCATCTAAAGGATCTAAAGTTACTCGTTGACCAAGGATCTAGTGAACCAACCACCATATCAGTAAGAAGATCTAAATAAAGAAGTACCTAATCAACTTGAACAACTTGAAGAAGTAAAAAAATGATTCAATGGAAGATGATTTAGATGTAATCATCTTGAACATATGAAGAAGGACTACACAAGTAAGTATTCTTGACCCTTTTATGGTTATTTTTTATAAGTTATTTGCCTATGGACATAAATATAATGAATGTAGGAAACCTAGATATAATAATGATAATAGAATGTATGGAAGTTCTAACCCTGCATCTAGTGAACCTTTAACAGAATCAAATGTCATAATAAATATTGTTATGTGTTATGAGTGCAACAATTTTAGACATATTGCTAGAGATTGAAAACTACATACTAATCAATTTGGACCTTGATATGGAAATAGAGTTGTAGAATTTCATATTTGCAATAATTTGGGACATAAAAAAAAAGATTTTGCATAATGAACAACATAACATCAAGTCACATAATATGAATCCTAGAAGAAATATGAACAATAATGTAAGAAGAAATGAAAGTGTAAAAGCAAAGCAAGTTGAAAGTCTTAATAAAATATTTTTTAGAGAAGGAACACCTGGAAGTACTAAGGTATGGGTAGAAAAGACAAAAGACACATCAAAGAAGATGAAATTAGTAATTGTAGTTGAAATCCCCTTATTAACTTAAGATGTCACTTTACAAGATTGAAAAAAGAGATAATACACCATATATTCATCATACCCCTTATTAGAAGAGCTAAGCTTTGTGGAATTGGCAGTAGCTTGGAATCATAATGAGAATGTTATGTTTAAGAGCGCAAAATATGTTATGAAGCTTTATGAGGTTGCAGAAGATTTGAAGGTCTACTAGATTTAGTAATAGCTTTTTGATTGTGCATACTTAAGGAATGAATGCATATACAATTTTGTAAGGCCTTAAGGGTTGAAATCAATTAATTTGATCACTATTTGATCGATTGGAGTTTGGAGGAACTTGGCAAAAAGATTGAAAGGAGATTTGAAGGATTTTGGAAGTGAATTAAGTGAATTTTTGTAAAGACCATAATTTACAATTTCAAAGGTATTTATTTATTTGTAAGTTCATTTCTTGAAGGAAATTTGTGAAGTGTGGATTCACTAGTCTTTGATATTTTAGAGAACCTAGATATAAGTTCAAGAGAAACCATATTTTATCTATGGATGACGATCCTACTAGAGAATTTTTTCAAGTGTTGGAATGAGTATTAGTTATGGAGTATATTAGGACATATATCCACTATAAATTTTAGACACTAGGTGAAATGAACTTATACATAGAATTCAATAGTTTTTATAGAGGTCATGAGACTTTTAAGAAAGGATTTGAGCACCTAATGAAACTCAATGTTGTGTGGTACATATTTTGTTATGAATTTGATAATGAAGAATAGTTAAGAATTATTTTAAGAAGATTACATGATAACATGTATGGGGTTGGGATAAATCAGTTAAAATTACTAGAAACCTAATTCATGAAGTTATTGGACTATGTAATGAGGGTATCATTCCTATGAATGAGAAGAATGTGAAAAATATAGTACAAAGAAATATTGAATTAACTATTTGGAATGGTAGAGGTGTGATGCTTAGAAAGATAAATGAAAAGATGTATGATTCATAAGAAAGATTTTGGCTTACAAAATTAACTATAGCTCTAAGGAGGATGAAGTATTTATTACTCCTACAAGTGATCATATTTTTTATTAGTGTCAAAAATGTACATAGAAATTGAGATATCATGTTGCTTGAGTAATTAAGGAGGAAACAAAAGAGTATTACCAAGTATACTTGAGCTCAAGTATTTACCATGTAATTTTTCTTGTACCAAGCATAAGAGTTAGGTAGAGACAACAGTGAGCAGATAGAGTCTACTAAGCTACATAGAGGACACCAAGAAAATGTTCACCAAGTGATAGTATATTAGAACATTGTATTTATTGAGTGATACATAAGCAACATCAAAGCCAATATTGGCACAAAATCTAATGCTACACAATCCTACCGAGAAGACCTGTGAAATGATTTACATTGATCAAGGTAAAGATATAAAATTATTTTCTTGAAGAATTTGAATTGATTGTCGTTGATTTCAAGGTTGGAAGAATGAATGAAAATAATGGATGAAAGAAGAATGAAATTTCATACAATTCTAATTGTTGATTGCAATTAGAGAACAAATTTGGAAAGTTTCAAAACTACCACAGTTTTCCCTCTAACCAAGGGTTTCTGTGACACTAAATGAATGTGTTATGTGTTATGCTTCATGAGCTTATTTTTTTTAGTTTTTGAATGTTGAATTAGTTATGGTATTTGTGATAAAGAATAGTGATTACTGAGTTATAGAAGATAGAAAGGAAGAGTTCTAAATTTGTTTGAGAGTAAAAGTTTTAGAGGATCCCCTCTCAGCATCCTATCTCTCCTAACTATTCCAATAATAGGTATTAGAGTACAGTTATCTTGATTGAAGGTTTTACCACCTAAGAGTAAAAGATCATAGCCATTGAGGAGTGTGGGTTGGACAAGACCATTGAGAATCAAATATTAGAGTTGAGGATGGCCATGAATCAAATTAATGAACTAAAGGATAACCTAAAGAAGTCCTTGAATAGGAGGAAAGAAATTGCTCAGCAAACAAATGAGATAACCTACCAAGAACAATTTATTAAAGAATTATCTGATGGAAACATGTCCGATGAATCTAATGTTGCTATAGCTAATCTATTGGAGAAAACCCATAGTGTTATCAACCATGTCAAATCAATAAAAAAGGGAACGCTAATTATAGTATACTAGAATGTGTGAAGTAATAGAACAAAAGAGAAAGGCTAATGATGGAAAAAGATAAGAGAAAAATTGCTACAATAATGGATGCCAAAGATAAAGAGATTTCTAAATTGATGCATAATCACTTTGACATGACAAACTAGCTACTAATTGTAAATCATGAAATTGGAAGGAAAATGGAAGATTTTGTTGAGTTAAGAACTAAAAATGAAAGATTGAAGAGTGAAATGAAGTTTGAGAAAGAACTAATTAATAGAATGAAGAGATCACAAGAAAGTAGCAAAATACTAGATGAACAACTCAAAGGACATAGGTGATTGAGAGATACATCTAGCTTAGGCTATACCAAACACTCTACAATAGAGTAAGGTGAATCATCAAAGAAAGCTAAGAAAACAAATGTGTACACCAATCCAAAGCCAAATAAACATGCACGTTATAATTGTGGAAAGTTGGACACACAGAAAATGTATGCAAGAGAAAAAGATGGTAAGAGCAATGTTACTCCTGATTTTGATGGTTATTGTTATCATTGTGATAAGTATGGACATCAATAATTTGAGTGTAGATCCAATTTTAGTCAGTGACCCAAGAAGTATGCATTTAATGGTTACTACTATACTTGTAATAAGTTTGTACATAAGTCATTAGAATGCTGATCATTGATGAACCCTAATTGGAAATCAAGAAAGAAAGGTAACACAATCAATTGGGATTATAACACATGGTATTCTTGTACTTCATGTGGGAAGTATAGTCATATTTCTACAAACTACATGAGATTACACTTTTGAGGATGATATGGTAATTAGAGAGATTTAGGCATGACATCCTATCATTTTCACAAGGTCAGTCATCTAAGCAAGAACTATAGAAATCAAGTGTCAGCACCAAAAGAAGTAGATCCAAATGGTAAATGATTAATAAGTGTGGATGAAATTAATCAAAAGATGAATAAGACATGAATAAGGAAGTTAGAAGAGAATGAGGCATCAAGTACAAAAAATGGCGGCACCTTATTCAATGGATTAGCTCTAACCACTAACTCCAACTAAGCCTTAGGAGAAGGCAAGGAACTGTATGACTAAATATTTATCCTATACCAATTCCTAGAATGAAATGGAAGGAAGTACATATTTGCATAATGTTTGATCTACAAGGACAATACATGAAGTCTAGAAATCTTATAACTAGAAAGGTTTATTGAATGGGTCGATAACTAAGTAAATAGCAATGACAATTGAGCTAGTAATACTAAAGATATGATGAAGCTTTACCCAAGTTTGAATCAAGTTACTGCTTTAACTGAGTAATGATAGAAGTGTGAAGTGATTGAGCATCTAATGGTAACTGAGTTCATTAAAGATGCCAAAATATGGAGTATGGTGTATTTAATGTGTCCTAGAGGTCATAAAGGTAATTTTATCAAATATATATATTAGGTTTTTTGATATGTATAGTTTTACTCTGCATTTTGAAGAGAAAGGGAAAAATTTGAGCCATTTATGCAAAGGATTAGTTGCAGAAGCTTTCTAGTCAGAAATTATCAGTGAATCCATGTACCAAGGAAGGTTAGAAGAAAATGGGTTAAAGTTCCACCAGTGTAAAATGATAAACCAAGGAAAAAGTGAATCCAAACAAATTGATTCAGAATGACACATGTGAAGAGCCAATATATAAATTGCATCCAAAATTTTCCACACAAATGGACAAGGTGGGTGCTCTATCTACAATTCTACATAGGGTTTTACTTGTTAGTGATATATGTTCTTTCTATCATTGTGAAATTGGTGAAGTCAAAGATCATGAACTACAAGAAGTGTATAAGGAAATGTGTGTTGAAAGAATTTTGAAGGATGAGTCCAAACATTTGGAAGCAAGAAATCTTGTTTATGCCCTTCATTTTCTAAAAGAATTCAAGGCAAGATGGATTAGAGTAGTATTAAGAAAAGTGCATGATATGCACATGTGGTTAGATGAACCAGTCAAGATCACTAAAGATGTTATTCATATGGTCACAGGATACCCTTTTAATCAAAAAGTTAAAACTATTAGAACAATGCCCACAAATGAAAATTTAAGTAAATACAAAGGCAAAATAGGATAATAGAAGTATAAAAGTGGAAACTATAATTTATTTGGAGATAAAATTCAAAGTGTGTGTGGTTGCATACAAGATCTTTCAATCTAGTAGATTGAACAGTGTATCATGCATGGAAGTCAACATAGGTTACAAAATTGTGAAGAAAGGACACAAACATGATATTGACGAGCTATAATTAGAGAAACTAGTAGACAATGTGAAGACTATCTGGGTTGCTAGGTTAAATACCTACAACTTCTGTTCACTTTTGGTATGCATTTTCTTTAATATGAAAAACTATTTCCCATCTATTGGTCAAGTAATTTGGAAGATAGATACCCCAGTGATTTATTAAATTGATGAGTATATTCAAGCAATGGGAGATCATTTTGAAAGTTTTGTGGATGAATGCTAACTTGAAATTTTCAAGTTGAGAATGAACCAAAGATTTAGGATACCCCCTACATCGGTTGAGAAATATCATGATTATATTTGTTTTCTGGTTGACACTAACTACTAACGGTTGCATGGCTTGAACCCATGGAATATGAAATAAATATAGATTAGGATGCTAATATCATTGAAGATTTGATAAATGAGTTAGTTAATAAGGAGGCCCCACAATTTGAAACATATGAGGAGGCCCGAGACAAGATAAAAAGTAATATAGTTGTCACTAAAATTGGTAAAAAGTCAAAGAAGATGTTGAGTACAGTTGAGAGCTCTCATTTGGTGGAAATGAAACTAATAGACCATTAATCATATGTAATGCCTACCCCTAGTTTTATTTTCATATTGTGTTACCAAATTCTTTTAGGCTTGTTTTATGATTAGTAGTACTTGGTTACCGGATTAGATTAGATGTTGTTTCATACTCAGTTGATATATTTGATGAGCTACTTGATACTCAGTTATTTCATGATGATAGATAGATAGATGATTTAATGCAATTTCTATGGATACTTACCCCATACTTGCATGTGTATGGTGTACTTGTATGGTTTACTTTATGTTTGACATTTCTGATGTGGTTGAGGGAGGGAGTCATAATCACCTACTAGTCAAGATCTACACGATGCACCACTTCTTGCCATTGGCTATTTAGTTTAGATTTATATGTAAATGTACATGCTCAGATTTTATGCAGATTATAGGTATCAGACATCAACTTTCCTAAATTATCAAGATGAGTGTGCCCTATTGCAGTATCTCAATGGTAAAAAGAGGGGAGATAATTCTTGAGTCCAAATCCTAACCCTAAGCCAATTGTCCTAGAAAGTAGGACAAGTATTTTAGTTATTTACCCTTCAATTTGTCAAGTGACATGAATTCATGATTTTGACACTTGAGTTTGATCTAGGACTCTAATCTTTAAATTGGGTTTTTCATATTTAGTCTTGTGGGTCTGTTGTGATTTTCAATTATAATTAAATCAAATTAAAATATTATTAAATAATTTAATTTAATGAAAATTATATAAAGAAAAATTAATATTTAATTAATTGAGTAATTAATTAAATAAAAGAATTAAATTTAAAATATTTAATTAAAGTTCTAATTTTGGCATAATTATATTTATGTAATTTAATAATAATTTATTTAAGAGTTTCATTTTTATAATAAACTCTAAAAAAAAATTTGATCGGTAAATGACCAAATCCTTTATATTATATAAAATTAGAAAAAGTTGCATTGCTCTTTATTCAAAGGGGCACTGGTAGGAAAGAACGAAGGAAGAAAACCTCTAGTCTTGCCCAAGACCGAAGTCCTATATTATACAGACTTAAAAGGGGCATACCCCAGTATGAACGAAAGTCTTACATTCATAATTTTACAAAATAAGATGATACATTAACAATGAATCTTCTATTGTAAAGAAAATAGGGAACCAAAGTGTCAAGAATCCAGCTTTAAACTTTGGGTTTCCTACTAAGCATCTGCATGACAAGAAACAACTTGCTACCAATTGGGGATAAGTAATCAAAATCCTAATTAGAATAAAGTCCAAAAAACCTATTAAAAATCTCAAAGAAACAAAGTTGTAGAATGTAATTACATTTCATATCTGCTCTAGATTACCCCACTACAATTTAATATACATAAATACATTAATTCATAGATTTACTCTATCTAATGATGGGCATTAATCACATGTGTATCAAACATTGTTACCTTAATTATATTCTAATCTATACTAATGAGATAGAATTATATAATACTTATGTTTATCTACTACAATATGTTATATGTTCATTTACCATTAATCCTTAGATTGCCTAATATTTTCATTATCCCTTCTAAGCTGAACTGAAGACATTCTACTACTAACATTAACTACTACAGAAGCTAATATTCATCAAAAGATACTATTTGCCTTTTGGAAAACATTCAACATGATGAACTCCTCTATTAAACAAAAGCATAGTCCAAACTAAACAATGATAATAAATATATTACTCATTTCTGCTATCCATACATTGGTATGAGACCCAAATAAATATATTTAACCTTACTACTTTAAAACCAAAATTACTAGTACTAAATAGATCCAATTTTATATTAGAAACTAAACTATATATTCATTATTGAGTCCTTTATACATTATATAGAATTTGTGCAAACATCTATCGATAACATCCAAGTACTAACAGGTTTTGGTTTGTGCCCAAAAAGTTATATAATAAACACAATTAATATAACTGTAAAACCCATCCTAAAAATTAATATAGCAGAGTTTATCAGTCGATAAGGAGATGAAGAAAAAACCAAAAGAGGCCACACCTAGGTCAATATCTAAAATATATTACTAAATAGAAAGAACTTAAACCAAACATGGATTATCTTTAGCATGTCTAAACCCAAAAAATTAGTCTGTCACTTAGCTTTTAATGTTGAGCCTCTTCCTCTATCTCCCAGCAAACCATGATTATGTCCTTGGCCTTTTCCACATCATCAGTAGTTGACCCTGGCAAGAATACATGTGTCATTAATTCTCTGCTACACTTGATAAAATTTGGCAATGAGAATTTGAGTCTATCTAGGTCATTAAAATTGATATCCAACTCGACATAGGCTTCAAAAGCTTCAAGAAAATTGATCAGCCATTCCTTTCTAGGGTTTATATGCACTCCCCTCCATCTAAGCAAGAAATTAATGTTGGCCTCCATTTTTAGCCATGCATTGAAGAATTTAATGTTATCTCTAATGACCATGGATGGTCTCCTAGCCATATTGACAAGCTACAATTCCTCAAATTCATATGCCATGTAGACCTCAGGGAGAGGAATATGCAATTTTTCATCCATACTAAAGACAACATTTTCCAAACTTACTAATTAGGTGGTATCAAAGATGTTATAACATAACCTAACAATTTCCCCTTTCTCGACACTAGCCCTAGCCAAGCATCTTATGAAGGTACCTATTATTGAGTTGTTGGTTTTCCATGTGAGATCATAATTGAACGCCCTCTCCTCAATAGCCCAAGAGATAGCAAACCTAGTAATGTCATCTACTGGATTGAGAATTTTATTCCACCTTTCCTGCTTCACTGACCCTCTAAATGCCATTGTCCTTACTTCTAGAGCATGAAAGTGGGAAATAGCAGACTCCATGCTAAACCTATTTTATACAAGGATAGCTAAATAAAAAACTATGAAAATTTTTAGATAACCGTGCTATAAATAACAGATGGCATTCACATGCATAAATCTAGTCCACGTGTATGAATTAAATCATTGAAAAACACTACTATACTTGAACCTAATATTAATGATGATTTCCAAGATGCCTCATGAGTGTAAATCTTGCTTATCTCTATACATGTATTTTAATAATTACTACTTGATGTGATGCAAGTATGAACCTTTAAACTTATATTTTATTCTAAATCTAATTGTTTAAACTCAATTTTATCCTACTCTATGTATAATGTCTTCTCCATCTACTCCTTGGTTTGCTAATTTATTTGCATCTGTGTTGCCTTCATAGAAAATGTGTTGAATTCTAACCTCCTCAAATTGATCTATAAGTTTTAATATATTTTCCAATTTAGCATTTTAAATCCAATTTGGTGTCTATCGCTTTTGAATTGCATTTAATATAATTTTCAAATCCCCTTAATAATTATTTTTTAAATTTTAATTTTAATATTTAATTTTAATCCTTGTTTTAATGCTTTTAGTTTAGCTATGTTATTAGCAGTTATACCTAAAGGTTTAGCTCATTTTAACAACCATTCTCCATTTTTTGATCTAATTATACATCCCAATCCTGCTTTCCTAGGATTCTAGATGTTCCATTAAAATTTAATGTATTCCACTAATTAGAGATGCTTCCCATATGCATGCTTTCCTAGCTACTGAATGCTTTTTGGATATACTAAGGGTGGATTTATCAGATGTGTCCAATTTTTCCTCATATTCCCATACCATTTTGATAATGTCCCTTATGTTTTCATTGTATTTCTAAGATAGCAATTCATAACTTCCATGATATCTACCTCAACTTTATTGAGAAATGAGATCTTACCAAGGTCTATATTCTGAAAGATTCATCTATTTCTTTCCTTCCATATTTCCCACATAATGATAGATGGTATTATATTCCAAATTTTATCATAAATGCTCATCTTATTTTGTATTAGCCATCCCCTTAGAAGACCTTGAAAGCCCTGTGGGAGAGGACTTGTCCACAACAGCTTATTTTTATCTCAATACTAGCAATCTTGAGCAAAGGGATACTCAAATAGTATATATTTTGAGTTTTCAAATTGCATTTGCATAGAATGCATCTAGAAGGTCCTTTGAATCCCATTTTGGTAAATTTTTTAGGTGTTAAGATCCTATTTAAAAATGCCACCCAAAGGAAGATGTCTACCTTAGGTAAACAAGCAGTATCCCAACATAGGTCAAGGGGGATCTCAATATTATCCCACCTTTGCAAATTAATTATAAGATTATAGCCTGGCTTGACTTTGAATATTCCATCTTGAGATGCTCCCCATATAAGTTTATCTTCATGATTATTATGGGTCACCATTCTTTCTTTGAAGATATTTTCAAGGATGGCTTTATCAATAAGTGGTATATTGACATCATCTAGAGATTTCCAATCCCAACCCTCTGAATCATCATAATTTACCAAAATTTTGGCATCTAAGACCTTGGGTCCCCATAGGTTAATTAACTCATTAATGTTGTTTCTATATATTTCTAACTTAATGATTGGAGGTAGACCATCTCAGGAGTCTTCCCAAAATAATGTCTCATCTCCTCTACTTAAATCCTAGGTTAGATGTTTGTTGACCAAAGGTCTACATTTCATCATAAAATTCCAATTTTCTAATCCACCTAGAGGTTCCCTAATTCTAAAGAGAAATGAGGGATCTATTGGATTAAGATATTCATTATATAGTATTTTTGCCCATTTCTTATCTCTTTCCTTATATAAATGTCATACTAGTTTAGCTCCTAAAGCCTCATTTTGCCAATATAGGCTTTTTATGCCCAAACCTCCTTGGTTCTTTGGTCGACATATCTTATCCCATTTTATCAGTGCTTGTTTCTTTTTCTCATCAATTCCACTCCAAAAGAAACTTCTAAGCTTCCCTTCCATTTTTTTATTGACAGAGGTGGGAAGAGGGAGAAAAGATAAAGGGTAAGTAGGAATAGCTGATAAAATGGATTTAATTTTAGTTACTCTTCCTACCTTAGTCAATCATTTTCCTTTCCATGATTCATCTTGTTTGTTAATTCTTTCTAGGATGTTGTCCCATCTTGTTTTATTCCTGGCACCTTTTTGCAAATATATACCTAAATATTTACATGGAAAGTTGCTCTTTTCATATCCCATTTGTTTGCATATGTATTCTTTCATGTCTCTTGGTGTATTTAAAAAGTAAATTTCTAATTTTTCTGCATTCACCTTCTATCTTGATGCAGCCATATGATCCATTATAATATTTTTAAAAGCTTTGGTTTCTTCGTTTGTACTAATTCCTAGAAGTATGGTATCATCAGCAAACTACTAATGGGTAGTATTTGGAACATTTTTTGTTACAATGATGCCCTTTATTAGACCATCACTTTGTGCTTTTTGGATTGCTCTACCAAAGGCTTCTACCATAATTATAAAAAGAAGAGGTGATAAGAGATCTCCTTTTTGAATACCCCTAGAGATATTGAAGAATCCTTCAAGAGTGTCATTAATTAGTAATGATATTTTTGGACTAGATATACAATTAAAGATTATATTTATCCATTGTTTGGAGAAACCAAA
The DNA here is from genome assembly GCA_028749045.1 of Cupressus sempervirens. NCBI lineage: Eukaryota > Viridiplantae > Streptophyta > Pinopsida > Cupressales > Cupressaceae > Cupressus > Cupressus sempervirens. The sequence goes on along the minus strand of CM053787.1, from coordinate 304,705,006 downwards.
ATTTTCTAGGCATTTACATAGAAACCTCCAGTCTACTACATCATAAGATTTTTGTATGTCTAATTTCATAAATATACAAGCTTCCTTGTTTTTAATAGTTGAATGTATGGTTTCTTGTATGATGGATATTCCATCAATGATTGATCTTCCTGGTACAAATCTAGTTTGCTCCTTTGAGATAATCCTTGGAAGCAATGTTTTAATCCTATTTTTCTATTGCTTTGGAGTAGATTTTATATATAGTATTGCAAAGAGCTATGGGCTAAAAATCTGACTGTAACATAGCCACATTTTTTTTGATATTAGTGCTAGGAAGGTATGGTTAACTTTGGTAAGAATTGAGCCCCCATTCCTGGCTACCTTAATAGCTTTCCATTATTCTTCTCATAAAATTTCCCAACACTTTTGAAAGAAACTAGCTTTGAAACTATCCAACCTTGAGGATTTATAAGGGCTAAGATTAAAGAATGCTAATTTATTTTCTTCTTTTGTAAAAGGTTTGCTAAGTTTCCTGTTATCATCCTATGTTTTTACTTTGGGTATATTTTTAAGCATTATTTCTTGTTTGATCAAGTTAGATGACTTGTGGTTGTTTAATAGATTCTCATAATATGTTACAAAATTACTTGTTGTTTCTATTGAATTATCAATTATCCTACCATTGTTGTCTTGAATTTGATTAATATTTTTAATAGCTCTATTACGTATAGTGCTATTTGTTAGAATTCTTTAGAATAACTAAGAGGGGGGGGGGGGGAGTGAATTAGTTATCCAAGGTCTAAATTCCCTAATAGTACTTTTTCACTAATTATAGTGAGCCCATTAAACTATTCATCCATCCAAGCTTAAAACAACCATCTTAGCAAGTTACAGCAAATCAACATGCAGGAATAAAACATGCAAGATCAACACATGACACAATGATTTACGTGGAAACCCAATTTGGGAAAAACCACCAGTAACATGCTACTCAATTCTCACTCTTCTAAAGTGATGCAGTGTTAAAGGCTTACAATACACTGTTAAATGTGACCTTGTTAGAGGATTTCACCATACTGTTAGGAATGGGCCTAGTCAAAGGACTTTGAAACATTCACTTGGAATGTCACCTTGTTAAAGGATTTACAACATGGCTATTAAACCAACCTAAGTCCATAGGATTTATACTAACTGTTACAATTGCTAGAGAGTAACAATAAGGGCTTTTGATCTAATATAACTCACAACATATCTTGCAGATTCCAGATCACACTTCAGTTCAATCCTTTGCTTGGCTTCAATCATTGCGGCTCTGACAGCTTGTCTTCCTCTCAAGCTTCGTCTCCTTGAGTCTTCTTTCTCATCATACCAATGCAATCATCTCTGTGGTCATCTATCGAAACAATTTTTTTGTGCTCTCTTCCTCCTTAGCACCTTCTTCAACACTTCATGCTTTCACACTTTCATGCTTGACCAACTCACTTGCTTTGTGACCTTATGACTCCTTAAATAGAAATCTAGAATACATTTCCCACTCGATTCTCTCTCTCCAACTTTAGGGTTTCAATAGATTAGGTAGGATACAATGTATCTGTCCCATATCTCACTTTTATCTAGAACCTTCATCTAGAATCCAATTGTATTCGCTAAAAATGTTTTACATAATGTTCTGTGCCTACCAGCTGATCATTCTTATCTTCTATCCGGTTCACAAAATTCTAGATAACAACCATGTTGGCTCAGATTTGGTGAATCTTTGACTTTTCAAAATAATGCAGCAACTCAGCATTATTGGTTTACTGATGCTTGGCTCCTTCTATGTTACTCGGCTCCTATATCATGCTCAGCACCTGATCTTCACTCGGCACTTGATCTTCACTCTGCACTTGATCTTCACTCAGCACCTAAAGATCACTCGACACTTGATCTTCACTCGGGACCTGAAGATCACTCGGCACACACTAAAGTTGAACTTGCTCGACTTCAACTGAGAATTTGTTCAGCACTAACTAGCTTGCCTAGCTCTCTCTAATGAACTTAGTTAGGCTTTACAAATGACTTAGCTAAACTTTACATCTTTGATGTGTTTTAGTGTGTCCATTCACTATGTCTTAGAGTATGTCATCAATACACTATTTCATCAATGGCTTAGCTGATCCTTGTACTTCATTACAACATCATAACTTCAACCTTTCTTTAGGTGCTCTAGTTACATCTTATTGATTGCCTCCTCCTTGTCAATCAACCAATTGATAGTATTTGGATCACTAAAGCAATTGTCATTCCTGCAAGTAGCAAGTTTGACATCAATGACAAAACAATGATTGAAAACATTCTTTACCAGTTCCATTATTCTTCATTCATGATCTTTTCAATCATTTCCAACACTATTATGAAAAAATTTTGTATTTCTGTCACCTTCTACCAACCATTTTTTCCTTGATTTTTGCCTCCAGAAAACTTCTTTTGCTTGAACATCCTCTTGTTTAGCTAGTAGTTCTTTTTCTTTAGTAAATTTTTCGTTAGCCATACCATTTTTGATAATTTCATTATTAAGTTTTTTCAACTCTTCTTCATTTTTTAATTTATCTTGGAAAATATTATTAAAGTGTGTTTTGTTACACTTTTATATGTTTTCTTTAAGCATTTTAAGTTTTGATACAAAATAGTACATTTTTTATCCTATAAAGTTACCTTCATCCCTCCATTGCTTAATTTTTTCCATTAATTTTTTGTCTAAGAACCACATTTTTTCACATTTGAATGGGTTCCTATTGGTTTTCTTAGGTTTAATTAATTATATTTTAATTGGATAAAGATCGGATCCTGTTATTGGTTTTATAGATGCAATTATAGAAAAATTCAATTCTTCTAATTCTCCTTTGAAAAAGAATCTATCTAGTTTTTCTGCAATATAACTGAAGTCTTTTTTTCTATTGTTCCATGTAAATACTCCATTGTTGGTAGGTATTTCTAATAGATTATTAGTGTTGTCCCATTCTTTGAAGTCTATGGTAGCTCTTAACACATTTTGAACTCCACCAAATTTCTTTTTGAGATCAAGGATGGCATTGAAGTCACCTCCTATAACCATATTTGTCTCTAGATTAATATTTATGAATGTTATTATTTCATCCCAGACTTTCTACTTATATGTATTCAAGATAGGTCCATAAACATTGATGAGAATGAACTAGAGATTGTTGTTATTGCTTGCTACCTCACTTCCCATCCAGTTATTATTTGATATTTTAATCTTAATATTTACTACTCTATTGTTCCAAATGATTCCCATTCCTATTGATGCTCCATTTGATTCCTTCATTTCTACAGTCCATCTTCCTAATATTTTCTTTAGTTTCTACCCTTATTCTTTGTTAAGCTTAGTTTCTTGTATCATAATTACATCTTATTCAAATAATGTTATATTTCCTTTTAACATTCTTTGTTTTCTAGGGACATTTAGGCCCCTATCATTCCATGTAATAATCCTCATAGTTCTTCAGGAAGGCTCTTCCCCTTCCTAGACTTTAGTACCTCAAATATTATTTTTTGCTCTTTGGCTTGTCTGTCTACTTCTCTTATCTCTTTTAGTGATTTTCTGCCTCTTTTTGTTTTAGATTTTCCACATTTAGGAGTATTGAATCCTTCTTGATTAATTAATATATCCAAGTCTTATTTATTTATTTGCTTCTCACTTTCTTTTTTTGATTCCTCCACATCTACTTCCTTGTCTATTAAATCTCTTATTATTTTTTCTGCTATTTCATTTTCTTCTTCCTCTGCATCTATATCTTTTTCTAAACTTTCCTTATTCTGAATCTTAGGTGTTCCTAATATTATTTTGAATTCTTCCCATTTTTTTAGCTCACCATTCTGATATGTCTCTATATTATCATCTTATATAGTATTTTCTTTGTTGTCCTTTAAGAAGGCTTCTACTTCTATAGGAATCAAACTTTCCTCTACCTTTTTTGTGTTCTTTGTAGAAAAGATATATTTTCCATCTAATGGTGTTTATAAGAATTTATAGGTTTTTTCTTTGCTTTCTTTCTAATCATTATGTTGCTCTATTGTTCTCAACTTGTTGCTAGAATTATGTATTCTTCTTCCCTGCCTTCTATATTTGTCTCTTTAGTATTTCCTATTTGTCAAATTGACTTGTTATTTTATATTTTCATTATTTACTATGTTATTTTTATCCTCATTTTCCTAACTATTGTTTTCCTATGTTCTATCTTCCTTTAATTTGTTTGCTCTACTACTATCCCTATTTCTTTTTGTCTTTGTATTCTTATTATCCTTTTCTTTATTCAATTTTGTATACTTCTCTTTTATCTCATGTTCATGGTGATATTGCTCCCCCAACATAGTATGATCTTCTATGTCTGCCTATAATAGCTTCATCTCGTGATTCATTTTATACCATTCTTTAATACTCTTTGATATTTCTTGCATGATGATATTTTATTTGAGACAAGTTTTACATTCTTTCAAAGTTGCTAAAATAGGCATTTCCTTGTC
>CM053787.1:304653003-304695503 GCA_028749045.1 Cupressus sempervirens | reverse complement strand
TTGTATTTTAATAAGGACTAGTAGACAAGGTGGTTACTATTTATGGAAACTTACTATTTTTAGTAAGTTTCTCATATGAGCTCGAAATGTTCTCATTTTCTACATGAAGGTTCATTTTAGAGTTATAAGCCTACTATAAAAATTTCATTGCTCCAGCTTAAGTATCAAAGAAGTTATTATAGATTTTCGGTGGAAATTTTGTAGAAAAATCTTCAGGCTCACCATTGGAGGCCTTAGAGTTCCTAGATGAGATCTGAAAACTTGACGGAAGGGTGCTTATGCTTTTCTAAGCTTGTAGATTAGGAGTTGACATTTTTGAAAAGTGGTTATAATAGCCAGTCAGAGTAATGATTCGAGAGTTATGGCCTTTGGAAGTTGGGCTACTGAAATTTCTAAAATAATTTGTCAAAGATGTATTTAGCCAACTCTATGTGTATTTTTAGGGTCTGTCGGCTCAAGGTATTAAGTTTGAGCATCTAAAACCTTCTTGGGTGGCATAAAATTGCCTATTTAAGAAAGGCCTGAACATTTTCTAGGATAGCTCTAGGTAGTAGTTCACAGCTTAGTTTTGCAGATTACTGTAATGAAGGCACCCATGTGGGTTAGCATATTGTACTTATGAATTCTATGATTATGCATTTGCAACACAAATAAGAAGTCCATATTTTGTTCTCACAATTATTGTTGCTTTTTTGTTTCTATTATGATTTATGGTATTAAGGGGAGCACCCTTCATCAATGATCATGCATTCTAGTTATGCCAAGTGACATCCTTTGTAATTGTATATTATTTAATTAGAATTGCACTTGTAATAATTCTTTGATGTGGAATTATTGTGTATCAGATTTAGTATAAATAAACTTATATATGTGATTCAATGTCATGTTACCCTTAAGAGACATAATCTATTTATGAATTATTTTTATGTATGTGAGTTATTGCTCCCACTATATAATTTTATTTTTGTTTATTATCTTTATAAGAAAAAATGCTTGTCAAACTTAGTGAAACTTTAGGTTAATTTCTTTTGGGCTTCCTAACGAGGTGTCACATGATCACTAAGGGAAAAGGTGAAAATGAAGCAAGAGAAGAGGGAAAAGGCAAAGAAATTGTTATTAGCAAGCCAAAAATAGCAAAAGGTAAGAAAATACCAACAACTACCCCCTTCCACCCAAAGACACAAGATCTAGAACCCGAGATGCATAGGAAGTTACTCCTACAATAAAGAAGGGACTCTCAAAATCAAAAAGGTTGTTATGTCATAGGTCAAGACATATCAGAAAAGGAAACAAGCCCCCGAGTTATCAAGAAAGAACGTTAAGACATCTACTCATAGGAGAAGAAAAATGATAATAAAAGATGATGATTTTATTGATGATGGTAGTGAACAAACTAAGTCTGATGAGGTAAGAAAAACTTGAGTTGTTGCATACGAAAGACATAAGACTATAGATAAGATTGTACATGCTCTTAGTGAAAATTGTGGTCTAATTTTTTAAAAATATTATAAATATAAAATGATGAATGATGAAGATAAGAAGAAAATTGAAGATGATCTAACTATCATGATGAAAAAATTCAAATATCCACTAGTGGAAATTAGAGACCAAATACATGATGAACTATACCAAAGAAAGAAATGAGAAGTAAATCATTGGCAAACATTATGCCAGGTTTTGCTTTGGAAGATAATACTAAAGATTTGGAGAAACACAAAAAAATATTTTTACAAAAGCATAGAGCTATTTATGTTTTATATAATAACTTAAAACTAGATTATGACAATTTTGAGATGATATAGAGACAAGTTTATAATATCAAGGATCCAAATGAAACTATAGATGTTAATGATACTCAAACCGAGAAAGTTGGTGAACTTGATAATAAAGAAGATGATCATATCAACATCACCCCATGTGATTTTGTAGATTCACTACATGAAATGGTCGAAGACATAATTGGAACCTGGAAAGTGTAATGTGATATACCACTATACTTAAAGAGTCATATACCATTGGACAACGGATAGAGTGGATACACTATTTGATTGATTTTCTTACAGAGATATCACAACACAATGCTAACAAATTACATGTGATCGGGTCATGGGATATGGCCAAACTAGATAATATGGCCACGTTATCATGATATTGGATGCCACGTTGACAAGACAATAAACATCACCACACCTACACCAAAAAGGAGGTTCATTATAAATACTTGATCCCTTCAAGAGAGTACAAAATAGAAGAGTACCAAGTCAATAGATCTCAAATAATATTAAAGACATTGGGTCCCATATTCTTAATAAAGGTAAGTATATGTGTTATATTATATTTGGAATCAATTTATTTATAATGAATAAATATATGATATATAATAAAATCAATTGATTAGGTAATAGATTCCCTTATTTTTGAGATGATGAATAATAGGTACAAACTCTATTATATAATGTAACATTAAATGGTATAATCAACAATTGAAAATTATAGAATGAATTTAATATCTTTTGATCCAAGTATATCTTGGTGGGGGGCATTTATTGTGAATTTCATAAAATGATCCAATTGAATCTGGTGGAGGGCATTTGTTATGAATAGCTTGATATGATCCAAGTACACTTGGTGGAGGGAATTCATTATGATTGTCATAGTATGATCCATTAATTTGGTGGAGGACATTCATTATGAATGTTAATCATTAGACATCCTATTAAAGATATGAAATATTCAATTAGATTTATTATGAAATTTCTAGTTTCTTTATAATTGTTATGATCCCAAACTAACCCTAAAAGTGGGGACATTACATTGGTATTAGAGCATAATCCTACCATCATGTGAAATTTTGTTTATTTTACACATCTAAGAAATAATGGTTGAACAACTAGCCCAAGAATAAAGAACCTTTATGGAACAAACTAATGAAAGGATTGAAATCTCAAATAAAATGCTACTTGAAGCTATACAAAAATTAAGAAAAAATAACAATCACGGTGAAAGACCTAACCCACAAAGAGATTTTTATTCTAATCATGGGGAAAATGAGCCATTGTCACAAAGTTAAGTTCCATGAGATACCTTTTGTTCATTCATTCCAAGAAGAGAACCTTTTGTAGAAGAAGAAATTACCACAAACAATGTGGAATAAATTACACAAATGTATGTAAACTGTGATCCTAATCTTCAACAACTTATCTCGTTTGAAGATTACTATAAAAAAAAAAATCACGGAAAATAAACAAAAGATCATGTGGATGAAGACCTCCAAGATAAATTAAATAAAGTTAAAATACCATTCTTTGATGGGTTAGGAGAGGAAACTGCTCAATCATGGATGCAAAAGTTAGATGTGTATCTATCATATAGTCCTATGATAGAAAAAGGTGCTATTAAATTTGTGATACTTCATTTAAAGGAGTCAGCATACAAATGGTGGCACTATGTCCAAAATTCCTTAAGACTCAAAAGAAATACCACCTATAGTAAATTCACTAAAAAACTGATGAGCAGGTTTGATCAGAGAGATTCTAAATGGTACCTCCAAGAGTTAACTCACTTCAAACAATTAGAGACAATGGAAGAACTTGCTAGTCAGTTTCAAGACCTAACAGTAATGGTTCCAAAAGCATCTCAGAGTCAACTTGCTCATTTGTTTATAGGACTTAAATATGGTATCAAAACCCAAGTAAACCGCCTTAAATAGTGGAGCTTAGAAGAAGCCATCTGAAAAGCAAAGAAGGTTAAATCTAATGGGCCCAAGAATCCTAAAACATCTTTTGAACATATGCCATGTCCCCTTTTCAAATAATTAAAAATAATAATCTTTTCTAAGGCAGGCAGGCCCAAAAAGGTGAAGTTTCAGAAAAAGGGGATAATCTTTGGAAGCTAATGGACTAATAAATGAAAATTATTATTAAAATATGTTTTATTAACCCCTCTTGGATGTGAGTTAGGGTTATGCCCTCTTTTAAGGAGTTTGGAGGCATTTTGGGCTTATTCCAAAACTTGATTTTTGCTCATTTCTTTGTTATTCTTCAGAGGCTGCCAAACCTGTGGAGAAGGAGACCCAAGAACGGGAGTTTGCAGGTTTTCAGGAAGGCTAAGGACGGGAGTTTGAATCCATTCCATGTGCATGCTCATGTAGAGTTTGAATTTGTGCTAAACAGTGCAGATTTGTGGTTTTTTGGATTTACTAATAATATGTGAAGCTGTGAAGTTTTTGGCACTATTTTCGGCATACCCGATTTGGGGTTTATTGAGAAATTGGTGGATCTTCGAAAGATTGGTTGTTTGATCTTAAAGATCTGATTAGAGGTTTGAGATTTCATATAAAATTAGAAAAGGGACATTTCAGTGGTATCAGAGCTATGATCTTGCCAGCCTAAGGGTTTGTAGAAGTTTGCATGTCAGTTTTGACAACTACCCAAATCTTGCATGTCATAATTTATGGTTGCATGTTGCTTCTAATCAGCTGCATGTCAAAATCTATGGTTGCATGCTACTTCTAATCATTTGCATGTTAGTTCTTGGTGAATTTGGTGGTTGCATGTTGCTTCTAATCAACTGCATGTTAAAATCTATGGTTGCATGCTACTTCTAATCATTTGCAAGAGTTTGGTGTTTCCAAATGGATAGGTATAGTACAGAGTCTTAGAGGACACGATCTTGGACAATTGATATCTAGAGTCAAAACAGTAGAAAGGATGGTTATTTAGACATTCGAGATACACTTAGGAAAATAAGCCATGACATGTCTGAACAATTGGTTGAGCACCACCGTATGATGAATGGCATGTTGTCCAACCTAGCTAAGGTGGATAAGTTGACTAGATTTCTATTTGGAAAATTTTCTCATAGGGCAGATGACACAATTACCAAGAACTTGCATGAGGAGTTTGAGAAACTAGCTTATAGCCAGGCAGAGGTCTCAGATTCTACTCTACCATAGGAGGTAGTGGGTTTAGATGATGATTATGAGGATGTTGTTGTGCATGATGGTGAGATACCTGGTAGAGATGAGCAGACATTGAGCATTCATGACTTTGCTGAGAAAGAGTACCAAGCACAGTTAGATGCTTCATCACATGAGGTTGAGGCAGGTAGTACTTCACATGATTTGTCCAACCAGCTGAAGGTAAACAAAGATATTATTGTGACTTCATTATCTCATCATGACAGGATGCGGGATATGATAGAGGATCACATTCAGATGATTCAGTTACAGGGTAGACATAAGGGAGTTCAAGCAAAGTCTCCTTGTGTTGACTTACAAGTGGTTAGGGAAGGAATGGGAACGATGAAGTTGAGTTATTTACATCTTCTATTAGATCATGACCATCTTCTTAGCCTTGTTGGAGACTATTCAGATGCCTTGAGGAGGAAGGAGGAGGAAGTTGACAGGCTTTCTCACGAGCTTGAGGACACTCAAGCTTCTTTGGTAAATGCTCCATTAGCATTACAAGATTGGAAGAGACATGGGGATAAGCATGGCATGGAATTGAGTTTAGTTTCATCTTGCACTCCTAATACTCAGCTTTTTGCAAATAGTAGATCATATGTGGACATTGATAATGTTGCGAGTTCATCTAGCATTCACATCCAGGATATAGGGACAATGTCAGACAGGTATGTGGAATTAGTTGGTATTGGTCATATTACTCAGGTGAGGAGTTTGCTTGAGTTACCAATTGATTATAGTTTACGGATATGGACTCGAGATTGTTATATTGGCATTTGGGATTCATTTTACTGGAAATTTTTAACACTTTTTGGTAGTAATGATTTTTTGGGTGCTATCATGGATTTGATTAGCAGATTGCACGGTGTTGTCTTTTCTTGTGCCAGTAGCTTGTCCGATGCTGGTATTAGTTTTCATACACCGGTGTTGGGCTTTGTTCATATATCCAGTCGACCATACTTGCTGGAATGTGTTGATGATCTTTCATATTTGGCAATGTGTACAGATGAGTCCCAGGATCATATTGGCATTGATGACATCCAGGAGGATGCAGTGGGCAATTTTGAAGACTTAGTTTTCTTGGTGGTTTCTTTTGGTACAGAGGAGTTGGATAGTAGTGGTACAATTTTTTATACTTCGTATGTTGATATGAGCTTTGAAGTTGATTCGCATGATATGGATGGTAATGCTCTGTAGACCAATAACCTTGAGGATGCTCTTTTAGACAGTGTGTCAGAGGAGGTTTGTAGGATATAGTCTAGATAGTTCCCTAATGTGTCTAGTCAGTTGAGAGTTAGTGAGCAAGACATTGCTATTGCTTGCCAACATTTCAATGTTGCTCGTCAATTGTTAGTAGTTTATGGATGGGGTTCTCCTACTACTGATGAGCAGGGAGGCAGTTATCTTTCCTTGACAAAGTTACACTCTTTATGGGAGGCTATCCAAATTTTGAGACAGGATTATATGCAGTTGGTAGCCGACAGAGATTATCTTATGGAGTGGGGCAGTACAACATACGATGCATTGTTGGCCAAGGAAGATGAGGTGAGTGAGCTTACTCAGCAGCTTGAGGTGACTTCTGAGATTCTTGAGAGTACATAGTTGGCTTTCAAGGAGTCACAATTTCATTTGGCTAAGGTGACAATGGAGTTAGAGCAACTACATTCTTTACTAGATTCTGTACAGTCACAAGTTGTGGTGTCTGGTGATCCAAGGATGTCCATGGTCGAGATTGTCAAAGATAGTGGAGATGGGGATGCATCCATCCTTGATACTAACATTGGCATATCAGGTTCGTCCCCACTAGAGTTAGGTTCAGTTGAGTTGGGTGTTGCAGCAGATTGTTGTGGTATGCCTGACATGGTGGTGACCTCTAGTACTAATGGCATGGAGACTAGAGATGTTGTATCAAAGACCATGTGTGATGTTGGTGAGCTGTCAGTTGGCATGGTTCCTGCTAGTAATACTACTCCCTTGGTGATGTCTTCAGAGGTAGTAGTCAGTTCCAACTTGGTTAGTGATCGATTGCAGTTAGTTACATCTGGATTGCAGTCTGAGCCATTAACTGAGATTGGCACATTCTATCGGCATTACATTGTGAGGTATGCTAATCAATTTACCTTTGATGACCATGTTGATGAGATGATGATACAAAGATGTACTTTGGTTCCTAGTGCTTATCATTAGTTATGGGATAGTTTAACGCCTCAGGATGAGAGTCATGATGGGCACGACATGGTGATAGGTTCTATAGTTTACAGCTTGATAATACATGACTTAGAGCAGGAGTTTTAGAGTGATGCTTCAGCGGGTGTTGTTATTGATTCTACTCCTTTGGCTATGACATCTCCTGACTTAGCTGGTGATCAGTCACAGTGGGTTGTATCACTTGTTCATGGTGAGCTATTGACTAAGGTTGGTTTTCTTTATCAACATTATATTGTAGGGTATGTACATCAGTTAGCATTTGATCCTTGTGTTGAGGAGTTGATTGCAGGCAAATTTGGTTTGGGTTCCATTTCTTACTATTTATCTTGTGATGGATTTTCACCATCAGGGGTGCATGGGAGTTATGGTTATGAGATAGTGGCCAGTGATCTACAAATTTGTGTTGACTACAGGAGTTTTACAGTGTGTGGATTCTCCATACTTGGTACAGTTTCATTCGGGAGCATTCACTATTGTTACAAAGTTGGATTGTACATTCTATATAGGCCAGTGGGATGTGTTGATGGTATTTACTATGTTGGTAGTTTGATTTGTCCACTTTACTTGGTTTTTGATGTTCTAAGAGTTTGTGTCTCGTGGGTTTTTGATTGTGGAAGTTGTGACTTTGGAGTTTGGTTGAGCAGTAATTGTCAGTTTGGTTATGGATTCCTCTTGGTTATATTGTAGGAGCCTATGTTAATTGACAATAGTATAGTTCATGACTACATTTGGGATCCAGGTGGATTGATTGGTTTATTGTTCAGCCATTTCTTGAGGACAAGCAATATTTGGAAGGGGAGGACTTGTCATGTCCCCTTTTCAAATAATTAAAAATAATAATCTTTTCTAAGGCAGGCAGGCCCAAAAAGGTGAAGTTTCAGAAAAAGGGGATAATCTTTGGAAGCTAATGGACTAATAAATGAAAATTATTATTAAAATATGTTTTATTAACCCCTCTTGGACGTGAGTTAGGGTTATGCCCTCTTTTAAGGAGTTTGGAGGCATTTTGGGCTGATTCCAGAACTTGATTTTTGCTCATTTCTTTGTTATTCTTCAGAGGCTGCCAAACCTGTGGAGAAGGAGACCCAAGAACGGGAGTTTGCAGGTTTCTAGGAAGGCTAAAGATGGGATTTTGAAGACATTCCATGTGCATGCTCATGTAGAGTTTTTCTTTGTGCTGAACAGTGCAGATTTGTGGTTTTTCGAATTTACTAATAATATGTGAAGCTGTGAAGTTTTTGGCACTATTTTTGGCTTACCCGATTTGGGGTTTATTGAGAAATTGGTGGATCTTTGAAAGATTGGTTGTTTGATCTTAAAGATCTGATTAGAGGTTTGAGATCTCATATAAAATCAGAAAAGGGACATTTCAACATAAGGAGTCAATAAAGGAAGATCAAGAAAAGAAATTTTGACTATGCCATGAACCTTGGGATATGGCTCATAGGTGTCCAACGAGAAATGTTCTAATAAAGAAAGGGTTATGTTTCAAATATAAAGAACCTTGGGAGTGTAATCATCGATATAGGAGAGGACACATAAATAAGATAGAAGAAACATGTGAAGAGACTCCCAATAGAAAGGAAAAATTTGATGAACAAGATCACTAACATTAGTTGTCATTACTCAAGAGAAAAGGAACAATCCTTTTTGAATCAATGGGGTGTCCTAAAGAAGGGATCATTGAATGTAAATCACTCTGAAGATGATTATTTCTTGAGGACAAGAAAAATTGGGAAGGGCAAATGATCATGAGCCCAATTCAACATATAAATGATATAATATGTGTAAAAATATTACTCTAAGAAGTATTCTTAGTAGAAAATGCATAATAGGTCAATTAAAAATTAATATTAATCCATTTATAATGTAATCAACACTACTAATATTTATGTTTAAATTAATCAATTATGACCAATCATAGTTATAATAAGTGTCCTTCATCCAATAATAATTATAAATTATATGAATGATTTAAGGATCACGAATTTTGATTCCTAATGGTCCTTTGTTTAAATATTTATATGGTGAACAACATAGCATAAATTAATGAATTAGGACACAACCCCAATTGTAAGTGGGGACCACTACTCAATAGACATGAAAGGAAAGAAGGCACATACTTTCAAAAAGGTTCTAGTTGGCAGACCACCATACTTAAGGAGTCATATCGAAACAAAAAGAAAATTTATTGAATCAATTAATACCTCTTCTATAAGAGGCCAAAGCCTCCTTATCCACACACTCTATCAATCGCACGAGAGAATTTTAGGAGTAGGGCATCATGCAGTGATCAAGGCATCATGTGAGTAGAGAATCATGATGACCATGGTAGGGCACACCACGATGAGAGAGCAGAGTAAACACATTGAGCAATCTGGACAAAAATGCATCAACCTACTCCTTAAGGCTCTAGGGTTTGCTAGAGAAACAAGGTGTGATTCATAATTTTTCTTGACCCACCTCCTTTTCTTGTTCTTTTCCCTTTCTTCTACTATTTCTTTTCATGAAAATTTTCAACTATAATAACACACAACCACATAAACCCTCTACACTCTATGTGTGCTTCCATACACAAAAACCCAAACTTACAAAAGTAGTAAATAGTATAATGTGGGATATGTAGGGTACTAATATGGAGGGAAAATATGGGGAAGATGGGATAGAAACTAAGAAATTTTAGATAGATGAACAATTTCCTAGTCATATCACACCAGGTGATCAATCAAAGATAAAGGAAGCACAGCCAATCATAGACCTACAACACATTTCTCAACCAATTGAATAGGACTTTAGGCATATCACACCAAATGATCAATCAGAGATAAAGACACCACAACCAATCATAGAAACACTACACATCTCTCAACTAATCGTGCGAGACTTCAAGCATATCACACCAGGTGATCAATCAAAGATAAAAATACCACAACCAGTCATAAGAACATTACACATTATGGGGACTAGTAGTAACTCAGTTCTAAATCAAGGTAATAATATTCTACAAAACCTCATCTTAGGGATGACCTAGCAGTGGGGCTTTGTGATACTCCTAGGAATGTTTTCCTCGGCTAGGTTTGGGAACTCACTCAACTCTAGAACAATGACAAGTAATTTTTCACATGGCCTATTGGCCTTCTCCCAACTCAATGCACTACCCCAAGGGGAAACTACATCTATGTGAATGCAAAACAATACAAAGTCATAATTAGAAGAACGAATGCCAGAAAGGTCAAGTATGCAAAGAAGGGCAAGCTGATAGTTATTTTGCCAAAATCAGTACCAAATAAAATAGTTACTGAGATCCCATAGATCATACAAATGAAATATATTGAAAATAACAAGAGTATAGTATAAATATCTCACCCACCAAAGGTAATATATGATGAGATCTCAAACATCTATAGCCCCACAAAAATTCCTATGCTTTGATATCCAGTCATGTACATCAATGATCTAGTGCTCATGAAAGAAAGACTGTTTGGCATTAAAATAGAAGAGTCATATGGAAGACATTAAAGTGAGAGAGATCAATGAAAGAAGACAATATACTTAGAGAGCAAGTTCAAAAACTACAATTCAACTTGGAAAAAGGGGAGTGCGAGTTGATCCTATTGAGGAAAGAACTAAGGAGAGACAAAATCTATCACATGAGATAAAGTAGGAGGAAATTCTAAGGCAAAGATGAGAATCTACAAATCAAAGAAATAAAATATGCCATGGTCTTCATGGAGCAAAAAGGAAATCAGATAAGAGAACAAATGGAAGAAGTCAATTCATGGACTAGCATAGTAAGGGGGATAGCGAATATACCCAGTGAAGTCATAGGAAATAAAATAAGGAGCCAGAATAGGGAAGAAAGAGAAGTTAATGAGAGGGAAGAAAAACTCATCATCAAGGGGTTAAGAGACTATGCACAGGGAACAAGAAACTACAAAACAACTAGTAAATGACTTCCTTAAAGACCAATTTGAGTGGAATGGAGTGGTTATGCAAACACAAAGAATTGAAAGGTGGACAAAGGATTGTAAGGATAGATATGTAAGGGTGATGATGAAGAATGTAGAAGACAAAAAAAATATTATGAGAAATAAGAGGTCTCTCAAAGGAACACGTATATACCTTGAAAATGATCTTACCATAACCCAATAAGAGGACAGGAGAAAAGAATGGGAGAAAATTAAAACAACAAGAGAAAATGGAAAATGGGCATGGCTAAAAAATGAGAAGGCCCATGTCAGTAAAAAAAAAAACATATGATAAATAGGAACTTAGACCCACCCAAGAATTCTTAATAGTAGTTAGCTAGAATTGTAGAGGATACCTATGGAGGAGAGGACCTATATTAGGACACATATTAGGGGACAAAGACAGTATCCTGCTCATAGGAACACATGAACATGATTACTGCAAGGTCCTAGAGTTTGAGGCTTACAGGAAAATCTTAGTGGGGAATGAAAGGATGGAAAGTGGTAAAGGGCATGGAGGCATCACCATTTTGATTAAAGAAACATGGGGCAAATTTATTAATACAAAGAAAGAAGATGCAAACAACCAACACATCTAGATAAAAATAGTAGAAAATCACATTTCTAGTTGGGTGGAAACATGCTACTTTGCCCCTAAAGTATCTCATTTCTATAAGAAGAAGCACCTAGACCACGAAGACCCATTTTCCTCGCTCAAAAAGGACATTTCTACATTTAGCACCTTAGGTGAAATTCTACTCATACATGACTTTAATTCTAGGATAGGAAGTAATCAGACTCTTAATCTTGAAAGAGGGTACAAAGAAAATAGTGATCCAATATGGTTAGAGGAAGAGGGGGCCAACTTTGGGAGAGCTCATCACAGGATGATGAAGGAAAGGTCAATCATTTTGGGGCAAAATTATTAGGTGTCTGTTGCCTTCACAACATGGTCATTTGTAATGGGGTGAGGAAATGGTCTAGCTCAAGATACATCACTTTCAAAACCTATAATGGACAAAGTGCAGTGGATTATATCATTTTCTCTCAAAAATACACCTCAAATATATTGGAATTTGACATAGAGGAATACCCAACTAGTCTCAATTCAGCCCAAAATCCAATTTCACTCAAGATGAGGCCACTCACATAAAAAATCAACAAAATATTCAAAAAATATAGAAGGAAAGAAAAGGTCCTTTGGCTAGCAAGATTCTCATGACACAAGAAAATTAGGAAATTTTCACAAACTCTCTTAGTAGGATATCTAACAATCAGCAAAAGAACTCAAATGCTGCCAATAGTATCATGTGGAAAAAGATAATCTTGTTCCAATTATTAACAAGGATCTCAAGGAATGTAAAAGATCTAAACCTAAAAGAGGCACTACAAATACATTCCTAGCTAACTCATGGTTTGACAATGAATGCAAGAGAGAAAAAAGCAATATGAGAGGACAAAAGGATAATGAAAAAAATAAGAAGTATATCAATTTTCTAAGATGGAAGATGGAATAATATATGATCTTAAGAATAGTTGAGTTGATTAATCTCAAGAAAAACAACCCCAAAAAATTTTGGAATGAACTCATACATAAAAAGAAGTAGAACACAATGGCTGGAATATGCCAAAGCGCTCTATGAATGGAAGCAAGATGAACATGATACCCCAATAACCATGTACACAGAAGATTTATTCAGCATTAATGCTATCATCTAAGGCATAAGGAGGTTAGTGATAGGTAAAGTGATGGATATTGATGGGATTCAAGATGAATATCTAAAATGGAGTGTTGTGTTGCACCTCATATCAACCATATTTTTAATAGTACTAATGAGGAGGGCTTTCCCAAAAATTGGATGACCAGTGTGGTGGTTCTAATCTGCAAAAGTGGAGAAATAAACAATCCCTCTAACTATTGGATCATCATGATCAACCCTCTTCTTGGCAAGTTATTTAGAAGCATGGTAGAAAAAAAAATAGTAAATGGGATGAAACAAAGGAAAAAAGAGCAAAGTGACAAGCGAGCTTTAGATTGAAGCACTCCACTATTGATCATGCGGTGACTCTTAGATACTTAGCTGAGAAAATATAGGACACTCTAGGAGATGAGGATTTTTTTTGTTTTGTGGACATGAAAAAAGCCTTTGACATAGTACCTCATCACAAACTTTGGAAAAGAATGGAAGAGTTGGGAATTCCTAAGGTGCTAAGGATAATAGTACATTGACTATATGAATTGGTTAAGGCCAAAATTAGAACTATGGATGGGTCATCAAAATATTTTAGCAGTGACATAGGGGTCAAGAAAGGGTGCTTGCTATCTCCAACCTTGTTTGGGCTTTACATTGACAAGTTGGAAGCATGGTTAGATAGTGTCAGGGGCAAGGGGGTTCAACTTGCTAGTTATGTGATAAAACTATTGTTGTATGTGAATGACCTCATCATTATTGCCAAGATGGCCAATGGTTTGAGAGAGCACTTGAACACATCAAAAAGATTTTTCCAAGAGGTGGGTATGGAAGTTAACACTAGCAAAACCAAAGTTATGATTTTCTTGTTGAAAAGAAACAAGAGATCCCCTAGCACTTTTCTCTTTAAGGGTAACCCTCTAGATATTGTGAGCGAATACAAGTATTTGGGAATAGACTTCTAGATCAAACTCAGCTAGGAAACATGAAGATCTAAGAGGATTCAAGGGGGTTGGAAGGCATTGTATTCTTTACAAAAAAAGTGCAAGAATGTAGAAATCTAGGATTGGAAGACAAAGAAAATTTTATCTGGGTTGCTTGTCACACCTATGATTTTGTATGGTTGCAAAATTTGGGGCAGCAACATGTCGGATCAAAAATGGAGATAGGTAGAAAGAATATAAAATTCCTTATCATCAAAAGCCTTAAAATCAAAATTGTAGTGCCTTACGAGGTCTTATTAGCTAAAGCAGGTGCCTTTCCCTTGGAAGTTGTTGCAATGGTCCTCCTGTTATATTACTTAAAGAAAACCCAAGGTACAGGAAACCATCGCTGGCCTAAGCTAGTCACTGAAGAAAAGCTAGAAAGGAGAAAAAACACATGGATGAAGTAAAACAAAAAATGCATGCAAAAATAGGACATCAACATCTATAGTTTCCTAGATAGTACAAAAGAAATTAAGAAATTTGTTCATGAAAGATTTTGTAACATCGTGTGGACAAGGCATGTATGAGGAAAAATTTCACTATATTAAGGAATTTAACCCCAATTCATGCCACAAGGAAAAACTGTATCTAGGCACAGTAATTAAGTGGAAGGCCATAATTCTTATAGCTCAACTCAGAACTAGTTCTCGCTAGCTAAAATGTGATATGGGTAGATGGAAAGTACTAAAAGAGGAATGGGAAGATAGGACTTGCCTATTCTGTGACACAAGAGCAATTGAGACAAAGCATCACTTTATCATGGATTTCCTGGTGTATAGTGACATCAGATCCAAGTATTCAGAGATGTTAGAAAATAGTAGTATGGGCCACCTCTTCAAAGAAAACCAATTAGATAAGACTGCAAACCTAATCATCAAACTACATCAAAGAAGAGAAGAATTAGTCAAAGGATTATAGCTAGGTTAGGCTAGTTTTTAGCAAGCGAGTCCCATAGCCTACTTTGGCCTCGTGGATGTTATTAAAATCCTTCATTCATTCATATACCATTAGATGAAGGATTGAGTGGGTACACCATTTGATTTATTTTCTACATTACAACACAAGGCTAACAGATTGCAAGTGATCAGGTCATGGGATACGACCCAACTAGATCAAACGGCCATGTCATCATGATATTGGACACTACATTGACAAGACAAAAAACAATACTGCACATAAACCAAAAAGGAGGTTTGTTATAGATACTTGATCCCTTTAAGAGATTACAAAATAGGAGAGTACCAATTCAACGGATCCCTTATAATATTAAAGGCATTGGGTCCCATATTCCTAACAAAGGGAAGTATATGTGTTATATTATATTTGAAATCAATTTATTTATAATGAAAATATATTTGATATATAATGAAATCAATTAAAAAAATAATGGGATCCTTTATTTTTGAGATGATGAATAATAGGTATAAAATTTATTATATAATGTGACATTAAATGGTATAATCGACAATTGAAAATTATAGAGTGAATTTAATATCTTTTGATCCAAGTATATCTTGGTGGGGGCATTAATTATGAATGTCATAAAATGGTCCAATTGAATTTGGTGGAGGGTATTCATTATAAATATCTTGATATGATCCAAGTGCACTTGGTAGAGAATGATCCAAGTACAACTTGGTGGAGGGCATTCATGGTGAATGTCATGGAACAATCCATATATAACTTGGTGGAGGGAATTCATTATGAATTACATAGTATGATCTATTAATTTGGTGGAGAACATTCATTATCTAATATTGAACCATTTGTGCCATTACTTACTATATGTAATATTAAACCAGTGAAACATGAATAAGAACCACAAACAAAAACTATAATCACATTACCAAATTTGGAAATTGAAGTTTCACTACCATAGAATGTATCACTAAGCACTAGAAGAGGAAGGAAGATTAAGACAAAGGAGTCACAAGTATTTAGGTCAAACCCAATGACTTTATAAGAGTAAATTTTCATAACAAGCTAGGATCTAAACACTTTGAATGATGACCAAATGGCTATTTACATTGAGTTATGTGAACAAGCTAGACTCGGGAAAGAGCATAAGAAAAGGTAGGTATTGCATGATGTGAATGATATATTGCTTGAGGAAGTGCTAGAGATTGAACTAAATGAAAAAGATCCTATCTTGATGTTGGAATTCTTTAGAATAACTAAGAAGGGGGTTGAATTAGTTGTCCAAGGTCTAGATGTACAAATAAAACTTTTCACAGCTTAGTGAACCCATATCCATAAAACCTTATTTGTATGGATCCATTAGATCATATAATGCTTAACTTTGTAGGTTACTGTCCTAGGTCAAAACATCTTTGTAGAAATGTAAACATGAAACATAATAGTTTTGCACATGGATTTTACATCGAAACCCAATTTGGGAAAAACTACTAGTAACACGCTACTAATTCTCACTCTTCTAAAGTGATGCCTTATGAAAGGGCAACCCTATTAAAGGTTATAATACACACGGTTAAATGTGACTTGGTTAGGGGATTTCAATCACCCTGTTAGGAGTGAGCCTTGTTAGAGGACTTTAGACCATTCACTTAGAATGTCACTTGGTTAAAGGATTTAGAAATGATTGTTAGATCAACCTTAATCCAAATTATTTACCCTAGACTAATACAATTATTAGAAAGTAACAGTGAGGCTTGATCTGATAACAAATTACAACTCACTTGTAGATTATAGATCATTGATTCAGTCCTCCATTTTGTGTGGCTTTTACACACCTCAGCTCTGATAGCTTGTTCACCCTTCAAGAATTCATACCTCTTGCTTTTCTTTCCAATAGCAATTCCTTCTATTTTGGCACTAAATGAAGAAAATTCCCTAGACTCCTTGTCTTCCTTAGGATCTTGCACATGAAAACCTTTGCTTCTGACTAGCTCTCTCTATAAATAGAGATTTAAGATCTTTTGGCTCTTAACCTCAATTGTCCATTTTAGGGTTAGGTAGGATTAGGTAGGATACAATGAATTTACCCTCTTTTCCATTTGGTTCCTCTAGAAACTTCTTCCTCAATCTTCTTTGAATTCGCCTCAAAATAGTTTACCTTGAATTTTGTGCCACCAACTCATCATGGTTATCTTCTACACACTTCACACAATTCAAGAAAATAAAATAGTCATCTCAAATTCCTCAAATCTACAATTTAACATGAATATTGGCACTTGACATCAATATGTTGTTACTCGGCTTCCATACTATTCTTCCACTCATCTGCAACTAGATAACTCAAAAAACACTAAAGTTTACTAGTGCTCGGCATAAACTAAACTTTACTCAACTTACACTAAGTTCACTCAGCATATACTAAATCTTCACTTTTCTTGGCTCCAACTGATTTTTTGCTCGACTTGCACTAAATTTTCTCAAAATCTTATGTCCACTCAGTCAATCTTGGTAGACTAAATTATTCTTACTTGTTCTTCTAGACTTAATCAATGCATCCAACCTTTGTAGCCTTAAGTAGATAATTAATACACTATATCATCATTGTCTTAACTGATCTTTGTATTCCTTTTTCATACCATAACTCAACCTTTCCTCTAGGTGATATTGTTATCACATTTGGTCAAAACCTCTTCATCAATCAAACAAATGATAGTACTCAAATCAACTAAGCAGTTGTCTTACTAGCAAGTAGCAGGTTTGACACCAATAACAAAACAATGATTGAAACATTACAATCTCATATCAATAATCTCCCTATTTGGCATTGATGACAAACCATACCAACAAAAATATCAAAAATAAAATAATTCCTTGTATTGAAATCTTTCCCTCTATCAGTATCTTTCATCTACTATATAGGCTACAAAATTATGTTCTGATTAACAAACAATCAACTCTTTCTTACGACTCCCTTCATCTATCATTTCATGGGGCTTCTCCCTCTAAATCTTTATTTCTCTCTCTTACTAGGTAGATGTATTTCTTTTAGTCATTTCATATTTCTCTCTCCTTCTAAAGTATTTCTCCATATTTTTCACTTTTTTTGGTATTCTGTTATATCTCCCTCTTTGACAACAATGCTAAAGACTTGTCATTTCAACATGTAGATGTTAACAATTTTAGTTTCTCCCTCTATCACCTTACTTTTGATTGATCTATTGTTCCAACTATTTTATTACTTCGGGCATCTCCTAAAGTGAGATACATTGCATCAATATGTAAG
Organism: Cupressus sempervirens; assembly: GCA_028749045.1. NCBI lineage: Eukaryota > Viridiplantae > Streptophyta > Pinopsida > Cupressales > Cupressaceae > Cupressus > Cupressus sempervirens. The sequence goes on along the minus strand of CM053787.1, from coordinate 304,677,489 downwards.
ATACAACATTCAACTCTAGTTGATGTAGGGAACTACTCATGCTTCTTAAGTAGCTTTGGATAGGGGTATTACCCTAGTTTACCTCTTAGATACTCATGAGCATCGTTAGGTAATTCTTTTGTGAAGATATCAATTATCTACTCTTTTGTATTCACATATTCCATCTTCACCTCTTTGTCTTGAACTAACTCTCTCAAGTAATGATACTTGATTGCAATGTGCTTAGTCCTTGTGTGCATTGTTGGTAAATAGATTGTTCTTTTATTCAACTCTTTGAATACCCAATATTCATGAACAATAATTGGTTACAATATTTGGGAAATCGTAACTAAGTGATTGACTTCCCTCTGAATTCGTAGGTACAACTCCTTTAAGTTTGTGATTTGCAATGAATTTTATTTGTTCCTAATTCTAATGGGGTTTGTTCTTTGACTAGAGAATAGAAGAGGTAAACCAAGTTAGGCCTAAATAGGAACTAATAAAAGGAAAGATTCAAGTGTTAATGCTAATCAAATCTATGAACTCACACATCTTATGAATTTGTAGAGTTTGACAATACAGTAATGAATTCTATCTATGAATTAGCAATTTAATGGTATACTTCTAACTCTAATGTGCAGGGGACTAACTTAAAGAATAATGCAAGGTGAAATCTCTTTCTAACCTTCAATAACACTATTATTATCCCTAGTTTTCTGCATTGAATAGGGGAACAAATCACTATTTATTCCTTAACTCAATTCAACTGAAAGAGATATCTTAAACTATCACAAACAATGGAATAATAAATTATTGACATAAAACACATTCAACTTGTCTCTGCAACATGAAGTATTTCACACCAAAAATTAGTTGGCCTTTCATTAATCTTTCAATTAGGTACATATAGGATTCTGAGATGATCATTATAAAAAGGAACTAAATGAGTTCGTCTCCTCAAAAATGACAAATTCCAAGGAGCTAGTTATCAATTACAATTGCTCATCAAAATACGAAAGGGTAGGAGAGATGTCACTTCACCTTCTTTACCTTTTTTGACTTTTCCTTATAGGCCTTTGCGATGACAATGATTGGAATAAGATCTTTGTGATAGTTAACATGAAGATTAGTGTATCTCAGGAGCCACTTGGAATGCTCTTGAGCTAGGTCCTTGATAGCATTCAACCTTTCTTGTATTTCCTCCATTGTGACACGTGCACACCTACTGAGCTATTGGAGATCTGACACTTTTCCTGATGATTAGAAGGTTTCTCTGTTAGATTATCTAGATAACTAGAGAAATTCTTCTGCATGATAGTAACTCCTATTATTCATTTCCCTTGTCCATTGGTTTGGGAGTTGGTTTGTAGTCCTTTTAGCAATTTGTAGTTTCTATATTGTTCCTCTTTGACTTTGCTCTTTATTTCTTTTAATCCTTCTTTTGCCACTTAAATCATTTCAGCTTTGAATTACATACTCTGGAGCCATTCAAATAAGGGCTCATCCCCCTTAGGAAAAATATTTTCCTCTACTGCTTCCTTTGCCTTCATTTCAATAAGGAGATGCAATCCTCATTCTTGGCTATTTCTGTTGATAGGGTAGCCTGGTTAGTTGAGATGTTCTCTTTCTCTATTTTCAAGATTTAGTACTACATTATCAAGTCACTCTATTATTGCAAGTCCTTCCAAATTGAGTTTTCCACTCTACTCCCTACCAATTTCCCTGAAGTGCTTGTCTTCTTGTAGCTAGGAGATAGCCTAAATGTATGTGGCTCTAGGATCGCTAGTGGGTGACACTCCCAAAATACTTGCTAGCGAGGTAATTAATTGCCTAATGAAATAGTTAAGTTCATGGATCTCCACCTTCATTATGACTTTGGCTAGTTTGAGACCTTCAAATTGTCCCTCTATCACTTCATTTTTTTATTTCCATAGACCCACTTTGGTGTCATGTCTAACTTCTCCAAGGTCCAAAGACTACAATGTAAAGTTATATGTAGTTAGGTCTTCAATTATCCCCTCCTTGGTGGGCTTAGTGAACTCCATAGTTAAGTTTCATGTATTAGGGTCTTGACTGAGAATTGACAGGGTCTTCTGCTTCTTAACTTTACTCGATGTTGATCCAAAACAAATAGCTAAAGATAAAGTTTCTTTGTTGCAAACTCTGTCTTTTTTCCTTTTCCTCTTTTTGTCCAAGGTGTTCTCGGGCCATGAATTAGTGCCAATTACCTTAAGTGTAGTCCCTAGTGTATCTACACTAAACATTTTCCTCCTAATGGGAGTCAATGTCTTTGAAGCTAAAGAGAAAGGATTATTTGGAGCCAAGGGAATGAGTTTTGGAGCTTGAGATAGTTTCTCTACTTCAGATGCTTTTTCTACTCCAAGTACTTCCTTTACTACTTCATCTAACTCCTTAGATTCACTTTCACTACTCCCTCCATCTCCAAGGTTAACCACTTGTATTTTGGGGCTACTTAGTAAGAGTAATGTGGTGTTTATGGATAGAATTGGATAATTGGGTGAGAGAGCCATCATGACTACATTGTCCTTGAATTCTTTTGTCTTCTTCTTCTCAGACTCTGCCTCCATTCTGATCACTTGTAATGAACCATCCTAACAGGTTTTATCAAGTGGTATATTATCTTTAGGAGTTTGATAACCTCCTTTGGCTGGCTAAGTGGGTCCTTGAGTGAGAGGTAATATTGTGCCTAAAGTATCACTTTGAGAAGATGAAGGTGTTACCACATTTGGGGAGGACTGGGCGGGCATACCTTTGCTCTTTCTTTACCATGTCATGGGTCACTCGAACCACTTTCCAATTCTCTTATAGATATTGGCCATCATAATATCTAGATCCTCTGTAACATCTTCAAAAGGCTCTAAACTTATGGGAGTGTTCCTTAGCTTGGTCAAATAAGTATTGCTATACATATTTTGACCATCATCTTCAACTCCATCTACATCAATTTCCACATTATACATCTTCACTTGGTTGACTCTTAACCTCACAAAGGCTCGATCACAACTCTTGATCTCATCCTTGCAATGGGCCCAATAATCCTCAATTGTAGTGATGTATTTTATCACGCTCCCAATCTACAAGACATCTTTGGCATATCCATTTGGGTCAAACATAGGCCTTAGGATTTCATACATGTCCAACTTATATTTCCTTTCAAACACCTTCATCATGTTTGTGGAGTCAGACCAGGCGTCATAGCTGAAGGCTCCAACTTTCATGGGGAATTTGTATCCTTTCTTCTTCAAGCTTCCACTCAGTATGTTCACTTGTAGAGCTTGTCATATAATCTTGATCAACATGATCATGTCACTTGGATACCTTGGTAGTTTTAAGGGAAATCCATTAAATGTTGCAAAACGCAAATAAGAAAATGATGAGAACTAGGTTGAATGTCCTTTTTGGGCATCCTTGTAGTTCCCTGCAAATCCTCATGGTAAGCACATCATTCACCTTAACATAATCTGCATAACTAGTTTGTAATTGGAGACATAAATAAAACTCATAAGACTTAACATCATCAGGGAAATTCTCTAATTTTGGAAGGTTAAGCCATAATTGCAATGAGGCCAGCATGTAAATCAAGAAGGAAGACACGTAGAACATATTGTAAAACTTGGCCTTCTAAAGAGCATTGGACAGAATTTTTCTTAGATCTTGGGCCCATTCAATGTAGTGGGTATCTTAGCATATGACTTGAACCAAAAGGAAATATTGCTCAATGAAATTTAAGGCTACTACCTCACCTTTCAACCTATCCAGGAGAACCAAAATATCAATGATTTTTGGCTTAAGGTTGTTTCCAAACAAGGTTTTGGGAACTTTTCTCTTATCACTCTATGGCTTCTAGAACCATGTCCTCATGATTTCCTTCCTCCAAATCATCTTCTTTACTGAGAATTATGAGACGGCTCCACCAAAGCTTAATTCAAAGAACTACTCCCACTTTGGCACATGAAGGTAGTTCACCATTATTTTCCTATCAATTTAGATTAACACCATATCATCAGGTAGAACAATTTACCTAGTTTATGGGTTATAGTGATGAATGTATTCATAAATCAACTTCGGGGCTTGGACTACAACTAGAAAACTAGTGGCCTCTACTAAACCACATCCTTGGAGTTTCTCAGTAATGGGGTGAATTTGTTTAGATTTTACCCTCCTTTTGAAATCCTCCATGTCATATAAGTAGAGGGATGTGTCCATGAAATTGTGCAATTTTGACTTGATCCTAGTTAAACCATTGAAACTCGCAAACATGGTTGCCATGATTTTGTGAATAATATTTTGAATTGGGAGATTGAATGAGACAACAAACACAATATTTATAGACTTTTCAAAATCTATGTGTTTTGATAGAATGAGAAACTGAAGAATAGGTGTAACTCATTCAAATGCTACTGCATCTTTATATGAGAGCCTCAATTCATCTATTATTCTTCAATATTTACTCCACATGGGGGAAATTTAAGGAAATACCCATTGGATAGTAAATGTAAAATCTCAACAAAAATTTAGGGGTCTTTTCATTTTTTTTTTGATCTCAACAATAACTTTCTATAAGCCCATTAGTTACTTTTTTGTTTTCCTTTAAGTTTCAGAAAGTTACCATTAGGGTACCCCATTGAGGAAAATCTACCAAGTGAGATTCTGATTGTATCCTCTTTCCATAATGGTTCAATCTATTCTAAAATAATTCTAGCACACTCTAAATCTATTATGGGGATCAAACTCAATCATTAGCTTGATCTTTCTTGAGTAATTGGAAAATTATCTTAATGGGTTGGAAACCCACTGAGGAGAAGACAGCTTTCATTTTTCTACTAATGCTTCCTTCTAGGTTGAATCTTTGGCAATTTCATTTCTAGTAGTTGAGAATGTTTAGTTGAGGTGTGATGACCTATTTGAGAACCATTTAACATTTTTTTTTTCACCTCAAACTGCTTTGCAAAAAATTGTCTTCATGGGTTGAGAACCCATCGAGGAGAAGACGATTTTAGGTTTTCCACCAAAATTGAATATTTGAGTAATAATAAATTTGAATAATGTTTAGGATTCTTATCTTTGATTCAAACATCAACTTCTTTGAAATTTTGCACCTTATGGAACTCTTTGAGTTATATACACCTCAAAATGATCTTCGCGAGAAATTGCCTTAATGGGTTGGAGACACGCTAAGGAGAAGACAATTTTTTATTTTTTGCCAATATCCATTTTATCAAGAGGTGATATACAGTGAGAAATTAGGGCACATATCTAATCTTTCATTAGTTAATTTGATCTCTATTGAACTAGGTGCTAACTTACTCGACCAATCACAAGGTAAAACAAACACCCACCTAGCTACATAGAAAGAAAAGATGAAATGGGAAAATCTAATAGAGATCACCTAGCCTTCAGGAATCTAGAACTAGACCTGAACATTTTAGGAAAAAGACTAATCTCAGCTAAATTGTAGAACTCACTTTAGTCCATAGATTGGAAAAAAAGTGGGGCAACAGTTGGCTCTATCTAGGGACTTGGATGATCTATGTCCAAGTAAGGAATCCAAAATCTCTAGTGTCACAAAATAATTCAAATAGGGAAATCTCAATCTCCCTCTTTGGGGTCACCCTATCTGCCCAAAGTGCCTCATGAATTTTCTTGTGCCAAGCCTTCTGATTATTTGATATTATCTTTTTCACAATGTTTACAAAGTTCTTGTTGTTGGACTTGACTCGATCATTCCCTTGCAGAAAAAAGTCAAATGAGTGACTAACTATTATGCCATATTCAAAACAAAACTTAGTAATTTTAGCTAAAGAAAAATATGTTGTGTTATCCATTACCAATTTAATGGGTACAACAAACCTAACTAGTATATTTTTCTTTATGAATTTAGAGACTACTTCAGAAGTGGTTCTCTTCATTTCCTTTGTCTCCACCCAATTTGTGAAGTAATCGATTGTAGTGATGATGTAGGTATGACCAGCGCTAGATGTTATTAATAGCTCCAATGAAATTGAGGCCCCACTATTGGAAAGGACCTTCAATTATCATAGACCTTAAAGGTAATGTGACTAATTGGAGCCTACCCATGAATATTTTGCATTTTTCACATTTCAACACCCAGTAGTAGGTGTCTTTAAACATTCTAGGCCAATAATAACATTGTCACAATACCTTAAAAATAATGAGTGAAGATGAGAAATGTCCACCATGTGCTTCATCGTGAAATGATTTTAGCAATTTTTCTTGTTGTTGTTTATCTACGCACCTGAGGAAAGTTCTATCTATGGATATTTTGAACAATTTATCATCCTAAATCACATACTTCACAACTTTTAGCTTGATATCTCTTCTTTGTGTTGTTGTCAACCCTTCAGGGCATTCACCATATGTTAGGAGGTATGTGATATTTTTGAACCAAGGATCTTGTAGACTCATAGCTAAAACCAATTATTTTTCTTTTGACTCTTTAGCATTTCCATTTTCTACTATGGCTTTACATGAGGGATTACCTCTCACTAGCTTTGTAGGCTTAATTTCAATGTCATACTCTTGTGTTTTAGCTACCCACATCCCTTTGGCATTGCACCCTACATATTTTTGGGTCAACACACTCTTTACTGCTACATTGGGTACATGAACCATGGAATGGGAGTGTAGGATATAAGATCTTAAATTTTTTAAAGCTTTAACTATGGTGAAGGCATGTTTTTCAATCTGAGAATATTTCAGCTTGTGACTCTTTAGGGGTATGCTCATAAAGGCAATAGGGGCTTTTATTCCTTCTTTATCATCTTTCATGAGGATAGCTGACAAGGTGTGTTCAGAAGCATAACAATCTGTCATGAAATCTAGTTTATAATCAGGATGGCATAGGACTAGAGTGTTAGCAATGGCAATATTTATATTCTAGAAGGCTTGGTTTTTGAAATCATTCCATCTAAAGCTTAAATTCACTTTCATCATAGTTACAATACATTTAGTGGTTTCTATAAAATTAGGCACGAACCTCCTAAGAAAATTCACTTGCCCAAAAAAAGATTTCACTCCTGTCTTGCTCATAAGTAGACTTAGTCTTCAAATGGCCTCAATTCATTTAGGGTTAATTCTAATTCCTTCTTGTGATACTATATGGCCAAGTAACTTTCCTTCTATTATACAGAAGATAGATTTCTTAGGATTCAGAGAGATTTCATGCTCCCAACATCTTTGCAACACTTTCCTCAAATCTTCAATGTGATTTTTCCTCTTCTTTAAGAATATAGTAAGGTCATCTAGGTATATGAAGATGATTTTATCCTTCAACTCAGAAAAATATTTATTCATACACCTCTAAAAAGTGGCATTGATGTTGATAAGGCCAAATGGCATTCTATGGTATGCAAACGTACCCAACGGAGTGGTAAAAGTCATCTTGTGTTGATCTTTCTTTTTCACTTCTATCTAGTTGTACCCTGAGAAGCCATCAAGCATGAACATCATTTCAGCTCTAGCCATTGTTTGTAGTAGATATTCCATGTTAGGGAGAGCATAATTATCCTTCAAAGACACCTACTTTAGATTTCTAAAATCCATAGAAATCCTTATCTCTTCATTCTTCTTTCAAACTGGGACTATGTTTTCTATCTATGTAGAGTGATGAATGGGGTAAATGATTCTTGCCTTTAGCATCTTATCAACCTCTAGAAATATGGCATCAGCAACCTTTAGATTATAGTTTGTCTACTTCTATCAGAAAGGAGCTGCATCTAGTTTTAAGGGAATCTAATGTTTCATCATCCTGCCTCTATAGCTTTTCAAATCCTCATAACTCCAAGAAAATACATCTTGATATTCTACAAAAATTTGTTTGGCAGCTTCCCTTTCCTCAATTGTGCAACATTTTCTAATATTGAACATTTTAGGACTTTTCATGTCTCCAATGTTTACCCTCTCATACTCACCAGTAATAGGCCCCTTTTCTATCCTCTTCTCCTTAATGTAATTATCATGTCTATTAAATAGTTTTTTCAATGATACAAAGTACAAGGGAATGATATTGCCTTATAACTAGATTACATCAACTCCATCCTCTCTTTTCTTCTTGCGAGGATTTTCTTGAACAATTTCAGTAGAGTGATCTTCACAAACATTTTTGGCATTTTCTAAAAATAGTTGTAGACTTCTATCATCTTCAAACACTTGTTAGGCTTCTATATTGTCAAGAATCGAAGATCTATATACCATTTCTACCTAATGTTGTTTATTTTTTAATTCTAGATGAGGAAGTAGTAAGGAGGCAAAATCAGCTAGTGAATCTACTTTAGAGTTCATGTCCTTTGGTACTAATTCAATTGAGAATGCATCTAGCCCTTCAATTTCATTCCAGACCCTATTTGTGTAATTTTTAAATTTATGGTTCTTTACATAATATTTCCCTTTGATTTGCCAAATAACCAACTCTGCATCACCCTAAGCTCTCATATTTTTTATCCTTTTTTCTTTTGCAGCTATTATCCTTAGTAACAGGGCCTCATATTTTGTCATGTTGTGTTCCCAAATTCTAACTTGAATATCATGGGTCCAAGTTCTCCCTTAGGTGGTATTAGTACCACCCCTACACCAGAACTATATGGGGAACAACTTCCATCAAATTCCAATGTCCATATCAACAATGATTCTTCTTTCTCAATCAGAATTTGATCTTACCGCTCTTCGAAAACATGGTCATTTGAGACATCTTCAATGAACAACATATAATTACCAAATTCTAATTCTTGGTAGAGAATTTGAGCTTTTGAATCATCTGACATTAGAACTATAAAATTGGCTTTCTCTTCAAGTTCTAGCTTTACTTTCTTTCTTCCTATGGGTATGATCGCCTAAGGCCAATCCAATTTTATTCCTCCTCCTAGGTCTCTACAGAAACTTTTGCTTAGAACCAAACCATGGCTAGTTGGAATATCTATGACAAGAATATTTATCAGCAATTTCTTTTTTGGGTGGGAGGCTAGTGCTACTTGAGCATCCTTGATTTGTCCAAGTAGAGGGACTTGTTTGGCATTCATAGAATGACATCTACCAGGAACTTTAGTAAGAGTGAGACCTAGAGCTTTAGCTACAAAATAAGGCATCACATTGTTTGAGGCACCTGAATCAATTATGTAATTTCTTAGTTTATACCCATTAATAAATAATTACACATAGAACGGGTTGGGTTTCTATCCAAGAAAGGTCACTAAGACCATGGACTCTTCTTGATCAAAAAAGTTAGATGTTAATGGCTCATCTTCTTCTTCAATCACAACATTGTGATTCAGGTTCAAACCATCTCCTTTATAGTGTTCTACCAATCCTTTTAACTTAGAGGGATGAGATTTCAAATATTCTATTGGAGAAATTTGGATCCTGGAGTCTTTATAGAACTGAATGAAATCTACCTAGTTGAGACATCATGGCTCCTTGATCAGCATGGTCAATACCTAAAGGAGAAGCATCATTACTTCTCGAGCTATGACTAGAAGATTGATTTTTGTGCTTTTGGCTTGTGGTTAATAATACTATGTATGAGGTTCCATCAATTGTTGCATAACACTCACCTTGTATTTTTGTGTCTGAATCATACTCTAAAAATAAATTTCTAGAGTCGTCATTCGAGTACAAATCTAACTCAAAACTAAAGGTTTTGATATTGAACTCGTTAATGGATAACAAATACATCATACAAGTGGTTTCAGGACAACTTTCATTATCATGGTCTATTGTTAGATGAAAAACACACATGTTCCCTTTCTTAGGTCTAGCCTCAATAGACAACCTCTGTGGTGGGCTAGTAAGCTGTGGAATTTTACCATCAATATTCCTCCCTAGCTGGTTTTGGTGATTTTGTTGGTAGGAATTGTTGAATCTAGGAAGTTGCCTCTTCATAGCAACTAGCTTCTTTGAAAACTTTTGCAACATCTCATCAGATGAAGTATTATTACTAGAACTTCCTTTGGTTTGAAGATCTTATTTCCATTTTCTGGCCAAGATCAAGTCATCTTCTAGTTCAACCACTTTCTTTTGGGCATCTGCCAAGTTTGTGGGATGGGATCTCCTCATGTCATAGTTAATATCTGGTGGCATCAAGCTTATGAAGAATGTTTTAAAATTACCTATAGAGGGTCTATCAGTAGTAAGGATTCTACTAGTGATCTTATTGAAATTAGCAACAAAATCCCTCATACTTACAGTAGGATTTTTTTTACAGAAGTCAATTGTGCTAGCAGGACATGCTCATCTTCTACAATTTTGAATCTTGTTTCAAAAGTTATCCTCATTATATCCCAACTTGTGATTGAGGTGTCATCCAAATGATAAAACCAATCTATTGCATTCTCTATTAGAGTTTCTACAAATAGTATTATGGCTACGTCTCCATGTGCCACTCCCAAGATATAAGTCATTACACAAAAGGATTTGATATGTCCATTAGTGGTGACTATCCCATCACTTGAGAATTTGGGAAAGTTATTTCTCAAACTAGACAAGAGTGGGTGATATGTTGTAAGTGTTAATGGGCTAGTTCCTAGAGCCCAAGGAGTAGCCATAATTATCTTAGAAAGGTATGGTGAAAATTTGACAACTAGAGGAGCAACTATTCTTTTTAAAGCTAATACCTAGCAAGTTGTGTGTGATGAATTTTGATTTCTAGGGGGTGAAGATGGCCTACTCCTACTCTTTTTATCACTCTTTTGTTGAGGTGCCTCTAGGATAGGGAAACCTAGTTCTATAAGCTTTTCAAAAATAGGGTCTCATCTACCTTGATGTTTGGTGCTCCTGAGAAACCTTGCTTGGTCCAGGGTGTTGAGTTCATTTCACCTCTAAGCTTCACACTTTTCTTGTCTTTTGTCTCTTTGAAGTTATCTCCTTTGAATGGCTCTAGCTTCTTCTTCTTCTAACACCTAGCTAGCATTTCTATAGTGTTTTGTGTTCCTCCTATTCCTCCAAATGAATGTATTCATGGATGAGATGATATCTTCCTAATTATCAAGAAATCCAAGATTGGGCTAGACTTTAGGAACCATGTTCACATAAGATAACGATATCTTTCTTCATATTATAGGTCTATTAGTCTAGCAATTATTCATCAAACCAACAAAGTTGCCAAAAATCTATTGGTAAATAGATTGTTCTTTTATTCAACTCTTTGAATGCCCAATATTTATGAACAATAACTAGTTACAACAGTTGGGAAATTGTAACTAAGTGATTGACTTCCCTCTAAATTTATAGGTATAGCTCCCTTGAGTTTTCGATTTGCAATGAATTTTTTTCCCTAATTCTAAATGGGTTTTTTTCTTGACTAGAGAATACAAGAGGTAAACCAAGTTAGGCCTAAATAGGAACTAACTCAGGCAAATATTTAGGTGTTAATGCTAATCAAATTTGTGAACTCAGACATCTTATGAACTTGCTAAGTTTGATGATACAATAATGAATTCTATCTATGAATTAGAAATTTAATTGTATGCTTCTAACTCTAATATGTAGGGAACTAACTTAAACAATAATGCAAGATGAAATCTTTTTTTAACCTTTAATAACACTATTATTATCCTTAGTTCAATGCATTGAATAGGGGAACAAGGCTCTATTTGTTCCTTAACTCAATTCAACTAAAAGAGATATGTTAAACTATCACAAACAATGGAATAGTTAATAATTGACATAAAACACATTCAACTTGTCTTCGCAACATGAAGTATTTCACACCAAAAAATAGTCAACCTTTCATTAATCTTTCAATTAGGTGCATATAGGATTCTGAGATGGCCATTACAAAAAGGAACTAAACTAGTTTATCTCCTCAAAAATGACAAATGGCAAGGAGCCAGTTATCAGTTACAATTTCTCATCAAAATATGAAAGGGTGGGAGGCACTTTTCCTTCTTTCCCTTTTCTGACTTTTCCTTATAGGCCTTTGTAGTGACAATAATCAAAATAAGATCTTTGTGTCGGTAAACATGGATGTTGGTGTATCTTAAGAGCCACTTGGACTACTCTCAAGCCAGGTCTTTGATATCATTCAATCTTCCCCATATTTCCTCCATCGCCATGTGTACACACCTGCTAAGCTATTGGAGATCCAACACTATATTCTGATTATTAGAATATTTCTCTGTTAGATTATCTAGATAACAAGAGAAATTATTTTACATGATAGCAACTCTTATTATTCCTTTCCCTTGTCCACTAGTTTGGGAGTCAATGTGTAGGCCTTTAAGTAATTCATAGTTTCTATCATGTTTCTCTTTGACAGAGAATTGACAAGGTCTTCTGCTTCTTAACTTTACTCAATATTAATCCAGAATGGATAGCTAAAGATAAATTTCTTTGTTGGGGACTCCCTCTTCTTTCCTTTTCATCTTTTTTTCCAAGGTGTTCTCGAGCCATTAATCAATGTCAATTACCTTGGACACAATCCCTAGTATATCTACAGTGAACATTTTCCTCCTAAAGGTAGTCAATATCTTTGAATCTAAAGAGAAAGGATTCTTTGGAAATGGGGGAATGAGTTTTGGAACTTGAGACAAAGTCTTCACTTTAGATTTTTTTTTGCTCGAGGTGCTTCCTTTGTTGCTTTATCTAACTTCATAGATACACTTTCACTACTCGCTCCATCCCCAAGGTCAACCACTTGTATTTGGGGGATACTTGGTAAGAGTAATGTGGCATTTATGGATCAAATTGGACTATTGTGGGGTGAGAGATCCATCGTGACTAAACTATCCTTCAATTCTTCCACCTTCTTCTTTTTGAACTTTGCCTCCATTCCAATCATTGGTAATGAACTATCCTGACAAGTTTTATCAAGTCATATGTTCTTGTTAGGAGTTTGATCACCTCCTCTAGTTGGTTGAGTGAGTCCTTGAGTGAGAGGTAGGATTGTGCTTGAAGCACCACTTTGAGAAGATGAAGGTTGTGGAAGATGAAGGTTCTACCACATTTGGGGAAGACTGGGTAGGTGTGCCTTTGCTCCTACTTCACCATGTCATGGTCCACTCGACCCACTTTCCATTTCTCTTATAGATTTTGGTCATCATCATATGTAGATCCTCCACAACATCTTCAAAAGGCTCTGAACTTATGGGAGTGTTCCTCATCTTGGTCAAATAAGTATTGCTATACATATTTTTACCATCATCTTCAACTCCATCTATATCAATGTTCACCTTATACATCTTCACTTGGTTGACTGTTAACCTCGCAAAGGCTCAATCATGGCTCTCAAAGTCATCCTTGCAATCAGCCCAATAATCCTCAATGGTAGCGATGTGTTTTATCGTGCTCCCAATCTGTAGGACATCTTTGGCATATCCATTCAGGTCAAACATAGGCCTTAGGACTTCATACATGTCTAGCTTATATTTCCTTTTGAACACCTTCATCATTTTTTTGGCATTAGACTAGGTGTCATAGCTAAAGTCTCCAACTTTCATGGGGAATTTGTATCATTTCCTCATTATTCCACTTAGTATGTTTACTTGCAAAGCTTTTTGTATAATTTGGAATAACACAATCACGTCACTTGGATACCTTGGTAGTTTCAAGGGAAATTCACCAAATGTTGCAAGACACAAATAAGAAAATGATGAAAATTAAATAAAGTAACATCCAAACTGACTGATGGTGGTCATCGCTTCTGGCTTTAATCTCCTTTTCATGCATCCTTGTAGTTCCCTACAAATCCTCATGGTAAGCACATCATTCACCTTAACATAATTTGTATAACTATTCTGTAATTGGAGACATGGATAAAACTTAGAAGACTTAACATCATCAAGGAAATTATCTCATCTTGGAATGTTGGGCCATAATTGCAATGAGGCTAGCATGTAAATCAAGAAGGAAGACATGTAGAACATATTGTAAAACTTGGTCGTCTGGAGAGCATTGGATAGAATTTTGGTTACCTCTTGCCCCCAATCAATGTACTGGGTATCTGAGCATATGACTTGAACTAGAAAGAAATATTGCTCAACAAAATTTAAGGCTTCTACCTCACCTTTCAATCTATGTAGGAGAACCAAAATATTAGTGATTTATGGCCTTAAGGTTGGTTCCAAACACATTTTTGGGAACTTTGCTCTTATCACTTTGTGGCTCCTGGAACCATTTCCTCATGATTTCCTTCCTCCGGATCATCTTCTTCGCTGAGAATTCTGAGATGGCTCCACCAAAGCTTTAGTTGGAGAACTCCTCCCACTCTTGCACATGAAGGTAGTTCGCCATTTTTTTCCTATCTATTGAGATTAACACTGTATCATTGGGTAGAACAAATTGCCTAGTTTCTAGGTTATAGTGATGTGTGCATTTGTAAATCAACTATGGGGCTTGGACTACAATCGAAAAACTAGTGGCCTCAACCAAATTGCATCCTCAGAGTTTCTCAATAATGGGGTGAATTTTTTTCATATTTCATCCTCTTTTGGAAATCTTCCATGTTGTAGAAGCAGATGGATGTGCTCATGAAACTTTGCAATTGGGGCTTGATCCCAATTAAACCATCAAAACCCGTGAACTTGGTTTTCATGAGTTTTTGAATAAATTTTGAATTGGGAGATTAAATGAGATGACAAATGCAATAGTTATAAACTTTTCAAAAGCTATGCATTTGATAGAATGATAAATCGAAGAATAAGTGTAACTCATTCAATTACTAGTGCATCTTTATATGAGAGCCTCAATTCATTTGTTATTCTTCAATATTCGTGTCGCATGAGGGAAATTTAAGGAAATACTTGTTGGATAGTAAATGCAAAAGATCAAAAATTTAGGGGTCTTTTTACTATTTCATTGAGCTTAATGATAACTTTCTATAAGCCCATTAATTACTTATCCATTTTCCTTTAAGTTTCAAAAAGTTACCATTGGGTACCCCGTTGAGGAAAATCTGCCAAGTGAGATTGTGATTATATCTTCTTTCTATAAAGGTTCAATCCATTCTAAAATCATTCTGGCACACTCTAAATCTAGTAAGTTGGAAAACTCAATCATTATCTTGATCTTTCTTGAATAATCAAAAAATTGTCTTCATGGGTTGGAAACTCGCTGAGGAGAAGATAACTTTCATTTTTCTGCTAATGCTTCCTTCTAGGTTGAATCATTGGCAATTGCATTTCTGATAGTTGAGAATGTTTAGTAAAGGTGTGAGGACCTATTTGAGAACCATTTAGCATCTTGATTTTCACTTCAAACTACTTTGTAGAAAACTATCTTCATGAAAATCGGCTAACGAGAAGATAATTTTAGGTTTTCTACCAAGACTGAATATTTGAGTAATAATGTATTTGAATAATGTTTAGGAGTCTTATCTTGAATTCAAACATCAACTTCTTTGAAATTATGCACCTTGTGGAAATATTTGAGTTATATACACCTCAAAATGATCTTTTGCAAGAAATTGCCTTCATGGGTTGGAAACCCACTAAGGAGAAGACAATTCTTTATTTTCTACCAACATCTATTATATTAAGAGGTGATATGTCACAAGAAATTAGGGAACATATCTTATCTTTAATGAGTAAATTTGATCTCTATTAGACTAGGTACTAACTTACCTAACCAATCACAAGGTAAAACAAAGACCCACCTTGCTACAAAGAAAGAAAAGGTGAAATGGGAAAATTTGATAAAGATCAGCTAGCCCTCAGGAATCTAGACCTAGACTCAAACATTTTAGGAAAAAGACTAATCTCGTCTAAAACATAGAAATCACTTTAGTCCATAGATTAGAAAACAAAAGTGGGGCAAAATGCATCATAGGGTTCTTTGATATATTTATGGCACTATTATTATCACAATAAATTATCATAGTTTCAGTGATTTCTTCCTTCATACCTTTGAACAGTTGTTTGATCCATACAATGTTTGTACAATTTATTGTAGAAATAACATATTTAGCTTCAACAGTAGATTGAGATATGAAAAAAAAATTCTTGCTGGTCCAGGTAACCAACCTCTTTCCTAAGAAAAATGCTCCTCCACTATTGCTCTTTCAATCATTAATGTTTCCAACCCAATCAACATTAATGTAGGCTCTCAACTCAAACTTTTCATTTTTCTTGTAGTATAGACCATAGTCTTATATTCCTTTCAAATATCTCATTATCCTGCTAACAACCATCAAATGATTCTCCTTAGGATTAGTAGAGAATCTTGTAACAATCCCAATAGATAATGCAATGGAAGATTTTCTATGTACTACATATTGCAATTTGTCAATCATAGCCATGTACAATATTTGATTCACATTAATTGAATCATCATTTTTTGACAACTTGTGTCCTATCACCATAGGTGTGCTAACTAGTTTAGAATCTTCCACTCCAAAAAAATTCAATATTTCCTTTGCATACTTAGACTAAGTGATGTATATACCATATTTCATCTGATATACTTGCAAACCAACAAAGAAATTGATCTCTCGAAACATAGACATCTAAAATTATGTCTTCATTTCATTTGAAAATTCCTTACATAATCCATCTTAACCTCCAAATATGATATCATCAACAAAAAATTTAGTTAGTAAAATACCTTTACCTCCTCCTATCTTCTAGTACATATTGTTTTTATCATCAATACTCTTAAATCTAATCTTCACAAGATAATTGTGAAGCCTTTCATACCATGCTCTTGGTGCTTTCTTTAAACCATATAAAGATTTGTGTAGTCTACACACCATGTTCTTATTGTTAGCATCAACAAATCCTTCTGGTTGTTCTATATAGACCTCTTCTTCTAATATGTCATTCGGAAATGAAAATTTTACATCCATTTGATAAACTCTGAAACCTTTGTATGCAGAGTGAGCAAGCAGAGTTCTTACTCCTTCTAATATTGCAATAGGGGAAAAGGTTTCTCCATAGTCTATCCCTTCTTCTTGTAAATACCCCTTGCAAACTAATCTTTCCTTATTCCTTGTGACTTCACCATTTTCATCTAACCTATTTATATACACCCACGTGGTTCCAATCACATTCTTATCCTATGGTCTAGGAACTAGAGTCCATGTCTTGTTCTTCTCAATTTGTTTAATCTCTTCTTCCATAGCTTTACTCTAGTCCTCATTCTCTAGGGCATATTTCACTAACTTAGGTTCATGCATGCTCATCAAACATGTATCACTTCTTAGGTTGTTCCTTGTCATTGGTCAAGCATTTCTATCTCCATTAATTTGTTCAGTAGGGTGATGTCTTTTGACATACTCTGACAATCTTGGTTCTGCTCTACTTTCCTCATTAGGTCTGTCAACTTTTGAATCACTATGTACTTCTCTATTAGATATCTCAACATTTATTTCATGTACACTAATCTTAGAATCAAAATGTGTCTCTACTTCATTCTACAATTTGGCACTTGATTGCAGCTCGGTTCCTAAATGCATCTCAGCATTCATTGTATGTAACTCAATAGTCATTGAAACTTGTTGTTGATTTGCAACTTGATTTACAACATCTTCATAAGTAGGTATACCTTCATAAAATTATACAAAACATTTTTATTCCTCTAATTCCTTTATAGGTCCAGCCTCATGTACCTCTGTATATTCATCAAACTTCATATTTACACTTTCCACGACTTTGTTAGTGTTAATATTTAAACACTTATAAGTTTTAATTTTTGTGGAATAGCCAAGGAATATTCCTTCTTCACTTTAAACATCTAATTTACCATTCTTTAAATCTTTAAGAATATAGCACTTTCTTCCAAATACTTTAAAATATTTTACATTAGGTGAGTATCCATACCATAATTCAATAGGTATTGAATGAGTACCTTTCTTGACTTGAACACTGTTCAAGGTATAGATAGTTGTACTTACAGCCTCTCTCTAGTATTTCAAAGCAATATCCTTCTCCATCATGAGTGTCCTAGCACAATCCATTATAGATTTGTTCCTCCTTTCAGCAATTCCATTTTGTAGAGGGCTCCTAGTTGTAGATGTTTATCTTTTGATTCCTCTATCATTACAAAACATCTCAAACTCATTTGATGTAAATTATCCTCCTCTATCAGATCTCAAACATTTCAAGCTTTTACCTATTTCCTTCTCAACTCTTTCTAAGTACTACTTAAACATTTTAAAAGCATCAGATTTTTTTCTTAGAAACATAACTGTCATCATCCTGAAATAATCATCAACAAATAGCATAATGTATGTATCACCCTTGTAGCTTTTCACTTCAATTGGTCCACACAAATCAGTATGAATAATCTCCAAAATTCCTTTAGATGTGTGAGTCTTACTCTTAAAACTATATTTTTTCATCTTGCCTAATTGACAATGTTTGCAAATTATATTGTTAGGTTTCTTCAATTTAGGCAGACCTTTGACTCTTCTCATGTGACTGATACTAACCAAGTTATCAAAATTAACATGACATAACCTCGTGTTTCATAACCACACATCATCAAATTCTACAACAAGAAAAGTAGCATCATTCATATCAAGATAAAATAGATTACCTCTAATTTGATCACCTTTCCTAATTAGTTTCCCATCAGTTTCATATATCTTAGCTATCTTTTTCTCAAACTCAACCTTGCAACCTGATCTATTTAGTTGTGACACACTCAAAAAATTATAGTTAAATTCATCAACATAATAAGCATTGTCATATAAAATCTTTTATGTGAGTTTGATAGATCCTTTTTGTTTTATCAGATAGGGTGCATCATTACCAAATCTTACACTATTTCCATCATAATAATTCAAGGTAATGAACTTACTTTTATCTCCAGTCATGTGATGTGAACACCCACTATTAATGATCCATCTGTCACTCTTGTTCACATAAGATACCGATGTAGTTGCCTCATCCTCATCAGATTTATCCTTCATTGCAACATACACCACTTCATCTTCATGATCATCAAATCCATCTTTGGTTTCCTCTTCTACAATGTAGAAAGACTTCTTTCCTTTGTCTTTGTAATCTTTTTTGTCCTCATCTCTTTTTATTTTTTATTTTTCAACACTCCTATTGTTCTTCTTCTCGAGACATCTAGCAGCATTATGACCAACCTCATTGAAATTAAAACACATGATAGATAACTTACCTTTAAATTTTCCTTTGCCTCTATGAAATCCCCTTGATAGTAGTGCTTCAAGTTGTTATGCATCTACCTCATATGTGTCACTATCACTAGAGACATTTTTTACCTTTCTCTTCTTCTCTTTAGGTTCTTTTAGTAACAACTTAGCTTTGAAAGTAGATTTAACATTGTTAGGTTCAAAATTATTAAAATTAGAGAGCTCAAAGGAAGTGAGCCTACCTAACAAACCTTTTAGAGTCAAATCTGAACCTAGTATATATCTTAGTTCTTGTATGGTAGAAACTCTAATAACATAGATGGGCAACACTATTCTCAATATTTTACTTAGTACAATATCATCATTAATAATACTATTATATCCTCTTATAGCATTAACAATATCTTTTATCCTAGAGCAATATTGAGCAACATTCTCATCTTCTTAAATCCTCATATCATCTAACTTACCTCTAAGACTTTTATATTTGGCTGTCAATACATTTGTGTCTCCTTCATAAATAGTCTACAGAGTATCCCACATCTTCTTTGTAGAATCACAATCATTGATGTCATCAAACTCAACATAACTTAGGGCAAAGGCAATCTCCAGCATTGCTTGATTGTGTTCTTTCTTCTTTTTCAGATCATCAACAGTGGGGGCTCCCATAAGATCAACATGCTTAGTGATGATGGTAGATTGTGCATGAACTCTAAGACCTCCTAGGTTTAACTTCATTAGAATTTTCCATATAGGAAAGTTCTTTTTGTTAAGCTTGGGTACTTGTCTTTTTAACATCTTGATCTTTTACTTCTAGTACCTTCAAACTAGTCCTTTTAAGCAGATGGATTTGACACCAATTATTGGAATTCTTTAGAATAAGTAAGAGGGGGGTGAATCAGTTATCCAAGGTCCAGACTTACAAATAAAACTTTTCACATCTTAGTGAACCCATATACATAAAACCTTATATGCATGCATCCATTAGATCATACAATGCTTAAACTTTGTAGGTTACTATCCTAGGTCAAAACTTCTTTGCAGAAATGTAAACATGAAATGTAATAGATTCAATAACACATTTGACACATGGATTTTATATGGAAACCCAATTTGGAAAAACTGCCAATAACATGCTACTAATTCTCACTCTTCTGAAGTGATGTCCTATGAAAGGCCAACCCTGTTAAAGGTTACAATACACATTGTTAAATGTGATTTGGTTAGAGGATTTCGATCACCTTGTTAGGAGTGAGCCTTATTAGAGGACTTTAGATAATTTACTTGTAATGTCACCCAATTAAAGGATTTACAAATGACCATTATGTCAACTTTAATCAAAAGGATTTACCCTAGATTGAGTAACAGTAAGGCTTGATCTAATAACAAACTACAACTCACTTACAGATTATAGATATATGTTTTAGTCCTCCATTCTACTTAGCTTTCACACACTCTAGCCCTAATTAGCTTGTTCACCCTTCAAGAATTCATACTCTTAAGCCTTCTTTCTTTTCTTTCCAATGGTAGTCCCTTCTATTTAGCCATTAAATGAAGAAAATACCCTAGACTCCTTGTCTTCCTTAGGTTCTTGCACATGATAACCTTTGCTTCTGTCTAGGTCTCGCTATAAATAGAGATTTAAGATCTTTTGTCACTTAACCTCAATCATTCATTTTAGGGTTAGGTAGGATTAGGTAGGACACAATTAATCTACCCACTTTTCCATTTGGTTCCTCTAAAAACTTCTTCCTCAATCTCCTTTGAATTTTCCTTTAAATGGTTTACCTTGAATTTTATGCCACTAGCTCATCATGGTTATCTTCCACACGCTTCACACAATTCAAGAAAATAAAATATTTGGCTTAGATTCATTAAATCTATTATTTAACATGAATACTTTTACTCATCATCAATATGTTGTTACTCGGCTTCCATATTGTTCTTCCACTCGTCTTCAACTAGAGAGCTTTGCAAACACTAAAGTTTACTAGTGCTCGGCATCAACTAAACTTTACTCAGCTTAGACTAAGTTCACTTAGCATACAATGAATCTTCACTTTTCTTGGCTCCAACTAATTTTCCACTTGGCTTGCACTAACTTTTTTTGGCACCTACTATCCACTCGGTCAAGCTTGGGAGATTCATTTTTTCTTACTTTTCCTTCTAGACTTAATTAATGCATCCAACCTTTGTAGCCTTAAGTAGATAATCAATACACTATATCATCATTGTCTTAACTGATCTTTGTACTCCTTTTTCATACCATGAATCAAGCTTTCCTCTAGGTGCTCTTGTTATCACATTTGATCAAAACCTCTTCATCAATCAAACAAATGATAGTACTCAAATCAACTAAGTAGTTGTCTTACTAGCATGTAGCAGGTTTGACATCAGTGACAAAACAATGATTGAAACATTAAAATCTCATATCAACATCTTGGATCAACTTGTACAAATTTTTGATAAACTAAATGATTTAGATATAGACACTGAGTCAAAGTTTCTAAAAAGAAATGAAAACTGATTTGAATACAAGGTATTGGAGAAAGTTTCTTTTGAGATTACTATTGAACTAGTGGCTTTATCCACTTCTATTAATGCATTAGAGATTGTTTTACAAAAAAATTTGTCATAATTTTAAAATTTGTGTGACATTCCATCCATCACAAAAGATTTCAAGAGTAAATTGCAAAAAATAGATGAACATATGAAGTCTAGAGCAGATGAGATAAACACTTATCGAAACACATCAACTTTGCACTATACCCAAGTGAGATTTCTCACAAGACTTCAGCATGAGTTGCTATAGGAGGGGATTAATCTAAGAACTTAGATAAATAATATTCAAGCTTCACTATGACCTCATCTTGAGATTATGTAGACTCATATTAGAGATGCCAATTTTCTTATAGCCATCCTCATTCTTTCTATAGCTAATCACATGATTGATCTTGTAGCTAAGCTTAGAATTGAGAAGCATAGTTTAGAGTTGTTAAGGTCCAACTGGGCAAACACCTTGGAGATAATATTGAAGAATTAAAAGGATTTCTTGGAACATTTTGGACTATCCCCAAAGTAAGTATTTTTCTATGCAAAAGAGTTCTTTTGACATAAGTGACAAAAAAGGGGGGAAATCTACATTTGATCTTAGTATATATGTTTGTTTGTATGTATTTCGGAGTTATAAGAAGATATTATATATAATGAAAACAAAACCAATTTTTAAAAATATTTTGAAAAACATAAGCTAAACCAAGGAAGTATATGTAAAGAGGGAGTTTGTATAAAGGTCAAAGTATTTGTGTACATACTATTTTTTCCACTAATGTAAAAGGGAGAGAATGTTACTCCTACAAGTAATCATATTGCCAATTAGTTTCAAACCTATGCAAACCAACCAAGCTATCATGTTGCCCAAGTAGTGAAGAAGGAGATGAATAAATATTACTATGTATACATGAGCTCAAGTACTCACCAATTAATTTTACTTGTATCGAGCATGAGAGTCAAGCAAAGACAACACCGAGTAGTCAGAGTCTATTGAGCATGAGAGTCAAGCAAAGAAAATATTCACTGAGAAATAATATATATTAGAATATTTCATTTACTAAGTGATAAAAAAAATAAACATCAAAGCCAGAATTAGCACAAAATCTTATGCTACACAATCCTACTGAGCTAGTGAAATGATTTACATTAATAAAGGTAAAGATATGAAATGATTTTCCTAAAGAATGTGAATTCATTGGTTCTAATTTCAAGGTTAGAAGAAATAATGACTATAATGGATGAAAGAAGAATGAAATGAAATATAATTCTAATCATTGATTGGGATCAGAGAACAAATATGGAAAGGTCCAAAACCCTAATTAGGTTAGACAATGAAAAGGAAAAAGAAAAACTATAAAAGGAGTAGTACAAAAAAATCTTGGAGTTTACAAGGTTGATGTTGCTACTAAGACTATTAATTTTTAATGATAAGGACACAACAAAGTATTTTTTGCTTTTGAGGAAGGGATTGAAGTGAAAAAGATAGAACTAAGGTTAGAGATTAGTGTTGAGGAAAGAATGGAGAGGATTTATATATCTATCACAAAAGGTGATAATTATAGAGTAGAAGAGGTATCTAATCAAGTTAATTAATTTTCTACTATAAATATCATTACTACTATTGTTTAACCACTATATTAGTTTTTATAAATCCTTGTAAAAGGTGGACTTAACTATCTTATATGTAAATCTCTTAACTGAGGACACACTTGAAGAGTGTTGTAAAATCCTTGAAAAAGGTAAATCCTTACAACTCTTATTGTATACTCCTAACCAAGTAAGTCATTGGAAGTGACAAAAATTTAGCCCTAACAAGGCAACCTCGTACTACAGTAGTGATGGATTTGTGGTTACCATCCCCACCGTACTTTTACCTCTAACCAAGAGTTTCTACGATGCCAAATGAATGTGTTATTTTCTATGCTAAATGAGCTTATTTGTTTTAGTTTGTGAATGTTGAATTAGTTATGTTATTTTCATTTGCAAAGTATTGTGATAAAAGAATAGTGATTGTCAAGTTACAAAAGATAGAAAGGAAGAGTTCTAAATTTGTTTGAAAGAAGAACTTTTACAGGATACTGATTCACCACCCACTTGCCCCCGCCACACCAACAACACCCCCCCCCCCCCCCCTCCCCCGCCCCCACCCCACCCAACATCCTATCTCTCCTAACTATTCCAACAATATCAATTGGATTTATCCATGTTACATACAAAATGTTTGTGGATAAGGTGAAGGTAAATCTTTGTGAGATTTTGAAATAATGGTTATTTGATAATCTTGAAAGGTTTAAGAAAAATAAATATGCAGGATTCAAATTTGAATCTCTTATCACTTACTTATTTTTTCTTTCATGATATGAGAAGATTTATAAATATGCCTATGTCAGAAGGAAAAATAGGAAAGTGTACCATATAACTAATTATAGATTGGTTTATAAAGTATCCAACAAAGAAGATGAATGATAAAATCACTTTGATGATGAAGTTATTTTAGACTGATATGAGAGAAATAGTAAGGATTCCTAAGATAGTTATGGAGAAATACAAATATTAAATTTTTTATGGTAGAAACTAACAAGACTTGCATGGAGCTAATTGTAGAGCCTTGGGTAATATTTGTTGATCATCTTGGATATGAAGTAATAGAGGATATGATTGAAGAATATGCAAAAGAGATACTTGAGTTAGACTTGGATTAGAAGAGTGAGAGATGGAGCACCTATGAGGAAAAGTTGAGTGAAGCTCAATAATAGATCACTAGTGAGGAAGCTAGAAAGACATTTGATAATTTGATGAAGAATATCATGAAGGATTCAAAGATGATAAAAATTAATTTTTTGAGTCAGTGTAGACAACCTTTGAGATGAAGGCTAGTGGAAAGA